>JACATO010000348.1:1662500-2179141 GCA_018389105.1 Nautilus pompilius | reverse complement strand
CTGTCAAAAAGTGTCGCGTCCCTGAGTGCTGAGCAGACCGTGCTAATTTACCCGTATTTATGTAAAATAAGAAACTTTCCTTAAAATAACTTGGTTTATTTAGCCGTAAACTTTCCATTGCCCTTTGTTTCTTTCTCTTTCTGTGACGTAGCTCTTCAGTCTCGACGTTTACCGCGTTGCGACCGGCTAACCCTAACCCTACCTTCCTGCCCTCTAGCGACGGTTACTGATAATAACTGAACCGTTAGATAGTCACGAATCCTATGCAGTAGTAAAGACCTCCAATAACCAAGTGGTAAGGGATTCTCAATGAAACCTCACCTTACGGCCATATTGGCGTAATAGCAATTTATCAGTTACGACTCTTCTGATAAGGTGCGAAGCAATGCAAACTTTAGTGCCTTATTTTGGACAGTCCCGCGAGGTAAAGATTGTAAACTTTTCTTTGCAAGACAAAACATTCGTTACTTATAACAGCCCGTGTTCTTCATTTCCTGCGAGACGCTATAAATACTTCCACAGTAGATCAATGGAAATCATTATGTGTAGAACTCGTGTATTCACATAATTCTCTTTTGTTTGAACCAGTGGCTATGGTATCTTCCACCCGGCAAGAAAATTAATTAGTTTGGCTGACACGTTTAGTTGTATTCTTAGTGGTAAAGGAGGTAAACGTACTCGGTTCGCGGCATCAATCAGTATCTGCTAATTGTAGAGGAGAATTCCGATAAGATGCAAAGATAATAATGAAGACAAACTTCTGATTTTAGAACTTACCTAGTTTAAGAGATTACCTCAGCCAGTGGAGTTCACGTCCTTATACAAAAGCATATCTTGAGATCATTGAGTCTGTGTAATAAACGCTAGCACTGGAGGAAAAACAAGAGTTTGCTTTAAAAGAAGAAATATTAAACAAGGTTGAATAGGTAATTTTTGAAAAATACGGTGAGCTTCCCTTATTTTTTTGATCTCTTCCATCTTTCACAATACAATTATAAGGGGTGTCTTTAAAATATTAGCTTTTTACAGATTAAAAAAAATGGTTAATCATAGTCAAACAAACCTTGAAATCAATTTAATATGCACCAGTTTGCTTGCTGTTTGCTTCAGCAGCCTCATCCATTCGAGAAATGACGTAATCAGGGCTGAAACATGGAAACTAGCTTACAGAATTCGGACTGCTTGGACATTTTACACTAAAATTCCGGGAAAAAAAACAAACTTTTTCTTTGAAATACTTCTTATGTGGTTCCGTCCAGTCTATCTACAAACGAGAAAGAACGGGAAACATTGTCCAATCCTTAGACAGACCACATCTGCCAGGGATTTTTGATTTATCGATCGCACCGCCACTCCGGCTGTCTCCGTTTGCTTTGGAAAAACAAAATTCTGGCTCAGATGATATTGTGTAAACTTCCGTCGACCAGCGGTGAGCACAAACTCCTCTCTGACCCCACGCCGGGCTGCATTGTCGATATAAATTATATCAGTTACACGCGGTGAGATTTAAAAAAAACACGAAATAATAATAATAACAGTTGCTCAAATATGGACCTCTTTTTAAAAAGACTTCTCTTCTGCTATTATTTGAAGCTTGATTAAAGAGAACCAAAGACACGGTGCGTGGAAAATTGCTGAATGGAAAGGAATTTTACTTTTCCGGAACCTGTTTATACGGAACAACGTTTACTGTGACCACGAGTCCGGTAAAGGTTAATTAGCTTGCTTGTTGGGAATGGAGGCCCAGAATGGATAACATCATGTTTCGGATGTTTGCTCCGCTCTGCTGGTGAGAAAATTGACTGTTTGATAAATATTTCATAAACACTACCGACAAACAAGCAGATAGCACGAATGAGTTCCCGTTCTTTTCTCGATTGCCCCTGACGTATATGCGTTTTACTTCCTCTCTCTCTTTCTTTCTTTTTTTTTTTTTGTGTTCACCTTTCATTAATTCCTACAATTATCGTAAAGTTTTTGCGGTCGGTGAAGCGCCATCTTGTGCGATGTCTATTGGAGTTTGTCACGCCAACCAGCTACGTTTACAATCACATCCATAATACCAAGCATTTTGTGAGATTGGAGGAAGGCGGAAGGAAAAAGATATTTATAAAGAAATACCCGTGTCCAGCACATTACATTGTCTTCTGCTGCAAGCTCTCTTTATTTATCAGTGTGTACATTTTTGTATTTACAAGTGCAAACTTAAAAAAAAGAACAACAACAAACAACTAAATGTACGAAACTATCTGTGGTAGTTCCCAAATTAAACCAGCTCTACTTAAAAAGACCGTCAAAACGGTTTACTCAGTGACATCACGTTCAGCTCGATTCTTGAACATTATGTACACACGCGCTGTCAAATTTATCTTAAAGTAGAAAGCAAAAAGAAAATTACAGAGTAAAGAATTTTTTTTTCTTCCTTAATTCCCATAGTGTTTATACGGCTTTGAATAGGTGGAGCTGTGAGTTGGTAGAATTGCATAAGTCCAGACTTAACTAACCTCACAACTAAAAACACTTTATGTAATAACTTACTCGCGTCGCTATTTTCAAAAGAATTTCGGAAAATTTTAAATCTAAATGTTTCTCAAACATACACGAGTGACGCCATCCATAGCTCTCCTGTCAAGAAAACCACAAAAACTTCGCGCGCGCCGCAACTGTGCGAAGCGTTGCATTGTAAGGCGTTTGAATGAATTCTGACGGCGCTACTTTTTCTAGTCTCGCTAAAAACAACCAAACAAACAAAGGCGAACCAAACCAGACAGACGAGATAGTGGCTGTAGATAGACGGCCCCACCCACCACCGAGGTCCAGCGCCGTTTACTTTCCAGGAGGCATTGTCTCCCCCTCTTTTGTGAAGAATAAATTATAATGTATTTCTCAATATTTTGTGTTTGTATATTATTCATAATTATGTTCACTGCCACCTATGTTTATATACATGTGTGTGTGTGTTTGGGGGGGGTACGAGTATACAGTATTGCTGAAAGCTGTTTCTTTGAATCAAATTATTTCTTGTTTTAAAACAAAATATTATTTTTATGAAAGATTTCAAATGTCTACAGAAAGTTTTCGCTTTTGAAACTCGTATTGTAGATCTATTTCTTTCTCCACACAAGAGGTTTCAGTGAAAAAGCTCCTAGGGGCCGGTTAGAAAGGCATTTGCCAATACTCAAGAAAAGGCAGTCAACTTGAAAATGATATCTTCGGTTGAAATATCAGGCAATTATGACCCACGTGCGGAAATATTCAGCAAACAATTACCCGAGGGAAGATATATATATCTTTTTTTTTCGTAGTTATTTTCGGTACAAGGACCCTCACCAGGCTCTTCATCTTGATTAGAGTACGGATTAACTCCACACACTTCAGACTTCCATAAATAAACAAATAAATGCACAAGTAAATAAAGTATTTGAATTATTATCTAAGTACCTTATCTACTTATATCATTTAAATTAAGTAGCCTCATAAATATATGTAAATATGTGTCAGGAAATTTGCATACATCAAGAAAAGTCCATTCGAGTTCAACAAACCCAGACAGTTAAAAAAATCGATAAAGTGCTGGAACACTATCGATATACACGCGGTTATTAATAAATATTATTCAAATTTTGTTAAGTATTAAATATTTAAATACGATTATTGGTCATTTTGTGAAAGCTTAGCACCAGGTACGAGTGTAGTCAGTCCGCCATGAAAAGAGCCGTGCACGTAAATCGTGTCAGCCCCACATGCGCAGAGAGTAGCGAGCACAGTTGGCTTAGAGTCACAGGAATGTTGGGTAAGAAGATCGTCCGGATGTCTTAAATATAGTTTGGAGGTTGTTGTGCAAGGTCGCTTCGGGCTTAGATTTGACTCTGAGAGAATCGCACCAGAGGTCTTTCGGGGCCGACAGGCAGCAGACCCAACTAGAAATTTCTTCTAACGCAAGAAGGGCACGTGTAAAAACTATGCGACAAACAAGAATTTAAATATTTTGAATAAGTACAAATTAAATAGGAAAAAGTACAAGAATTCGCATTAAGAAGATAGCAATAATTAATGATAAACGGAGCTAAAATAACGCAACCGATAAGTGCCCGCATGACTTGCTCCCGGATTAACAAACTTCCGAATTTAATCTGCTATTAATCAATTATTTTTTAAGTTTTCCTTGAAGCTGGCTAATTAAAAATCCTCACCTTTCCCCCCGACAAGCTTTAACTTGTTTTCGTTCGTTAGCGATTTAATCGATAAGCGAGATCGATGCAAGAGCATACACCAGCGGATAATTAAAGCTGCGCTGTCGGACTTCAGCCTTCCCGCGGCCGGTCGCGAGATGACAGCGCGCTTTTCAGACTCTCCACCTGTTCATCCGGCTCTTCTCGCTCGCTCACCTTCGTCTCGTTTTTACGACTGAATGAAGTCTTTGTATCTCAGGTTTTCTTGCGTTTTTAATCGCACGCTCGCGCTCCGTTGTGTCTTTATTGGGTATTTCTGCGACGAATGTAAAGTACTTCACACTTGGATCACTCGATGATTACCGCAAACAGAATTTATGGCTGATATTTAGAAGCCATTTTGATTCAAGGAACAATAACAAAACATTTCTTGTGCAATCATGGCTAGTTGCGCAATATTCCATTTAGCTCCGAATCCCTTTATGTGTTAACTACTGCTGCTGGGATATTCGAATGTTCACACTTGAATAAGTACGCAAACTCTTTGTTTAGAGTTAAAGCCAGTAATTATGGTTGTCAGGCGATTCTTCAACATTAGTGAAATATCGCATTAACTCCGTCAAAGAAAAAAGAAGATTAAAAACAAAACCTAAATTTTTTAAAGATATATTGCCCGAAACCAAACGTTTGATGCATAATAACATAGTTTAACAAAAGATTTGTTCACTCCGAAGGCGAAAAAGAAAAAAAAAAACAGTTAGCTAATCGCATTGCTTTTTTTAAAAGGGCGAATAAAGATGAGTGCTAATGAACAACTTCTCCCTAGTCTTCAGGGGTCTTCAGCCTCCAGGCACTCATTCCAAAGCTACAACCCAATTTTCATTAGTCCCCTTTGAGAAAACCCCAATCATCTACAGAAAAGATCTCTCGAGCTTAAAGTGAAACTATAGATACCTAGTAGGTTTCTCGACCGGTTATGATGAATAAGCTTCATTATTCAGTGTAATTTCGCTTTAAGTTGTCCAGATTGATCTGAAGTTTAATTTTTTCAATTATATCTTCCAAGTATATAAAGTTTTACGTCGCAATTTCTTTTCTTGATAAATAAAAGAAAATATATAGAAAGGCACACATTTATACATATATATTATTTATAAATTTAAAACAATTAATTATATCATTGTTTCGAAAATCTGTTGCTTTTCTCACTCTCTTTCTAAAGAAGCAAAATTCTTTCAGCTCTTTACGAGGCCAGTAGTCAAATCGATCAGACATTTAATTTAAATTTTATCAAATACAACATTAAAATTTTTTTGTAACAAATTACCTCCAACAAAGGAAAAATTAAGAATAGACAAAACCATGAATATTAATTAATAATGAAAATAAAACTTAGCTTATAAACTGGTTTTTACCATCACTCTTATCTTCTTATGCTACATGTATAACATATACAAGAGAAAAGCTAGTTTATCCACGTTTTACATGTAAAGAAGTTTGCGATGCTTCTGGTCCAGTGAGTTTACAACTATCTGTAAAGCAAAGAGGATATAGAGCACTGGCGTGGGAGAGAGCAGATTTTGCGTTGACTGATGGAAATCTAAGTTCTACCGGTTACATATTCGTCCTTCGAGGACTCTCTTGAAGTTATCTGATTAAGAGATCCTCAACTGTAGTCGCTATATCCTGCAAGAAGATTGAGCAAGATTCGAAAGAGACGTAATTTCTTTTTTGAGCCGCCCCCCTCACACAAAGTCCCGACATGAATTTCACGGAGCACCTATGGAAGCATCTTGATAGACTATGAAGAGCCAGAAGACCACGACCAACCTCACAACAGCAGTCAAAGAAACTCCTGCAAACATTGTGAGGGAAGAACATAGTCGAACTCACCGCTGGTAGTCTTAGAGATTCTGTGCCTGGGTATCTGCAAGATCTGCACAAGCAAGTGGCCCTTCTACCAGATACTGAAAAATCAAGGCTTTCAACAGTTATTATGCAACATTAGAAAATAAATGTATATGTACGAAACCTACCTTATACAGATTATTGTGGTAAGATCTGTGTACACTACACTACTAAAACTTTGCTAAGATTTGAAAGGTTATGAATCACGAAAAAAGCGCTCTACCCAACACCACAGTTTACTTTGTGACTCCTCTTCCAGATGCTCACTTATAATGTCAATTTTTTTTGATTATGTAAAGATTTGCGATCTGTGTTGATATACAGACGCCGATTTTCATATTAATTGTAATGTGCTGCATAATTTTGGTATTTAAACATTGATGCATTCCTAAATCGGTTCTATTTGATACTATTTAACACGGAGTGGTGCAACACCAACAAAAGAGATATCTGACGGCCAGAGGACCTGCTTTCTGATCTACCAAGCAAGAACGTTTCTGGACAGTTGGACGCAATCTTTAGAACGTAACAGGTAGCAGCGTCTAGGTACCAGGTACCAGCTGCGCGCAATCAGCTTCGACCGATGGTCGATCAGCTAGACCATGAAAGGTCTGTTTACGGACGAGTCAAGGTTCCGTCTAGACTTTACGAATCGATGCGTCCAAGAAGGCTAGGAGAAAGGTTTAAAAATGCGAACATTGCCGTATATTACCACTATGGCGGGGACATTTTGGAGGTGTGGGAAGAGATTAGCTGGGATGGCGAGACTGACTTTTATGTGCTCCAGACATCATCATGGCAAATCTATGCGCTGGTGTTACCAATGGTGACTGTTTTCCCACAAGGCTATGAGCACTTGCAATGTATGGTCTGTTTGATTTGGCTAATTTTAACAAATAAAAAAAACCCTGATGAGTAAGGAAAGCTTAACCAAACAGTTGCATTTTTTTTCACTTTCTGATTGAACCTCTAGATCGATTAATCATCTAACGAGTATCGATTTATATTCCGAAATATCTGTATTCCAAAATTACTTTTAAAATCAGATATTTACCAAGTAGGTAAATTGCATTCGATATTTTTTACGATAAGTAAAGATGAATAAAAGTATTATTTGTATATTTTAAATCTACAACTTGCACTTTTATTTATTTATTTAAAAATCTTTCTAGAAATCCAAGCCAAGCTGGAAACAGGTTTCTTTTTAGGTTTTGTGTTTGTATTAATCATTATATATATATATATTTTCGCTTTAAAAAATTCCACCTGCAAAATAAAGTGGAAGATGTAAAACTGCTTAGATGCGAGTGGTACGCCAGACCAAGCCGACTCTGACCGGAATTCGAACTCGAGCCTTTAACCTTAGTAGTCCACCCCTGCGCCGCCCAATAATCAAATTTATATATAAATTTGCGTTTTCATTCATATATCGTGAATAGTCCATTAGTGTGCTGTTTGTAAAGGGGTGGCAGGTCCTGATGAGTATAAAACCCTTGCAATTTTTGCCATTCTTAAGTATTTTTCTGGAGGAAAACTCCTATGACTATTCCATTCTCTGACCCTCCACGCTCTGCTGTCAAAAACTGGTAATTCATTAGCATAAAATCTAAGTTAAATAAATAAAATACAGATTTTATACCTATCCTTTTTTAGCCTAAGTATTTATAGCAGTTCTCTTTTCAACTCTGCGAAAGTCGGAAGTGCCGGGCCCCACGTGGCGTAGGATTGGCAACAGTTCCCAGCAGACAAACCAGGGAACTACGCTCCCTCAGCAAGGGGTTTGTTTGTCTTTCTGCGCAGCAAAACTGGTCCTACCGTCTATTTTATTAATGTTTTTCTCTATCCGGTCTTGTATTTCCCAAAACCTCAACTGCCTTCTACTAAATCTAAGCTACAAAAGGATTTTAGGAATTCAATTGGAATTTGGCTTTACGACTGGTTCATAGAAACCAATCGATGATCGATTATAAACGATTTATTTTGATTTCTAAAAGGGTTGGACTAAAGAATAAGCATGGTCTCTGAACCCGATGCCATCTTCGGTGACCGGGATTCTGAATGGAATATTCTCCCGGCTTTTATTATAAAGCTCTTTTTTTATTCTACAAAATACCGACATAATAATCGGTTGTTGCCAATTATCTTCGTGAACATCGATAATAACACTGGACAACAAAATGAAACGTTTTGTTTGCCACTGAGCAAAATGTGGGTGATCTTAGCTAAATTATGGGTGCTGATTTCAAATCTGAAGTCAGAATCTGGCCAGGACATCGGGTATTTGAGATATGCATAAGAAGGAATTTCACCACTAACGCTGTATTATGACTTATGTTATATGAACTATATAAAGCTTGAACAACAATATTTGGTATTCAAATGTTTAATGTGAAACACATTTGCCATGATCAGACAACAAAGATGCACAAGAAAGACTGATAAAAGCAGTATAGAAGATATGGAATGCATTTTACTTACATATTAGGTACATTCCAAATGTTAAAAAAATGTTTCAGACACTTGTTCTTGCGCTTATGTGAGGTATCAGTCTCTCTTTGGAGGAACCAATAGTAATCACCCATCATGTTGGGTTTGAATTTACCCCGATATCTACTTTGCATCACCTTTATGTCTTGGTGGAACTTTTCACCATGCTCCTCACTGACAACCCCTAGATTGTTGGAAAAAAATCAAGATGCGAATGCAGAAAATGCATCTTTAGAGACATCCTGGCCCCCATTCGTTGATAGCATGTTTTCCACATACTCAGCATAGTGTTCAGCTATATATTTGCCAAGAAAGTTCTGTACAAAATAAATGCTTTCCATACTGCAGACTCCAGTGGGTTCAGCTTATTTTTTGAACCCGCCGTCACGCATGAGTTTCGAATTTCAGGCCCCACAAAAATTCCTTCTTTGAGTTTAACTTCACTTTTGTCAGCACCAAACTCTCTCTCTTAGGTACTTGAAGCCATCACTGTCTTTATCCATTGCTTTGACAAATTTTTTCATAAGGCTGAGTTTGATATGAAGTGACGGATGGTAGACATTCTGAGGGTCTACCAATGGCATATGTTGCGCATTGTACCTGGCAACTATAGGTTCCTGTTGCATAGGCCAGTCTTTTCAAGGGTAATGGTTGGCATCATCACGGCTGTTCCAAAGACACAAGAAACACGCGTGTTTTGTGTACCCTGCTGCAATTCGAGGAGGAGAGAAATAACTTTGAGATCATCACAAATTTTCCATTTATGATCCGAATAACTCGTCACTTTCAAAAGGAGTTCCATCGACTCGTATGTCTCTTTCAAGCCAACTGCATGAGCTATAGGAACCGAGGTTTTTGGTTTCCATGATGTAGCAGCACAGCTTTAAGGCTTAGTTTGTTACAGTATATGAATAAACCTCCATTCATCAGTCACATGCCATAACTAAAAAACGTGACGTCCCAGAGCAAAAGGTTTTCAGATTTGAAATCAGCGTGGGAAATACTACAAAGTAAGCATGATAGTGTTCCAGTGCAAAATCATTGTTGTCCAGTGTAATCGAATCATGAAGTTATCCCATCCGATAATCGATTACCCCGTTATCAGATTGTCGTTAGCAGTACAACACTATAAATGAGGTCTAACCGACGTGTTAAGACGAACCACAAATCGGAAGCATGATCCTGAGAGTCTGCCCCAATAGTGTGTGTATATATATACTTAATTAAAGCCGCCTCCCTTAATACCAGCGTTTGCCTGTGCGATTCCTGAGTTTTGTTGTATCTTTGATAGTGTTCACCTTGCATAAACTTAGTCTCTCTCTTCCTCTTTTTTTGAATTGTAAGATATTTCCCTATTTAAAAAAAAATTAAATATAATAGCAGAAACTTCCTCGCCGATCAGAATATCAAGTTAGGATTGACTTCTGCTGTTGTGAGACAAGCTTTCTTCTGTTTTATTCTCACCGCTGGATTCTGACACCCCCCACCAAAAGCTAGCGACTTCAAATGGCCAGTCTCAGGTGTTCGTTCGGTCAACGTTAGCGACACCTACCACAGTCGAGCCCCATTACTGGTCTTCGCTGCCGCTAAATAGTTCCCACGTAAACAGATAATAAATGAAAAAGCGGAAATGAATAGTTCAGTAACTGCATGCAACTAGTTTTTGTAGGGAGAGGGAAAGGAAATTGAGAGCTCGACCTGAAGCGGAGCAGCTGCTATTGTTATTTTTCTGTTAGTTATCTATCGATTGGCGACGCCGTATCGATCCGACAAAGCGGTAGTGTGTGTGTATGCGCGGTATTACTGCGCATTAAAGGCGGTTATGTTAGCGGTTCGAAAAAACTGGCAGTCCTGGCGCGGTGTGTGGTTGCGAGAGTTTTGAAACTTAAACTATCGCTGAAATTATGTGAGCCGACCGAAGAAGGAGGGTTATTCGCAAGGACTCTGGCGTTACTATGGCGGATGTCGTGGCGAAAGATATCGTGTTCCTGAGTCGGATCGAGGGCTGGCTGAACGTGTGGGGTAAGTGGTCTCTCACGCCGGTTGCATTGATCGGCCTTGTTATTGTTATAATCGCCACTGTCGGGCCTGGTCGCAATTTCGTGACCGCCAGCGAGCCGACTCGCTAAGCGACACCACCTACTGGTGACATGGTGGCTGGGTCGGTGCTCAGACCTAACTCCGGGTTGTCTTCACTTGCGTACGTCCCTCGGTACAGATCAGCCCGTGTGTACTGCCATACAGGTGATGGGGGTAGAAGACACCTGTGTCACTCACTCAACAGCCGCTCTGTGCCCTGCCTTTAGTGTCCGCCAAACTGTCAAGTTCATTACCAGTGTAACTTATAGTGTTATAGTTGTACGTACGGCAAAGAACGAACGACCGGGGCGGGGGCGGGGGTAGGAGACAGCTACTGTTACTATAGTGGTTTATTTATATTTACGTTACTATACAACACAGCACACAACCGCAACGTTTGATTAAATTGTAACGAAGATCGGGAAAACCGAAAGAAGCAAAACTTTTTCGTATTACTTACGTAAATATGGTTTTTCTCTCGTCATCATTAAATAGCATATATTACGTACCTACATTTAGCGATATCTAGGTGAAGGTAACCCGTGTGGATTTTGTTATAAAATAGCTTTTCCGGTTATGCTCTCTCTCTCTCTCTCTCTGTGTGTGTGTGTGTGCTGACATTATTTATAAGGTTCGGGGGACTTGTGTCAGAGAAATTATACAGATCGACGGAGTGTCGTAATGTTCCCGACCTTGAGTACACGCAGTTTACGTCTTTGTGGGCGGTGCTGTCTGTGTGTCAGGCGCGCAGACCGCTTACAACTACAGAAAGCCACATCGCCGGTACTCAGGCAAATAGTCTTTCTGTAGTCGTAAGCGGTCTTTTTCAATGCTTTTCTTGGTGCTTAGTTTGAAAAAACAAACAAACAAACAAACCAAACTGTCATTTAATACATTCCATACAAAATGCCTATTACTATTAATAATATGTAAAATAAATAAATACATTTTAAAAATGTACAAGTGTCTAGAAGATATATACTAGAATATAGAATAACTAGAGTTTACCTTGTATTTTCGTAGATATGTATTTCTTCCTGCCTTAAATCACCACCTGGCCATGGATTTCCTTTGAAATCTGTACAAAAAGTCCTTTTTTTTGTTTTTAAAGTACATTTCTTGGGATTTTTGTTTGTGGTATTATTATTATTAATACTAATAGGCAAATATTACACGTGTGTTGTTTTGTGTTGTATTAGGCATGAGATGAAAAATGAGCAATATTCAGAATGCAAAAGGTACAATTATTTAACTTCTCTCCAACTAAGTCTGGCTTTCCTATAATCAACATCTAGCTCATCTTTTAGATTCCTGTTTCACCAAAGAGTGATTAGAAAAACAAGAGAAAAGTCCACAAGTTTTAAGAACAGAACAGAACAACAAACAGAACCTAATGCAACAATTTTGGGTATTGGATATGGGAGGAGGTTACCTAAACCTGACTGGCATTAAATCAGAGGTTTTGTAACACAAACGGAGTAAATAGTTTCATTATGCTGCTAACTACTACCATAAAGAATTTTACTTTATTGCTTGTCTTTATTTTGTAATTTTCCACAACAAACTTAATCTAATAATAGCAAGTTTCCAGGTTTTTATGGAAGGGCACTGTTAACAAGTGAAGTATCTAGGGCAATTCCACTTTGCTGCTGTGTTTAACTGGCGAAGGAGGGGGGATAATTCTGATAATATAAATGAATCTGTCTTGCAACCTCTTCTCCTCCTCTTAATTTCAAAGATCATGTCTTTTCCATTAGCTTGGTGAATTTGAATACCTTTACCTGTTGTTATTGTTTAATTTGTGTTTATTTCATATATCAGTGAAGGCAGTAATGCTTGCTTGGCAAGCAATGTGCATATCATAGATTACTTATCTGGACTCATTCCACATGACACCAATTTTATACATTCACTTCTCAAAGCCATTTATACTCAGCTCAATGCATCATCATATGTTGCTGATGTTAGATTATACTTTGAGTAGAAATACTTGCCCTTTTGTATGTCATAGGTTTTTCTTTAGCCCTTAGTTTGCCATGTCTAGCATTAGATTTTATTTAATCAGCCCAGTATCATCCTGGGTCTTGTTAAGCAGTCTGCCAGTCATACTGTGTTACTGCATGCTAATGTTATGTATAATAATAATAACTATGTAGGCTGCTTTGGTTTTTTTTGCCAATTTCTAATTGTTGAAACATGAAGGTGCAAGATAGTGTGCAGTAATGTACATGATTGTCAGACTGGTTTATGTAGCCAGGTGAATGCAGGACTTGTTGGATAGGGTATTTTAAATAGATATGCTAATTAACAAAGCACTTCTGAAATCCATATTTTGAAAAATTATTTAAAAGTTTAAAAAAATCCATAAAAGTGGAAAACCATTATGACTTTCATAATGCTTCCAAGGGTAAGCAAATCTGTCAGCACTGATTTAAATTAGTTAACTCTTCTGCTGATAATTTATTCAGCTTGAGTTATTTCTATTTGAAAAATGAAAAAAAAAATTCTTATATCAAATCTTGTAGAGAATTTAGCAAATGTTTAATGCTCTCATGTTTTTTAGATATTTAAAACCTGTAAGAATTTAATGCTTAATTAGAAATTCTTGATTATCTTACCTCCTGTATGATTTAAACTAAACTAGATAATTCTGATATCTTTAAACTGAATAGATTGTATGTTGGGAAAAAACTGAGTAATTATTTCCAATAGAGAAACCTCTGAAGTTATTCAGTTTGCAGATATTTTGCCAAGTTCTTTAGTAGTCATAGTGTATACATTGTTGAAAGTAATTTATATGTATCTGAACACCTGTTTTATCTATGGGAAATAGCTGCTTTGTGCACTGAATTCAGTGTTGATAAATGCTTAATGGAGGGCAGTTCTGTTAGCAGAGATTCTAAGATGTATCATGTTTGGGTAAGTAAAATTAATACCAGTTTTTTCTACAGAGACACATTTCTAAGATATTAACTGACTGTAGGCAGTTAGTCAATGTCATATAGGTCTGGATGCTGAGGGATTATTTGAATATACTTTTCAGAGAAAACATACCATGTATGTATAGATAGCAGAGAGACTGAAATGCTAGGATTGTGGGTTGAACAAATTTTAAGACAATTTTATATCTTTTCTTGCTGAGTTGCTTTGATTTTTGACTTGTTGCTATGGGTAAGTGGAGGATGATGCAAATTCTATTTCATAGTAGATTTGTAGATTCAAAGGATTATTCACATTAAACAGTTTTTCTTTTTTGTTTTTATTAACCATTGTAAAGTCTATTAGTTGTTTCTTTTGTTATTATTTTGGAAAGAAGGGACTTTGTGAAAAAAAAAGGAAAAAATTAATTTGTAAGAATTCCATCAAAAAATGAAGCCCAGATGAATTAGAGAGAGTGAGCCTCTTTCCTCTGGGAACTGCTGTCTTGTGTTTCAGAGCATTCATTTTCTTGATACATTTCTGCAACTGTCAGTTGATCAAGATAATGTTTCTCCTTCAGTGATGGAGTTCTGTTACTGGTACAGCTGTTATTCTGGCTTATCAGAGATGTAACAGGTGTGCAGTGAAATGCCATCATAGAGTTCTCTCTTGAGGCTGCCTCCTGTGGAAAGATGTGCTGTTTGTTAGCA
Source organism: Nautilus pompilius (assembly GCA_018389105.1). NCBI lineage: Eukaryota > Metazoa > Mollusca > Cephalopoda > Nautilida > Nautilidae > Nautilus > Nautilus pompilius. Next base: position 2,164,866 of record JACATO010000348.1, on the reverse strand, counting down.
ATACAGGTGAAGGAAGTCTGTGGCTATTTTTAGGGAAATTGTGATGTGTCAATCAGTCAAGGCTGACTGCTCATTGAAAAAGGTGTTCTCACATTGCAGTTGTTGGGTTGGGACTGTTAACATAGCTGGATCTAATTTTGACCCAGTGTTTTTAGGATGCTCAAAATTAACCATCTGAATGCTGGGTACTGAATTTTGTACTGATCAGTTCCTTGAATGCATTATTCTTGGTATAACATTTTTTCATTTGTAATCAAGATTAATTTTACTTTTGAAAGGTGAGAAGCCTGTAATATAATTAATTTGTCCTAAATAAATGCCCCTCCATTTAGTGAAATCTTTGGGCTGTTTACCCTTTTGGAAGAAAACGAAAGATTTAAAGGCATGTGGACATGATAAAATTTTAAATGGCCTTTCATGAAATGTTAGTTACTGTAATAGTTGACAGTAAAACAAGCTTTTATCATACAAGTTTCACTAGTCACACACTTGTACTATTGTCTTTAGACTAGAATAAAAGAGTCACAGCACTTCTCAGTTTTGTGGTGGTAATTGTCATTTGGAGATATGGAGAGAATAAATGGAATGCTGCAGCCCACTACTCTTCAAATTTATATTACTATCGCAGGTTGAATCATAGAGGCTTTGACACACAATACCTTCCTCTTTAATATAATAACCCTTTTTATGACAAATCCATACTGTTCCGATCTTGTTTTTTAATGACTTTATTTGACTTAAATAGTAGTTCTAGGTAAAGTAAAAAAATGATGTGGCATACGGAGGGTTAACATGATCAATTATCTGGAGTTTTAGCTGAAAATAGTTAATGATATCTTCCTCAGTATTTTGATTATAAATTGTGAGATGTATAGTAAATTTGTCCATGTTCAGCATTCATTTTGAATAGGTCTTAAATAGAATCTGGTTAAAGAAAAAAGTTATTTAAAAATAAAATTTAAAGGAGTCACTTGTCTGATGACAGAAATGTTAAATCAGCAGAATTGTGATGCAGGGTGGTGGTTAGTTTTTGTTTTGCACTAAATTGCTCAATCAGTACCTTCCCCACTGAAATAAATAAGGGGAGATAACCGGTTAGATGATTCATATTACTGAAAATTTCTCACTTGAGATGGTTTAAAAAAAAAAAAAGAAGCCAAAAACTATTGAAAGCATCATTGCATTGCATATTCTTCTTGGATATAATACATAAAAAAAAAAAAATGTCTTTACTTAGTTAGCCTTAAATTATAGTGACCTTAATTTGTTTTCATAAATGTCGGAAGAAAAAAAATGAATGATTTGTCTGAATTCGCTGGAAAGGAATCTCTTTCCTGTACTCTATTGTTGAATGAATCATTGATTGTTGATTTATCACTTTTAGATAAAGTGGAATAATATTACAGCAGTTCTTTATTTATTTTATAGAGTGGATTGTGAATCTACTGTTTGCGGTATGTTAGTTATCCTGATAAACACTGTTTTAAAACAAAGATTTGGTGTGAAATGGGTTAATATACTCTGTAATATCGAGGATCTTTGATATTTATGTACAATACATTCAGTGTTCATAAATGGAATGCTATGCTACATTTTTCTTACCAGCCAATGAGCAGATCTCTTCTTTAAATAAGTTAGTGATATTTAGTAATGCTTTGCTTAGTTCACATTAACTTTTTTCAGGAAAACAGAAATGAAATCAATAATTTAGACTTTTTTAAAAAATTTTTTTATTTTTTTTTTTACATCTTTAATAATTGAAGAGCTAACTAAAACCCATAAATGCTAGTTATGTATCTCATGGTAACACAGTACACACATAAATTGCAGGGATATTGTGGTATAAATTGTATTAACTTATTAAGGATAAAACATTTGTGCACAATTCAAAATTTATGATAAAGTTTGACATATAGATAATTTTGCACAGTATCTGGACATTTTTCAATGTGCTTAGTAATGTCCAGCTGACAGTGAATACTTACTACCAAGTCACATGGCTTTTAGTAGTGTATTTGGCTGCTTTTGACTTTCACTACAGCATTGCACCTGCATGTTCTCTTGTTCACCAGGTATCTGATGTAGTTTGTAGTAGTGTTTGACTCTTCTGTCAAGGTCTTTGCAGTTTGAAAATAGTCTCAAGTGTACATGGTCAGTGTCCAGTGTGCTTAGATTGCTCATCCCAGACATGATCTATGCAGTTGGTTTTTTAGGGGAAATAAGCTGGATGAAGATGATAAATATTTTCCTCTTGGTTTACAACTATTGAATGATGGGGCCTTGCATTTTTGTCCATTAAGGTGAATTAATTACTGTGACTTCATACAAACAGTATAACAAGAGATCTACTTTTCCAGGTAGTTTAGACATGTAGCAAGTAAATCAAAGAGAATCACTTCACTTTTGTGGTCACGTGACACAGCACCTCAGACAAGAATACTGCCACCCCCCCAAAAAAAAAGCTTCCCTATCATAGTCAGGGTTATGTTGGTTTAGTTTCTGCTGTGCGCGCACACAGACGCACACAGACACACACACATCAGCAAAGTGAAGGTTGAATCTATGGCTGCCAACGTCTAGCACGAATGAGATGAATGCTAGCTCACTCCATTCTCACCCTCTAATGTGGCTCTGCTAGGAGTATGTGAGATATAGCAGAGTGTAGCCAATTTTATATAGTCTGGTTGGAGATGTAGGTCCCATGAACCTGCCACAATTTGCTCTGGATGGAAGTGCTGAAATAGTGTGTTTATGTTGAGCCAGATAGGTAATGTAACAGTTATTGTGATAGTCAGTACTGCTGTGGAACCATACCAAATTTTATGTGAACTGCTACCTCTTCCAAAGTCAACTAATAACAAACACTGTTACATCAAGTTCAGAAGCTGCATTTGTCTTGGTACATTTAGTCCATCGTGTAGCTGTGGTTACGTATCACTACTCATCAGTAAGTTGTTGCCATTAAGGCACCATACTCTGTTTGGTGACTTCATTAGGTGAACATTTGTGATAGGTTTTATACCAAATTTGACCACCGTTATGAAAATTAAGAATCTTCAAAGACAAAGAACCACATTTTGCACAGGTGCAAATTATTGTCATTTGTGTATATTTTTTCTTGCATGAATTAGATTTTACAGTATTACCAAAACTGTGAAATCAAAAAATTTAACTACTAGATCATTTTTCTTTATTGGAGAGCAAAAGTTTAGTTTTTAAAACAGCTTACACTACAAACCATTTGTTATATTTTATCTTGGTTGTTGTTATAGTAATAATTGTTAATGTAATGCAACTATTTTGAGTTAAAATTGTTTGTGATGTTGTTAATCGTATTTTTGTATTTCATACCATGGACATAAACTTTAGTGTCTTTTGTACCATTAAATTCACTTATGTTTTTCATATGAGATTAAGTGTAAGACCAAAAATTGCGTGCTGTTTCTCATTCATTTTGTATGTCTGGCACTGGTCATCATTAACAAGAGTTGCTATCTTAAAATCAGATGTATGCCAGTAGCTGAGCAATTAAATCACTTCCATGAATGTAATTAAAAAAAAAAACAAAATTTCTTTTAAAAAAATTAATAGAATTTACAAAATCTCCAAGCACATAAGAGAAGATAACATATCTTGAAATAAATTTGAAAAAAAAAAAAAACAATTATGAGGACTTTGTGCAGGCCAAGGGGTTTTACTGAGTGTTCCATCAGTCTCTACATTTCAGATAGCTTTTGACTGCATTGGCAGTATGCTTGGGTTCAATATTATGTTGGAAGATGAATTCTTATCCAATGAAATGTCTTCCTGAGGGAATGGCATGATGGATGAGGAAATGCCTGTACCTGTCGGCAGTCAGTATACCTTCGATTTTATGCAAATCTTTTATACCCTTGGCTGATATGCAGCTCCACGCTTCTATTGATCCACTCCCATGCTTCAGTGTAGCTGTTGTATGCTGACTATTATATCACTCCTTGGTCTGCCTTCAAACAAACTGCCATTGATTATTGTCTGACAGTTCAAGCTTGGACTCATCTGTAAAGAACACCTTCTTCCAGGTTTGATCATCACACTGTTTCATTTCTACTGGCTGTTTGGTTGTTTCTCATCAAAGGTTTTCGGGCAGCTACACATCCATTAAAACCACTTTGCACTAATGCATATCTTACTGTTGTTGAAAAATTTTAACACCTGTACTTGCAGCTAGGTCATTTACAAGATCTTTACTGGCTCATTGTCTATCATATAGAAAACAATACCCTGAAGTACTTAACACCACTTTTGGAGAGTTTGGGTTCTTCCTTGACTGTCTATTGTCAACAGTACCATTTTCGCTTATCCTTCTCAGTCTTGCATACAGCTGCTTCTGAAACATGAATTCAGGCTGCATGCAATCTGTCACATGGAGTAGTAGCCTTCTCTAGCTAAGACTGATTTTATATGCTTGTCATGTGATATTTCCTTCCCAGGGGCCATAGTATTCACCACACTACAATGATATCAGTGTCTATACTTTTATGGTCCTTCTGCAGGTGTGCCACTTTCTGATTGATTGCATGACAGCTAATCACAGTGGACTGTATCAACACGTGACTGAACTATAGAGCGTTTGTTTTTACACACAAATTGCCAGTTTTTTTTTCTGGTTCCATACTTATTGACAATATTGTATATTTTAAAGTCAGATAATTTAAAAGCACGTGTGTGCGCGCGCACACATATCAGAACTGAAAGAAACTGAATATCGATGACAACAGTTAATTATTAGACGTCTGCATCTATGAATAATGTATGAGCACATGACACCAGGATTCCTGCAAATGTTACATCATGCATGAAGTCTAGCATTGTTTTGGCTTTAGAGATGTATTTCCAAGCCTGCTACAGTTGGTGGCAGGCTAACGTTCAGGTCTATGGTACAGTGTTATGTTCCCAAGTGTTCTCAATGTGTTGCAATGAGGTCGAGATGACCAGTAAAGCAACTTGATGTTCTGCTTTCAGAAAGCTTGTTCTTGGAGTAGGGATGGGTATTGTTGTTGGAATTGTTAGCTGCAGCCTGATTTGCTGGAGAATCAGTAATAAAATATTGCCCATATGCTGTAGGGCTGTTTGGATTCTGAAAAAGAGCCACTAACAGATTTATGAAGATTTGTGTTTATAGCAGCTTGTAGCAGATCTGTAGATCGGTTTACCTCAACAGTCTGTAAACTGTTCACGTGGATGGAGTGAGCACAGATGTTGCCATCAGCAAGTATTAAATTGAATTGTCATTCATCTGAGAAGATGACATTAAATTCATTTTAAGTCATTTTAGCATATTGCAATGGTTTCAAGGCTCAAAGTAGGAATAAAAGAGGGATCCTAACATGTTGGATTTCAAAAAATATTAATAAGGTTTTCTAAATCTTTGAGAAGAGAATTTATGTTTCTAGTTTTTGTATACAGTACCAAGCAGGATTGAAGCACCTATAAATCTTGTGAACTGGTGGGAAATATTCTGAGCTGTGAATATTATTTTTTTCTTTTAGGGAGCAAAACTGAGTTGGTCCTTAAATTTCCAGAACACCAAAAGAAAGGAATCTGAAAAAAAAAAAAAAAATAAAAATATTTTTTTTTTGTTTGTTTGTTTTCTTTTTCTGGATTAATGCTCTTCACAAAGAAAAACTGACACAACTTAGAACTCGTGAATTCTTGTTAGCGAAAAACTGATCATTTTGCATCGGATAAATAAACCATTATATGTCCAGTTGATGTGTTACTTAATCCCTTTTTTGACATTTGAAGTCAGTTTTTTCAGAATTTACCATTACCGATTGTAACATTATGTTGATGTATAAAGAATAATCCTGGATATTTAACTTTGACCTATTAATAAGACAAAATTCACCATCAGATTTTCCTTGGACAATTTTTTAAGAAAATATTTATCTGCTTAGCAGATGTGCAAACTAATGAGTAATGAGCTTCTCAAAAATCCCCTCAAAAGACATGACATCTGCTGAACATTACAGAGAAGCTAGAACTCTTGATTAATAGTCATAGGAAATTTGATATTCTGAAGGAAGCTTTTTCAGAGCATGATGTCATACAAGATTTAGAAACCATTGCCACCATACATGTACCTAATAAATTTGCAGAGATTAGTAAATCTAAATCCACCTTGTTCCAAATGGTGCAATAATATAAGCTAAGAATAATAATACATGGATAGCTGAGTGTGTAGCATACTGGCCTGCTTTGGGTGAGGGCCAAACTTTGATTCTCATCGAGGACCAACTCGTTTTCATGAACCTTGCATACCATGGTTTCTTCTTTTTCTTCTGTACCAGTCCATTGATATGGTTTTTCATGGGCTTTCTTTTTGTAGCTAAACAGGAGTTCCAGTGGAGATTTTACATTTATGGGATGTCATAAAGCTAGGTCTAATGATAGGAGTTTTGCGCTAATACTATGAAGGCTAGATAAACACTTAAAAACCACAGCCACAGATTTTGTGAGACAATGCATGTGAATACAGTCCATGCACAATGAGAGAACCTAATAATAATAATATTTATTTCTTTGACAGACATTTACATTACTGCCTGGGAAAGTTAAATTTAGTCTCAAAATAATTTTAACTATGAGGGATGAGATCCCGTTTTCTGATGGGTTCAGTGTGTTTGATATGTAGCCTTTGGAGTGGCTTCTCTTATGTGTCTATACAGACTCATTCTTGTATACATTTTTCTGGATACTGTGATTTCTCCCAGTTCAAATTTGGATTGGCTTCGTTTATTAAGATGGCTAAAATCTGTATGTATTAGGAACTCTCTCAGTAGTCACTGATTCCATGTGATCTCTCTTACCTGCCTGGTTAGTGTTCTGGATCCTGGACTGCTGAGATGTGTTGCAATGATTCTTGGAAGACATTAAGACAGCAATTAATCCAATGCGCCACAATCTCACTGTAGTTTACCCAGGTCTACCAGAGAGGCACCAATCTGGCTACATTTGAATATACTGGATGCTCTCACTAGCACTGCATTGCTAATAGTCATTATCATGTATGCCTGTCTAATGTAGGAATATGGTTTCTGAAAGAAAATAAAAGCATTTATGTTTTGGTCTGTTAATCCTCATCTTTACAAACTTTCAGTTAATAATTTGCTTCTTTTTTGTTTTTTGGGTCTCAGTTTTATACCCAATTGAGAATGCAAACACACAATTTTGGATTTTAGGATTTGAAATCAATTTAATTTTTTTTTTTAATTGCACTGTTAATATTTGTTTGCAAAAATGCTGTAATACTGGGTTATTTGTTCCATGTAATTCAAAAGATGTCTTGAGAAAGCCACCATGCTTCAGTTATGCTTGCTTTGTTCTGCTTGTTTTGTTTTTGACAAAACATTGTATATTTAACCTGATAGAGTTGCCATGGCTTCAACTCTTGGCTCCCATCTTAGCAAATATTTCTGTAGGTTTCACTGAAAACCATTTCAATCAATACAGGGCAGTCATCCAGACTACTTTTATCACAACTACATAGATGATGTTTACAGTATTTAACCACAGTTGAAAATCTGCTTGGTGTCTCTGAGTTTTTCAAATCATGTTGCGTGTACAAAAACCGAGCAAGACCAAGAATGTTTTTATTTAGTGTTTACTTGCCCTTAGTGATAAAGGTGTCCTGAGGTTTTCCATCTTAGACAGAAGACACTCAAAGCTTTATGAATGAAATTTGATATGTTTCATTCCTTTTATACATAATATTGTAGTTATTCTTCTTTTACAGATATTTTAAGATTTGTTCTTCATATTTTGGATTGAATTACAGCTCAGAGACTCAAATTGCATTAAATGTTTTCACAGCACTTCACTGTCTATATAAAAGAATTCCCTGCCCAGCACACAGTTTCATGACCATCACCTCTTGTAGATATGAACCCCCCTTTCTCATTTGTAAGACATCTAACCCTCAGCAGAGTTCACTGTTGTTTACACTGTAACTACTTCTAGATAGAGAATCTTTTAGTTAATACATTACAACATCCTTCTTATACTAATGTTTTTCTTTCCCTTTACTCCCCTACAACACAAATCTGACTAGAGATATCGCTTCACATCCTCATTAAAATGCTCTTTCCGATGGACTGGGCTTGTTTTTCTTGCTTATTTTTCTATCTCTAGTCTCAAAACCTACACTTGTTCTCTCACCTGCTATGTTCATCACAAAATGCATTTGATTTATCAGACACTGTTTTATGCTTGCTTTTATTACATTTTCCTTTTCAGTGTAACTTGGTTGTTCTGCCTGATTGAAACGTTTGTAACGTTTGCTGGTAGTGGGAGATTCTTACTAGCCTGTGCATAAAGTCTTATGATATTTAATTTCAAATGTTCTCTCTATAACACATCTACCGCTTGACCCTTACTATGTAAATTCAGTATGTTTACCTTTTTTTGTCTTCAGGTTTGTGTTTAAAGAAATCCCTGGTGTTTGGGAAAAATTGAATAAATCATGAAAATATTATTTTCCTAAAGTTCACTATTTGGCAATTAAATGCAAAATGGAATTCTGATTTAACTTATGGTTAGGGTTTATTATTAAACTGGTAGCGGGGTAGAATCAGAATTTTGATTTAAACTTTTTTTTAAAGGGTGATCAGCAGCAGACTGGTCATTACTAATGATTATAAGTGAACTAGAATCTCTTTGGTGGTGCGGTGTCCCCTGATTGGTATGTGATCATGTTACTTCTGGTTCCCAATGATATAACTTTAAATGCACACAGCAGAGGTTTATTTATATCTTATATTGCTTTTCCTCCCTTCCCAACAAAGATACTTTACTTTAGGAGATGAAGGATTCCATTGGATTGATCCCTTGAAATTTTCCTTTTGAACCATTAAGTGGTTGCATGGCTGGGTTTAATACCAAATTGCCACTTAAAGGGACATTATTGAAATGTAACTTGATGATTTACTCTTTAAAGGTCTCGCTGGGAAGTTGTATTGGGAGCATTTTGTTTTAGTTAAAATAACAGTAATAACTTTATCAATCATCATCTACATAAAAGATGTATTTTTTTGAATTATGAAGTGAAAGTTTCTAAATTGTATCTTTAAATTCCTGGTGTGCTTGCTCATGAATAAATATGAAAAATTACAAGTTTTGAAGAGGTTAATGATGTAAATAATTATGAAGTTACAAGAAAAATGTTGAAAGTTTGATATTTGTATGGAAATGGTAATTATTAAAAAAATAATAAAAATGAATACATGGAGTACATTAGATGTTTTTATATTCTTAAATAATATCAATGAAAATGAATTTAATTTATCATGCAATTTTTCCATATAAAAACTTGAATGGAAATATATTTGTAAGAAGTTAAAGGATGACTGCCCTCTGTTGAAAAGGTTAAGACTGTGTGGTAGTTCTGATGCCCCAAAGTGACATTATTAAACAATAATAATTGCAACAAAAATTATGAATATTTCTAGAGGCTATTCAGAACTAATGGAGTGCATTTTAGTTTATAAATTCATTTGTAAAGGGAGTTTGAGTATGGCAGCCTCTGTGGTATAATATTGGAACACACACATACACCTATGAGCCCATCATATGAAAGCACTAATTTGCCTTTTCAACACTTTATTGTTAATAAAAATGTGTTACTTCAGCAAAAATCCATGGAAAATCAAATAAAGCATGTATCTGAACACTTTGAGCTTTTTAAAAATCAAAATAGTCAGCTATCAAATGATGATGGACTTGCATGGCATTGCAAAATATTCTGATATTTCTCTTTGTGAAAATCATATTAATTTGTATCAAGTCACCAGCGAAACAACACTGTACTTTCACATTTCCACCACCATTCTTAAGTGTTTGGACATGTTTCTTTGACTTTTTTCTAATATACTTATTTTCATTTAGAGCCAAATATTTCAAACCTGCTCTCATTTTACCAAAGTGCATTGTATCACTGCTCCAATGTGTAGTTCTGGTATTGTTTAGCCCAGAACTCACTATTTTCTTGTTACCACATCTATGCAAGGGCTTTCTACCTGTTACCCAGCCAATCAGTCCAACCTCTCTTAACCATCTTTCAGTGGGGAAGTTGAGATACTGACTGTTGCAGAGGCATGCTGGTCAGAAGTTAATTGGCTACCTGTCAAGAAAAGGTTTGCTCTAGATTTTTTAATCAGAACCCTATCTTCCCCATCCATGGTTTTTCTCTCTTCTTTGCTGCTTCAAGTTTATGGCTGAGCCTTTGACTTTATCCTATAAATGGTTTTACACACATCACTCCATGTTACTAACTTTTTCTACAGTTTTCCATTGGGAATAACCAGCTTTATGATGGGTAATAATGGTCGACAGCCTTGTTCCATATGGACTTTTATTTTTAGATGCATTTCCATCTGCCAAACTTAAGTAATGGCAGTCTTGAGTGATGAGGACCTGTAAATATTTTTATACAAAAGCATAGTATGAGCTAACAATAATTCAAATTAGTAGTAAGAAATAATATTGGATAAACATGATGACCTTATGCTTTAAGTATGAACTAAATTTAATATTTATAGAAATAACTTGCTGGATATATGATCTTGTAAAAAAATACTTAGTGATAACAACATCACAATTAGTGATCTATATTATGTTATCTGGTTCATCAGTTTTTTTGTTTTTTGTTGGGATAATAAATTTTGTGCTGGGTTCATAATGTGTGTGTGAGAGAGAGAGAGAGCTTAATTAGTGTATAATTTGCTGTTTAGTATCAATTTGTGGATGGCATGTATAGATTATAAAAAGGAAATGTTTATCTATGACTAGTATGTGTAATTAGTAACATTTGGTGAGAGCTACAATATACACAAATGTAAGTTTACCAGTTTTAGGTGAACTGCATGCACAGAATAGTTATAAAAACTTGTTTTTAGCTGAAATATGCAAGCTTGTGGAATGGCTGAGCTATAATTTTGTCATAAGATTCCAAATCATGGTGACCAGAGTGAACTAACTGTAGGTCTACTTATTTTGGAAACACATCCATAAAAGCAGTAATGTTGTTTTCTTTCATCGTCATTATTTTGATGTTGCTCTGTTGCAAAGTGTGATACCTATCTGTTTACATACTGTTCTGTTGATAGTGATTTAGACTTGAGCTTTTACACTTGGGCCCTTTATCTGTGGTAACTGATATGTGACCTACTTTTAGAATCATTAACATTTGTGTTACACAGCAATTAAATCCTACAATATTTAATCAGCAATGAGTAATAGTTTCTGTCCCGCAAGGTCCTTGAATTGTATGTATAAATATTGGAGTTGCTAAGTGGAGTGAATTACCACCCTAGATGGTATTTTTGGTGCTATTCAGATGATAGGCTCTGTTGGTATGATACTTTGGGATGTCTGGTGAGATAGTTTCCAGAATAGTATGCAAGAGTCATTTAAAGGAGAGTTGATGTGAAGATGAAATTTGTAAAATCTGCTCAATGTAGGATAAGAGAGAAAGAAACATTAAATGCTATTTTTCTTCTCTTTCAGAGATAATTTTTTAGAAAAAGCAAAAATACATTATAACAACAGTGAAACTCCATTTATCCGCATGTAGTTTTTTTTTAAAAAAATAGGTAATATATAAATATATTGGAATAAAAAATCAATTATTGTAAGTTACCTGAAACTTAGTTACTTGCATTTCTCTCCTATCAGCTTTATTTCATATAGTCCAGGCTTTCAAAAGCATATCTGCCTCCTGTTTTGATTTGGACATCCAGTGTCACAGAGTAAATACCCTCCCATGGTTGCTGGATGACACTGTCAAGGAAAGAGTTGGGGCCTGTTCACCCAGGTTGTCATGGTTATTTGTAGTTCTATTTGACTATCCACTGGGACCATTTTCTGGGTACAGTTGTGCAGATAAACATTTTAACAACAACTTGATTGAAATAGAAAGGCGAATAGCAAGTTGGTCTTGTTATTTACAGTACAAACTTAATAGTTTATTTTTTATTAATCAGGTTAAAATTTCTATGCTCATATGTTTCTTTAGTTTCAGGAGGTTTGAATATCCAATTATCCACACCTGTGGATGAATTGTTTAACTATGGTAAAACTATCACAACTGTACCATGATTGATACCTTGTAGCAAGTTTTATTTAGGAGTCATATAAACAGTAGAATGTAATCTATCTAGCTTCTTGGTATATTCAGATAATTAAAACTATGTAATTATTGGATTGAAAAATTCACTTTAAATGTTCATTTTTAGTGGGAACCTTTGCATTTGTCAAGCAGACTGCAAAAGTAAAATCTAACTAAAAAGTAAGCAATTTTAACATTTTACTTATATAATTTATGATTATCATCCAAAGCTGATATATGGCACCTCTGCTTCTAAGCTCAACTTCAGACTAATTTTTCATTAATGTCACCAAAATGGCAAAAGTTGTAAATATACACTTAGTGGTGATTTTGGAAAATATAAGATATCACTTTCCTTATTATAAATTGATCATGTTTGCTGTGTATCATATCTTCTGGATCATATTAAAAGTAAATAGGAGAAATAATCTAAGTGTAATGCTCTGCGAAATGTTAAAATTAAGTAATGAAATGTGTTTGTTGTTTCAGGAAGTTGTAGAATTTTGGTTTAGTTATGTAAATTTTACTGTAAGTTAGTCAGTTTTATAGTCCAGCATTACATCCATGTACTCCATCAGAATATTAAGATAGATAGATAGACTTACTGGCCTTCTGTGGTTGGCCTGGGAAGTTTTATTCCTACTGTGCACTGCCCTGGATCAACAAGCCTTCCATAACAACCTGAGTTTGTGCTGCTATCCTCTCTCAGCTAAACAGAGTTTTAACAGGGTCTTTATGTTTTCCGCTAAAGCTCAAGTGCCATATCCCACAAGCCACAAGAATGGCAAGACTTATTAAATGGTAACCATGGCACTACATAACCTCGTCAGTTGTGTTATCAATTTGTAGATCATAATTATCACAAAAGACGAGAAATTGTTGTATTATGTCACCATTATGGAAATCAGAAAGAAAGAAAAAATTAAAATTTTTCTTTAGTCATTGTCACTGATTAGTTTGAGATAAAAACATCTATTGTCTTTGGATGACGAGGCAAAAGGGAGGTATTAAAATATATTTATATTCTTTTTATTATTATTATTTTTTTGTCATTTTTGCACAGTTAACCGCATAGTTATAGATTGCATTCATGACAATTAAAGTTCTATAAGCAGATATTTTGACACAGTATGGAAAAGAAATTAAACATTTAATATAGCAATAAAAGACTCTCCCTACTGGTTCTGATTTTATTTAAGAGCAATTCTGAAAACATTCAGTTTATTTTGTTAGACCTTATTGGTTTTGGGAAAGATGAAATCAAAAATGACAATAAATTTTAGGAGCAGATTTATTTTGAATCATGGGGATTTTTCTTAAATGTTTATTGGAAGAGTCTTAAGGTCCGTAGGAATATTTTTGGGTGAAATTGAAGTAGTATTGCTTAAAAAGTAAAGAAGAACATATAGGAAGGTAATTAGAAGTATGAAAATTTAATTTCTGATCACCATCTGCTTTGCATTACATTGTAAGTAGATGCATTTTATGAAAATGTTGGAATCTACTCTCCTATGGACAAGTTAAAACTTATAATTCTTTCATATTATGGGAAAAAATTTACATTTAAAAATGAGCCTGTACTGTACACCTGCCAACTATGAGTCTCTACATTAGCTTACCTGTAGACAATCTGAGAGTGTTTGACCCTGCTTTATTTTTTTGGTTAAATAAGATAGCAGTTTGCTTACATAACTTTTGCTTAATTGTTCTATTCTCTTACCTCGCTGCTGCCAGAGATCAACGACAAATTCTTTTTTTTTTTTTTTTTTTGACAACTGTATTTAAGTTTGAAATAGCTAGACACACTCACATTCTCTCTCTGGCTGCTCTTTTTTGTTAGTTATTAAAAGAAGAAAAAAGCTTTAGATTCATCTTTGTTCGTTTTGTTCGGTGTGTGTGTGTGTGTTGAACATTAAGTATGATGAATGACTCAACTTTCTAATAACACATGGCCATTATTTCACCTGTTAAAAGTAGGCCATCTTGTATCTTGATTTCTTTTTACCTTTGTTACCTGGATGAAAAGAGCATTCTGATTTGACTGTTTTCAGTGGTGAAAATTTGTGTTTTGAGAGCTGAACCTGAATCTGTCTTTGACGTCATCAGTTTAGAAAATCCGTTTTCATTTTTGACCTAATTGGTTTGTTATTGTTAAATCTTTTTAACTGATCAAGTTAGTTTTTTTTCTTCTTTCTTTTTCTGTTAATGTGTACTGGATAATGAGGTCTGTGTAGCATTCCAGCTGTGTAGCAGAACTTCAAGTTAAAAAAAATTAGGGGAATGAGTGCGGTGCTGTCCTGAACTGTGTTAAAGGGGGAGTAGTGCCACAGTAAATCTCATTTTGAACTTTGATAAAAACTAATGGCCAAAATATTCCTACTGACATTGAAAATAAAGTGGTAACATCTTGAAGAGCATGAATTCTCAAATAATGATGAACCTCCCCTCAAAAAAAAAAGTATAGGAATTCTAAATGTTTGAATTTTTTTTACATGAGAGCAAGATTATTATACTCTGTGATATGATAGGTCTGTTCTCAGTTTTTATAAAACCTGCCAGCTTAGGAATTGTGGATAACTTATTCTGGTTGTTATTATGTAGAGTTATTTAGCTGCCCTGAGTACATGTAGGTTGTGTGTACACAACATTCTGGTATATTTTGATCTTCCTATTATCTATTCTTTCATACCCCAGCAGGCTTGCGCGCACTATTTATCCTCACATCATAAAATATCTGTCTGGCCAAGGCTATTCTTAAACTAGCTCACACAGTGAAGCTTTTGTTTCATGATTTGTCTAGTGCTTCTGTTATCTTTTTGTTTTTTTCCCAAAAAAGAATTTAAAAAAGTTCAAATGTTTACAAGAAGAAGCATAAAAGACTTGTAGAGATATTGGAGGTAATCTTTGCTCTTTGTGGTTTTCCCTGCCTGGCAAGTCCAGTAAGCTAATACTACTGTATGTTGTTTTTGTTTTAAAGAAACATATTCCCAGCAGAATGTTGTTAAAGAATTGGCTTCATGAATATTAAAGAGATATTATAATAGT
Organism: Nautilus pompilius; assembly: GCA_018389105.1. Classification (NCBI taxonomy): domain Eukaryota; kingdom Metazoa; phylum Mollusca; class Cephalopoda; order Nautilida; family Nautilidae; genus Nautilus; species Nautilus pompilius. Next base: position 2,149,676 of record JACATO010000348.1, on the reverse strand, counting down.
TTCATAATGTTAATGGCCATTTTTTAAAAAAAATTTTTGTTCACAAATCTAGTTGCTCTGATTTTATGAATTTCCAAGATCTTACTTCATTGATTAAAATCAGTTTGCTTATTATTAAATGTCCATGAACTCTTCTGCATTGAGCAGCAATCTATTAATTGTTTTGACCAATGTTCACAGGAACTAGTTAAATAAAAACTATTCACTGATGTAAAACCTTTAATTATCGTTGATCTCCAAAATACCATTTAATGAAAGGAAAATTATTTTTTAGCTATCTACAGTTATTATTACTAGTAGTCATAATTACAAATTAGCTAAGATTCCAGTATAATTAGATACCAGAAAATTTTTTTTTGGTGAAATTAATACTACTACCAACTACACTTATCGGTAATTTATCAATTTATGAATAGTGTTGATGGCCATTTCTTTTCCCGGGGGCCCCTGCCTGAGCCATGATGGCTTCTTGTCCCCATCTTGTTGAATCCTGTCCTGACTTTTGAGGTCTAAGGACATCTTACACCAGTGAGATAGAAGGGGGGAGGTGTGGTGTATCATCAATCTTGGTGACCAAGCAAGTTACTTGCGTACATTTGGAGAGGGTATTGAGCAGTGGTCAAGATGCAAGCCAATCATGAATTACCTGCAGTTCATCCTCCATATGTACCTGGAAAAACTGCAGAACTTTCATTTTTAGATGTAGGAGGAAACCTGCACAGATGGCTGGTGAAGAAGAGTCAGAAACCATGAGGAGGAGGCATGCTAAAGGGATGGGCCCTCAACCATAGCAGTCTAGTAATTTACCACTGGACCACCAGCTGTTTCCATACCTTTGTAACTATTAAACTAAATTAAACTAGATCTATTGAAGCTTTGAATGTCCAAATGCTTAAACCACATTTTCTTTTTTAACCCTTTTTGTGATCTCAGTTAAAAGAAACTCTACCTTTTCATGATGTGGTAGAGAAGGAGCGGGATAAAGGTCACATGGTAGACAGTGGTATGAAGAGAGTATCAGATTTCTTGATCTAGATTAATGCTAGTAGCCCATTAGTTTTATAAAGCTAAAATATAGTTTATTGATATTTTCCTTTTTCAGATTTAGCTAGAAAAGAATTTAAAGACTATATGATTTCCCAAAGTATATTGAATTGAAATTATTTACAGGAGCATAAAGAAAAATACTGAAAACTACAGGAATACCCCGACTTACGTAAGGGTTATGTTCCAGTCGGCTATACATAAGTTGAACTCGCACATATACGGCAATCTCACATATGCATAAAGGTAGACAGTGAACAATAGTTAGGCAAACTGTTCATTCTCATCCATGTCTTCATATTTCTTTATTATGCTCACCTCATGCTTCTTTGTGGAACCACTAGCATCATTTTACGCTTTGGCGCCATGGCTTGCAATGGAAAGTTACGTGAGAATGTAAAGATTAACACAACTAAACTCACTCGATGGATACTGACGCACAACTGAGAGCGTTGGAGAGGGATGCCGGCCAACTAACATTCAGATCCCAGCGCGCATTACTCCGCGGCTCAAAGTAGTGCCCACTCACACCCAGGTACACAATACGTAACATTTTTGCCGAATCTCAAATTTTATTTTGGAATTTATTTCTAATGTAAAGTTGGATTTATGTAAGTCAAGGTCTTCCTGTATATATATATAATATATATTTGCCTTTTTGATAGTTTGGCAGTGTATGCATTTTAGATGTAGACTAATACTGGTTAAAAATAAAAAATAATGCAAAAAATCAGTGAGCTTAAAAATAAAGGGGTCTTCTCTTTTACATTTGTATTTGCAGCAGAATTATATAAAAATACCAATACTTCTATAAAAAAACTGAAGTGTTAAATTCTTAAAATGATATATAGCAATATTTTTTCTGACTAACAGATTACCTCTAACTTACAATTAGTCCAGTAAAATTATCTAATAATGTCAGATTGCATATGGAATTATACAACAAGTTCATTTTTATTTAACTTTCTGTTAAAAAATCACATTGGCTGTCATTTTGGATATAGGCCTGAACAGCTAGTTCCATTAGTGATCCTTTAAGCAAAACATGTTTTATTATGGAAACACATTTTTGAGTAATTGGTTGAAATTGTGAGTTCCTGTGAGCCAGTGAAGTATTGTTTTACAATGGTGTTAGAAAATAAATGATTATGGTTCTGATCTGCTGTAAGTGGATGTTGTGAACACCACACCTGTACTTGAGTCTTGGAGCCAGACTTTATCTATCAGGTTTATCTGTGGGAAGGAATAGTCCTGAATGAGTTAAGCCCTGGATTCCTTAAAAATTCTTCTTCTGAAATGGGTAAGAACTGACTTAGGTGAAGAGTGTAGTTGGAGCAGTTGATGGCTAAGTATACTGGCCTGCTGTGGCTGAGAGATCTAGTTTGATCCCTGTTGGAGGCTGACTTGGTTTGGCAAACCTCCCATAGTGGTGTTTGTTCTTAACTTTCTCTACTAGTCTGTTGGTGTGGGTTTTCTCCTACAGGTACACAAAATTCTAATAGGGACTTTCTAGTTCCTGCTGAAGATGGAATTGCCAGGCCTTACAAGGTGCAGGAATGGCAACATTTGTTACCAAAAACCGTGGCACAACGTAACCTCATCAGATCTGTTTATAATTGTAGAAAATGATTTGAAGAAGAAATATTTGGTAAATTTTTGAATGTTGAAGAATGAATATTCCTTTGCAAGTTTTTGCTATGCATACAATGATGACTCATCAGGAATAGAATGGAAAGTTTTATGCCGCCATAGCAAACTCAAAAGAAAGCATCTCAATAAAATTTACAAGCTTATTTTCAAAATGTACTTAGTGCCTATTGAATTGCATTTTGGCTGTCAATTTTTGACATGACATTTTCTGCTTCAGAAAATTTGAGAAACATTCAACTTTATTGGTGGCATGCATCACAAAGCAGTGGCAAATGTAAAGTAGGGAAGCTAATGCTCAATAACAGTCTGTAGAGCTATAATGTAGAAACTTGGGCTAATAATTTAGGCCATTCTCTCCCATTTAAATTGCAGTTGTTGATGGATTTAGAATTTTTTTCGCGAAACTTTTTTAAATTCAATCAAAATAAAACAAAACCCAAGAAATCAACATATATATGTTCATTTTTTCACTTTTGCTATCCACTATCCAGGCCTTAATGGGAGGAGGTAAAAAAAAAATTTACTGCTTGCGGCCATATTTCATCATTTTTTTAGAAAAAGCATCTTGAAGGGAAAGAAAAGAGGATTTTTTAAAACTGATTTAGAGAGAGGAAAATTAAATTGGCATAATGAAACTTAGCAAAACACAACTTTTAAAATTAATCTCAGGGTGGGAAAAAAAAAAGATATTCAGTGAATTTTTTTATGCATTACAACTGTTGCATTGCAAACCTGAATTAACAAAACAACTATTCCATTATTTATTTATTTTGTGGACGAGTCTGTTTTATTTCTTGACAAAACAAGCATCATGTACAACTTGATGCTCAAGAAAAAGAGAGGAGGTGGTTTTGGATAGCTTTTTTTTTTTTTTTTTTTTTCAAGGTGTGATATCTCTCTCTCTCTCTCTCTCTCTCTGGTGGCCATGATTATGGACTGATGATACAATAATTAGGAGAACATTTTGATAAAGAATGTGGCAAAAGTTTGAAAATACTTTTTACACGTCTGACTTATTTAACAGTGGTATGTATGCTTATGTAGTTGCTGTATGTGTATTAACAAGTTGAGTTGTATGTGAAATAATGGGCTATTTTGTTGGTGAGCCCACAGAATTGTGTGTGTGTGTGTGCGCGTGTGCATTTGTTGGCCTCTGTGCTTGCCATTCTTTTTCTTTCTTTCTTTGCTTCTTGTCTGTATGTTTTTATAAATCTTGGAAGCAGGTTCTGATTTGAAGTATATTGGTTTTCTTTCTGGATTACACTAAAGTAAATTGGATTCTGATGTCATTCTCTGTGAACTTAATAATTCTTGTGACTTTAATTGCCATACATAAAAGGATCTATAAGAAAATCAATATGGGTGTGAGTCATGCTGAACACTAAAGGAAATTGCTTCGTCTATTAGTAGTGCTTACCCGGAGACATATATATATATTTTTTTTTCTTCTGCAGTTTGGTTTTTGCTTTTATCATGGTATTGGGATGAATCAGGTAGATTGAATAAATAGCATGAAATCAAGTTTTAAAGACAGAGGGGGGGGGAAGTGTTAATTCATATACTGATCTCCACATGTAAACTTTGTAAAATCTTGCAAATACGGACCACTGCTAGAAGAAAATGAGTACCCTTGAAGCATAAGTAATTTTTATTGTGGCACATATGCACACTTAAGTCATACAAAATAGCAGAAAATTTGAAATTAGTATCTAGCAGCTTTTCCACGTGCCTCATGAAGGACTGACTAGTAGATGTGGCATGGATGCAATGAGTTTGTATGATAGCATGGTTCATATTGTGCCAATGTTCACTTAATTTTGTTTAGATCTGCCACAGATGTGGGAGGTGGCCTTGTTTTTCTCAGTTGGCAATCAAGGTGTTTCCAGATGTGTTTAACTGGATTCATGTTATCACTCATAGGTACCCAGGGAAGAATCTGCAGCCCCTTTTTTTCTTCCATGGGGTGGTGGTTTTGGAAGTGCGATACACAGTACAATTTTCTTGTCGCAAGTGTATCTTGAACTGAAAAACCTTTTTGGAAACATGGTAATAGGATTACCAAGAATGGATATGTATGTGATAGGATTCAGATGTCTCTTGATGAACACCAGGAAAGTCTCCTGCTTCTCAAAATGTTTGACTGGCCTTTGTTACACCAGCATTTTTCTAGTTAATGTAAACTTATGAAACTAACACATCAGAGAACAGAAAAGACATAAAAAATTTTATTGGCCTGTGCATCATTTTCTCGGCCAATGCCAATTTGTGCTTTACACTGGCTTCTGTAAGTAGGAGTTTTCACTGAACCACATGTCCATTGTAGCATGCAAATATGTTTGAGCTGCATGTTGATACATTTATAGTATTGGTGATGTCTGCTAGCCTTGAGCATAGATTGGACCTCACCTGGTGGACAGAGGGTCTTTTGATTTGTTCTGTAACCATTGTTGGCTGACCTTGTTGATCCTTAGTGGCTCTTTCATTTTCCTAACAAAAATTAACACTTATGCACTGCTCCATTTGTGAGTTCTGCATCTGCCTCTCACTTTGACCACAGTTTAATTGTGTGATTTGTGTAAATATTAATGAGCACCTAGCATATGAATCATCTTTAACATTCCACTAGCTTTATTTTCTTATGAACTGTTTTCTTTACAGCTTGAGTGCATGGTCTTGTGGATAGCATGGACTATTCCATTATTTTCATGGATACTTATTTTATCCCGACAGGGTTTACACGAGTAAACTAAAGAGTTTTCTGGACTTGTCCAGAGAATTAATTTTGCACAACCAGCCAGCATGATATGTGTGTTGGAAAAAAATGTAAGAAATCTAGATGAACAGAGTGATTTAGCGATATTTGAGGGGAGGATGGAAGATGGAGCTTTTTACTCTGCATATAAGCAAGGTGTTGATAAACATTGGAATATTGAAGTCCACAAACATTAAATGGACATTCTTTCCTTGAAGTGCAGTTGTGAACTGTCTTGAAAGCCCAGACAATTCATGAATGTCGCTTTGTGTATGAATCTGAAAGTAAGTTTTTTTTTTTTTTTTTTAAGGATAAATATACTATTTTTTCTTAATCAAACTTTTAAAATTAGAAAGCAAACTGATGTTGTAGATTTTATATCAAATATATATAATAGGTTTAGGGGTGGGTAACAGAGTAGCTATTTTTTATGTCCTAAAAGTGATCTCTTTTTTTTTTCTTTCTTGCTTTAAATATTGTAAAAAAAAAAAAAAAAAAAAGAGGCTAATTCAATAATAATAAAAGTGATATTCCACTTTTATCAGAGAAATTTTAAAAAAAAATATTTATAATTGCAGAACAGCTGAAACGGTAGAAAATAAGTAAAAGTAATCTCTACATTTCATTCTAAAGTTGTGTTGTGATTATTTAATTTTCTATTAACTAAGTTTAAAACTTAAAATTTCATAGTTAATGTATTATTGCATGGTAACTTAAGATAATATCTTCTATAGAAATGTAAAAGCATTCCATGCGTTAATAAACATTTACAAATCTAATATAAATATATAAATTTCCTATCAGTTTAGCAGCGTAGCTTGCTTATGCAAATGATTAATTACTAATTTTAGATCTGGTTCCTATGTATTAGGTTTGGTTACTGGACACATGTTGTTTTGTCAGTTTGTTCAACCATTGAAGATTTAGATAGTTTATTATAGTTGTGATGAGGAGCCAGAAGTCGTCATGGCGGCTTATACAACCTTCCCACCATGGAAAAGCAGTGGCTCTTAATTCTATGGTTTACATTCAGCCAGCTTGTACTGCTAATTTATTCCATTCTTCTACAATTATTTTCACTTGTTTTTCTAATTTTCTTCTTTCTTATATCAAGCCAGGCTGAAACGAGCTAATTTAAAGTTACAAAAAAAGAACACGCTATCATCCACATACTCAATTATTTTTTTAAAAAATGTAAGGGTTCTATCATAATGCAGAAAACTTGGAAACATTGCAGTGAATCTATGCCGAACACTGATATTTCAGTATTACTTCTTAAATAAGGATTTCACATCTGCACAGCTTTTTCAAAGTATGGATAAACCAAAAACTCCTATAATGGGACTAAACTTTTACATTTTTAAGTGGGTTAATTATTCTTAGTATTTAATTAGCTTTGGCAGTAACTATTGAAGACTATACACAAATGACTTAGAATCAGAGATGGCCATGTAGAACTTGATTAAATGTTTTAAATGACAATGCATTACTGTCAGTTGTACAATTTTCAGTGATGTTGAAATGATTCCAATGCAAATTTTAAGTTTTAGAATTATGAAGAAGAAAAAACTGTAGAGGATACAAATGCGTTTGGTTTTACAGAAAATGCAAGATAATTTATGTGAAAATAAAATTTTAACAGGGGCTGTTGCTAAGTACAATTGTAAGCAGTTTTTTTTTTCTTTTTTAGAAACCTATTTAGATCTGAAGCTGTGAATCCACCCTAGTCTCCCATTGAATCATCTGCCCAAGACTTTCTTCCTAGTTAGTGAATGATCCTCTCTTAACCAGTTGCATTACTGTAAATGTTGAGAAACATAAATTTCATTTAAAAGAAAAAAAAAAACAAACAATAGTGCAAAGTCTCTGTTAAGAAAATCACACACACTGTTTCTTGATATTTAATCTTGTTTCTATTTCATGCATCACTTATCAAATATGATGTCTGCAGAAAACTATTTGGTGTGCTGACTATTGATTTTGCTATTGACTGCTTCATGGTTGGTGACAGCTGATTACCTGCACTGTTATGGACTGTACATACTTAAGCTATCTTAGCTGCTGAGATAGAAAATGTCTTACTTTCAGTATGTTGTTAGAAATGCTTGTTGGTGTGAGATGGCTTGTGGAATAGCTACTTAGCACTGTAACCCCCTAGTATCGTATTTTTAAGCATCCCATAAATTCTGATTGTACAGTAATCTTAACTTGCACTTATGGAACTGAAGCAGCTTTACCATACAAGATAAACTCCTTAAATCGGTGCTGTTAGTCATTGGGCAACAGTGCTTGACTTGGAATTGCAAATTTCAGGGTTTTTATAACCCATTTTCACCTCCCCCCCCTTTATAGACATTATTTGAGAGAGTGGAAGGCCTCAAAAACAAATGTTTAAGTAAATTTAATATACTTTATTTAGACTGATATTTTACAAGTTACTACCAATAAATAGTATAAAAATTTAATATAATAAAGTTAGTTTTGTAAAAATAAGTATAAAGAGGAATGATAAATAAAGCAAAATGTTGATAAAAACAAGCAAAATTTGATTTAAAAAATATTTATTTACTTTACTTATTGATAGTTGAACTTGGAAGTATATCTTAAAAATTAAACTATTGACCAATTTAAAATTACATGTAATATTATTCAGAAGATGAATATTCACAATCTTAATAGTATGTCTATGCAACTAATTTTTAATGATATAATTTTTCCTTCAGTAAATGCACGATTTCTGTAATCTTTTGAATAATTTAAACGTTTAATGGCCCAGAAAAAGTTTAGAGTAGCCTTATTTTGAAGGGATCAGCTTTAAGAAAATAAGCTAAAGGAATGATGGCACATGTTTACTAGCATTGAATCTGTATTATGCGATGATGCTGGTTTTAAGAAAGAAACCATTTGTTTAGTCACTTCAGATAAGATAAGATGCTGACCTTTCTGCACCAAATTGTGTCCTGGGTTTCTACTCATGGGTTGAGTTCTGGGAAAATTGATAATGTATGTGCCAAGCATAATCTCTGTTGCTCACAAGTGATATAAAAGTGTCCTTAGATGACTTCTTCATTGTAAAGTGAGCATTGTTCTTTAAAACTACTAGAACAAAACTGTTGTAGGTTGCTTAATTGAATCAGGATAGTCCCAACAACAGGTTGCAAGAGCATTAGGCATAAGTCAGAATTGCGTTTCTGACTTGCTGCAGTGCTAACCATGCTACTATGGGAAGTGCATGTGAGAGAGCCCACTTAGGGCATCCTAGGATCACAACACATCTTTATTACTGATGGTTCAAGAATATCATTGCAGTCAGTCCACAACATATTATGATCAGTATGGTTCTGAGCATCTTGACCCATTCCTAAATCAATGATCATGAGCTCACTGTCACAAAGTCTTCAGGGGCAATGCCAGGCAGGCCTTATAGATATTACCATTAGACCAACATTAGGAAGCTTGACCAGTTAGGTGATCGGGGAAATATGAGCCTGTTAGCAGGATAGGACTTCACATCATTAAGGATACTTTGAATATTCAGTTCTTTTAGCTTATTACCATTTCATATCTGCATGTAATGTGCATCAATACGAAGTGTGAAGCATGACAGATGGTACTTGGTTGGGGAGGGATAGAAAGATGATATTGTCTGTAGTTTCATCTTATTTCAGTCTTGGAGCATGTTTGAGACGTGTTAAGCAGCAGGGCTAACAGCCAGACAAATCCATAGATGTTTTATGGGATGCTGAGTTGGAGGCTCATCCTGAAGTAGAATACCATTCTCCAGACAACCACAGACAAGCTGATATGATATGCTGTAGTATAAGATGTTGTGTTGATATAAACTTAATAAGTAGTCATGCCTGTTACTGACTGGGTAATCTGGAAAGTTATTACTTTTCATAGGTGCCTAGCATTTGTCACTATTGACTTTTGAACCTTTACTAAATTTTTTAAAATTAGTTTTGATGAGCAACTGAATATTTCTAAATTCAATAAACAATAATAATGCTATTTGAAATATTATTACTGTGTACATCATTTTTGCTACCACTAGGAATAGTATAACCAACCTTGAATGTTTTTATTGGAGGACTATTCATGTATTTATTAATAATACTTTTTATGATACTATTTTTACAAATCTGTTATGTACTAATTTATCATTCTGGTGTTTGTTTATCCTTTTGATGCATTTAGATGTAAGTGTTAAAAACAGGTTCATTCATTGACATCATCTGCTCATTTCCCAGTGCTGCCTTTCTTTGGACTACTAATGTGCTGCCATGTGCAGATTCTAAGAAATTTGTGGTTCAGACACTTAAAACTTATTTTAATTTCAGAATTCCTTTTGTGGCACTAAATACATAAATTGATTTTTATATGGGCTCTTTTAGCTGCTCATTTGGGTTAGTGAAAAGGAAGCCAGTTTGAGTTCTTTTGAAAGTGAACTAAATGAACAGCTGCTTAACAGGAACTTGAAATTGAATACACAAACTTCCTATTAAATAATTTAAAGCAACGTCTTCATTATCATTTCTTCCTTTTTTATTTCTTAGTATCCCACTGACGTAAAAAATTCTGTAAAATGGAAATGCTGCAATACCTTACTTCATTGATTCTTAACCAAAGTTCCTTGATTATGATTGTATTTTTATTTTTATTTGACTAAATTTAGTTTGTAGCAGTATTACTATGCAAATAAAACAACAGTTTGACAGCTGGCATGGGTTTGAATTGCCTACACATTATATTGATCTGAAACATTATGGGGCTGACCATTGAAGTATACAATATGTGCATTGCATAATTAAATCCAGGTCATGAAAGCAGTAATAGTTATGTATGTAGCCAGCTAGCTTGAGGAAGAAGCTGTTTCCAAGATAATTAAGCCTCTGGATTGTTTTTTTTTTTTATTATTATTATTCAAAAACAGTCACGTGTGCACCATATGGATGTACACACAAAGCTTAGACCTCTTTCTCTCTCTCTCTAATATATACTGCATTTTTATTGTTTTAATCTCAGAAATGGATTTAACTCTGTATTTTAACATTTTATCAGTGTAGGTTTTGAAGTTAATTTTTAGATGGGATAATAGGAAGTTTTATTTTCAAAAATATAGTTAGAAATAGTACCCTGCCATATTAATTTAAGTTCTCTCATAAATAAATATATTTCATCAAAATTTACATATATATATGTATATTGATGATCTAAACTAGTGTGCATTATCACCATGCCAGAATCTGTGATATTTTTCTATTTACCTAAGGTCATCTTATAGGTAGTTCAGATTGTGGCTAGAGCCAATGACAAATTGCCAAATATCTCAAGATTTCTTATAGATCTGTAGCCAGTATTATCATGAAATTTACACAGAGGTTAACATTACTTCTGAAGCAAAGCAACCTGGAAGGCCTTCAACAGTGTCACCACATCAAGAACATGCTGCCATTACTTGCCAAGATCACATTCTCCTTCAATATTCTCTTGCTGACATTGCCTTTGCAACAGAAATGAACCAAAGAATGGTCCAACAACATTTCAAACTTTATTATATTATAGTGGGCGTGTAGCAAATAAGTAACTTCTTTCTGTCCATTAGGAATAAAATTCTTCAAAAGTTTTGGTCAAAGAATATGTATGACAAGACACTTGTGTATTGACAGCCTGCATTCTTCTTTGATGAGTCCAGGTTTCAGCAGTTCATGTCTAAAGGTTGCACTGGGTTTGAAAGTTTTTCTCCCAAGATCAAGTAGTCATTTACATTATCAGCTGAAAGCAAACCATATCTTGCTAATATGATGGAATTGAAGGAAACTCATATGATATGGCAGAATGTGTACCCGACTATGATGCAAAATTTCAGTGACTCATTGCCAAACAGGGTAGATAGAGGCTTCTCATTCTGCAAAAGTCAGCTTGATCAAGTAAGGTAGTGACATACAGGATCTAACGTATTGTAATAACATGTTGCCAAATTATTATGTCAAGACACTGTGTATAGTTATTGTCTTTTTTATGTAAGCTCTCTAATTTTAATTGTTTGAAATGAGATATTTTAAATAATACGAAACCATAAGGAAAATCTAGTGAGAAATTTCACAGCATTCATTCTCTTTTTGAATACTTATTGTATTTCAATCCTGACATCACAACTAATGATATTTTATTAAATCTGTCAAAGATCACTAAAGAAACAGAAAGTAAAAGATTGAAATTATAAATAGGATTATTTTCTTGCATGTTCATTCATTTAAATAAATACTAGAAAGCTATTGTGATGCCAGATTCCAGAAAAACATTTCTATAATTCTTACAAAAGCGAGAAATAAGATAATTTTAGTGTATGTTCAAACAGTGAACTTTCATGGCCTTATGCAACCACAAAGATATGCATTCAATTAAAAAATATAAAATGTTTTATGTTATGATTTATTAGATGAAATGCAGAGAAGAGATGGGATGATGACATATTTCAGCACTTTGGTATGACATTGGAAAGAGAGGCCAAAGGCTGGAAGTTGTGAAAAACTTGGAAAGAACTAAAAGCTGAAAAATATCATAAAAACATAAAGCAATGTTTTTTGTTTTTTTTGGCCTGTTACTGTGACAGAATCTAATTTTATTTCAAATTTTGTGCCTTTATTTTTAATTTTGAGTTGAAATAAACCTTTTATCAGCTTTAAGCTGACTAAAAATCTACAGGATATACTACTAAATGTTAAGTTCTATCAGCAAAATGACATAAGGCAGTAAATAATTTTGATGCTACAATTGAAGAATGTTTATAATTGTATAAAATTTGTTTTTTTAAAAAGGAAAAGATGAAGAGTCTTACTGCTAAAACCATTGGATTTCCAACTCCTTTTGGCTTCTACAAAATATACTTATATATTTATTGTTTGTGGACTGTATACATGAAATGACAGCAGGGATGATATCACGGCTTTCAGCCATTGTTGTTTTTCATCTGCATAAAACTATTGATTTGTATTTTTCTATTTTTGGTTGACTTTTTCAGTATCTGAAAACTGATCTTGACTCCAGTCTGTCAGTCACAAAGTTCTTTGTTATTGTTGGCAGAAAACCCACTGCCAATGACTTAAAAAAAATTGTACCCACTGTGTATTTCGTTTTCATTGCTTACAAAACAACAAAAGTCACCCCTCAATATAATCTAACCCCCTCATATGTGCATCTGTAAATCTTTATTTACTTCACTAATTAAAAAAAAATTTTTAAACTTCTCAATTTTTTTGTCCAAATGGCATCAAGTGTAAACAAAACATTTGAAAACTGGACATCTCATTTTGAACTAAGTTTTATTAAATTGTTTTTTGTAAATTAATAATTTAAGTTCATGAAATTACTTTGAAAGAACCCTGAAATAATATTTCATTATGGCCTTAGTTATAGATGGTTTGTAACATTGTGGCAGTGATTGATTTAAAAAAAAAAATTTTGTTAAATTACATGGATTATTTTCTGATTTGTAGTTAGTGTCCTGTTTAGAGAAACTGAATCGTTTCACTCTGCTAAATTAAAAAAAAAAAAATGTATTGAACTTTCACTGGAATAAGTGCATGATTGCTTTACATTGAGGGTTGAAAAACAACATACAATAGCTTTACACTTAGCAGCAGGGTCTGTTGGATAGGTTGTGTTTGAAAAATTCCCATGGCTTTTGGTAAAGATCTTTATTAATTGCAGTTTTAAAATCATTTGAGGTTCTCATTCTTATGTGTGCTTAGCATCTTCAGGTATTGGCCATGTATGCCATGAGTTATATAGCTGACAGAAAGCACCGACTGCTGGTACTAACACGGAATAGGCCATGAGAAACATGGTGCAATAAAAAAAACAAATGACCTCGAGGGTATCAGTGAAGCCCATTCGAGCATATCACATTAACTGATACAAATCTGCAATGCAGAATGTGATCCAAATAGCAAACTGATAACAGTTGACATAGCAGTCAAAACAAATGTTTAATAAAGCCATTCATCCATTTAATTCATATAGCTCAACTTAGGTTACAACAAAGCAGAAATGTTAGACAGATACATTGATCATGAACCAATTTTGAAAAACCGATAAAAAGAAAATTGTATTTCTAAGAAAATACTTTACAAATTAGAATCTATAGGTTCTAATCATCTTTATTTTTATTACTCATAATTTTTTTCAGACTTAAAAATGAGAGGGTTATTTGATTGGTGGATAACCAAATATGTAGTGCAATAGACTGCCATGGTTGAAGGCCCAAGCTTGATTCCAGTTGGGACCCTGCTTGGTTTCTTCTCACTCTTCTGTAACAACCAGTCCATTTGCATGGGTTCCAGCTGGACACTCCTCCTTTCCCCCTACCGATAAACATAATATGGTCTCCTTGGTTGGCTGAAGTCAGCATGCAATGGCTACATTTATGCCAGCTTTTTTTTTTTTTTTTTTGTATCATGCAAACCATGCCCTCAGCTCACCTGGATATTGTTTCAGGTACCAACCTACATTGATGATCAGGTAGGAATAAGTTAATAAGAAAAGTCTCTTTATTTTAATAAATTTTATTAACCCTCTGATTACTTATCTATGATAACCTGTATTAGCTTCTTAGCAATGAATAGCACCATCGGAAAATAAGCTCAGCATCTCAGTATGCATTTCATTGGCATAAAGGGATTTAATAAAGCTTGAAAAATTCAAATTTTAAATTATCTTGGATTTTTTTTTTTAAAATTCTTTTAAAGCTTTTCAAAGAATAAACATTTTTCATAGACTTTTTCTTTTTTACAAGTATCTCGATTGTTACTGCTTTATTACCTCAAATGTTGACTGGTGATGAATGAAAATTCTCTGACAATTGTCAATGTTAGTAAACAAAAAACTACTAATCAATAAAAAAAAAGTTGTGTATGATGAATTTTTGCTTAAATTATTGCACTAATATAATAAATGCATAAATTTACTTCACTTTAGTAAGCGTAACTATAAATGTACATTGTTTAATTGCTGATTAGGTTTCTTTGAACTGAAATTAAAATTTGACTCTCTCTTTTTTTTTCTTCTAAATATGGATTTTTCAATGTTAAAGTATTTATTTTAATTGGTTGAATTCTGTTAATTGATGGATGTAGCAATGTTAAGATGACTGTTTTGTAATCATAATCTGAAACAACTTGCTGCTAAATGTCAGTGCTCCCATCATGCAATATTACAAATTTAAAACCAGTTTTTTTAAACATAGCTGCAAATATCTATAGAATGTTATGGCAGTTGTCTCATCCAATATTACCTGTGTAAACTTTAGCATGTGTTTTGGCAAATTATGATCATCAACAGTAAATGTCAATGCTGTGAACGAAGATTGTTTTATGCTTCTTTTTCATTGGCTTCTGCTCGCATGGCATGATTGGGTGTGCGTAAAACATTAAAATTTTTGTTTATCTGTGAAAACATTTATTGGAGCAGACATTCAAGTTTTTGTAGCATTTTTATTGAAAAATTTCTAGCCTGTTAAAGCTTCTTAGCAGTGAGTCCTTTGTTTGTGATTCAGGATTGCTTGGGATTTCATACAAAAAATAAGAAACAAAAGGTTTAAGAGAAAAATGTTTATTGGAAACTGGGGATGCCTGCCACTTTCTTTTTATTAACGGCTGCAAAAAGCAGGGTCAGCAATTAAAAAAACAACATTTTTTAAAATTGAACTTTAGACTTAAATTCAATGTGATCAATGCATATTTCTAAAAAAAAATTGCTCATGTAATGGAGAATAGGTCATTTAAACGAATAGAGAAAAAGGCTGAACAATGATCACTAATTTCTTTTCAATTATTTTCCGCAAAGTTTCCCATAAGATAGGAAGATTGGCTACTTCTAGGAAATTTTATTGTCATGCCATGCTTCTTGATGTTGACATTGTGAAACTTTATTAAGATATTAAGTACAGTGTTATGGTACTCAGTGACTTTGGATATCTGTGGGCAAACGAAGATCATTATTTCTGGATTGGTGCCTATTTGCTCCTTATTATTTTTTTTTTATTATTCTTGTAGAATTATTTATAGCACTTCTTTGTTGCCTTCTGATTCTGTGTTGGTTTATGTCAGAAATAGTTGAAAGAAGAATCTGATCTATTTACAATATCAGTGATCAAAGGCATACCATCTTTTAGAATTTCTTTAATATCTTTTGTTTTATAAATACTGTAGTGTTGCCACCTTTTGATTTTTAAAAAAAACATTACCTTTTATCTGCTTTTGTTGAAAATAGATTAATTTGTTAATTGCTGAATTTTAATTAAGAATTTTTATTGTTTTAGGTATTTTTAAAGCAACTAATGTTAAAATACACTACTTTCAAAAAGTTAAGCAACAAATAAGAAACAAAACTATTTCCAAAATGGTGAAAGTTTTATTTACTAAATAATCAATGCATAATGCCACTTTTATTAAAGAAGTATGTAAATTACAATTTCTAGGTATGTGAAAGGAAACAAGAAGGTATTCTAACATAATGAATGTAAACAAAAATGACTTAGTAGTAGTTAATAGTGGATATGTACTCTTCTCTGGTAGCAAGACGTGACTTAAAGGCTTTGCATGTTGCTTATAAGCCTATCAAGAAGTGCAGTGGGCAATAAAGTCCATTGTCTTATCAGAAAAGTTTGTAGTTGTTGGAGTGAGACGTGTCCTAAAGCATCCTAAATGTTCTCTATAGCACTTTGGTCATATCATACAGGTAGTGGTTTGGTTTTGAAGATAGGGCAGGCATAATCAAACAATTTGGACAAGCATTATTATCCAGTAAATTGAAGTTATCTCCAGTTGCACCTGCATGTGGTCTGACATAACAATCCAGAATCTTGTTCCTATACCTCATTACAGTTAGGTACTTTCCTGAAACAAGCATGTCTGCACACCCACCCAATGAAACTCCTACCCAGACCATCACACTATCACTTCCATGATGCTTGTGGTCTGGTTGCATGTTCCATGTTTTCTCCAGATTGAGTATGTGACATGAGTCACATTTGAAGGCTAAATCTTGACTCATTAGTAAAGAATATGGCTTCGATCATGCAGTGTCCAAATGACATATCCATGGTAATAGTTCATCCACTCCTGTTTATGGTGGAAGGTCAAAATGATACACACCATGGGTCACCTTGCATAGAGCCCACCTTTATGCAGACTCCTGTATATGGTTGAGGCTTGACACCAACCTCCCTGTGGTGACAGGGAGAAAACGAACAAGTTGGGTTGGTATTGAAATTTTACCTCACTGAGCCAAAAGTGACGGTGATTTTCTGCTGGGATTGTTACTGATCTGTTTGGAGAACATTTCCATAGCTGAGAAACCACACTTCTGTTTAAATTTAGTTATTTTGTCACCTGTCTGTGATTGCCCAGCCTCTCTCCTACCAGTAGCTCTCTATCATAGCTATACTATTTTGGCAAATTCTCTCTCAATTTGTAACATTGCACTTAAAAATATTTTTCCTTTTTCTTTTTCTCATGGGTGTTGCTAAGTAATTTCATTTTACTAGGAAAGATCTAACTAAGTGCACATTAAAATGCGGCTGTGATGTAACTAGATTAGTTCCACATTTGCCCAGCATAGCTGTTTATAGGTGATTATAATTTTACCCTGAGAGACACTTTTTGTGTACTATGAGATAGATAACCACCCAACAGGAGAAATTTGATTTATTCAAGTGTTTATCCCAGAAACAAAGTTTTCTCTGTGTGTTTCCCTGTGAGCTGGAAAAAGACATCTTCAGACTTCGGGTATTGGAACAACTCTAGTGTTGTATGGATGTTTATGATGATCTGTGTCTTCTGTTCTGAAAGAGAATGTAAAAATGTTGATGTCTGCCAAACTAAATCATTTGTTTAGCTTCAAAGGAGAAGTGTAAGTCTACTTGCAGAAATAGTTTATTGTAGGAGTCAGTGTAGCCTAATATGTTGCTGATTACCTAGAAATCTGAATAACTGCCCCAGTCATTGGCACAAGTTCTGAAGGGCATAATTTTGTTACAAATTTTTTTGTAAATACTGCTTTAAATCCAATTTGATTTGAGTAGATTTTCTGTTCTCTAAAGCCTTTTGACAACTCTAAAATACCCACTGGGCCAGAAAGATTAAGTTTAGGAGGCAATCCTGATTATTTCATGCCAAGAAGTTGAGGATGTGCTTGAACAAACTTAAGACTGGTTGGATGACTTTCAGTGTATTGTGCCAAGCATTGGACTAGGTTTGAGGCCATCTCTGTTTTTGGACAGAAAGACTGCATTGATGATTGTATTATCTAGGAATTTTGGTGAAATTTCTAGTTTACGACTGAACTTTTCTTTCTTTAGCTTAGGAGGAGCTTGTGCATTACTTTCCAGTGGATATCTGAGGAAAACAAATAGTTTGCAAAGAAAGTAAGGGTTATCCTATCACTGTGAAAATTTGTTTATCGTGAAGTAGCTGGCCACCCAGCTTCTTCCCGATGGGCATGTTTTTATTCAAGGAGCTTTTCTTAGTCTTTTCTCTTTATATTCCCTTTTTGTTTCTATCAGCTGAAGAAAAAAAAAAGAATGTATCTTTGGGTTGTTGGAGAGAGAAGTACTTTTCGTACAGTGCTGGTCGGGTGTCTTTTGTTCTGACATGATATAAAGAAGAAAGCAGTGATTGACTTGATTGCTGTTTTTTGTTCGATTATAGATATTTGTCTGTACTCAAATGTGCCGAACTAGTTTGTTGTTGGAACTGATGTGGTCTAATATGTTGCTCATTAACCAGCAATCCAAAATGTTTTCTTGGTCAATAGTATTGGAGTCTTGAAGCATGTAGTAATTTTACAACTCTTTTGCAAATATTGCTTGTAGATGAATTCAGAGTGGATTTCCCATCCTCTCAAGCTCTGTTAATTCTATTACCTGCTGGGTTGAAAATATCAAGAAGTTTAATGAGGGGAGCTGGGAATCTTAGCTGTTTTGTGCCAAAAAAGCCAATGATGCACTCAAACAGACTAAGTCTGGCCAGACAACTTTTAATATACTTAGCCAAGTGTTGAATGAGCTTCCAGGTCAACTGTCTCTGTCAGCAGAGATAGATGACATGGGTGACTGCATCTTCCAGGTTCTCTCAATGTTAGCATTTCAGTGAATTTACTAGTTCCTAGTTAAACTTTCCCCCCATGATTTAGAAGACATGGTGCATTACCTTCCATTGTATATCTGACGTATAGTTGTTAATCTAGCAATTTTGACTGTTTTATTTAAGTTATACCAGGGTAGAGGCCCTGAGTTTTGGTACTCTTGCCACACATTTTTGTATCAGTTCACTTCTGTTCAATTAAGAAATGATGAATTTCTTGCAGCCAAGTCTTTAATTTTTGGTGTGTTTCTTAAATTTAACTGAATTCCCAGTAAGGGTTAGTTTACTCTTCATGTTTGTATGCTACCCAATGAAATTTACTTTGGTTATTAAACTTTGGCAGGCAACCTGCCAGCTGTGTAGGGTTGCTATTTTTTGCTTTCTACTATTGTATTTATAGCATTTATTATTGTTTGGATTGCTTGAGCACACATCTTACTATGTTTAATCCTACCAGGTCCTGGGAAAGGTGGGCTGCATCATTATTTACCAGGTGTTTTCATCTTTGCCATAATAAGCCTATCAACTCTGTTTCAATGGCACAATGAGCCCATTGTGCATCTCTAGTATTTTACTCCTATACCACAAGGTGGAGTTAACCAAGCTGTCTATTACTGTTTATTTACCTACTAAAACAAAAGGTTATGGGTTTGCTAGCCTTTTAAGCTTCTACTTTAAATTCTCAACTGGCTTTTTCCACTTTTCCTTATCTACGTAGTTGTCCTTATCTATTTGTATGTTCTTAGTTAAGGAAAAATAAATACCCAGAATATTTAGATTTTTTTCACATTCGATCTAATTCTGTTATTGTCAGAGTAGAGTTGGTGTCCCCTAAGGGATTACAACCATGCTCCTTCATTCTTGGAAGTGTTAATATGGGCACCAGATGTAGCCTTATAAATTCTGCACAGAAAAAAATCATACCAATGCTGCAAGGGTCAGTACTATTACCAAAGTGTCACTGGCATACTGAATTACTTAATTTTTTTTTTTTTTTTTTTTTTGCAAATCCCTAGTATTTTCTTCTCATTCTGAATTGTACATTACATGACAGCATCTCTGCTACTAGTATGTTTGAAGCGCAGCCATGTTGTATTCTTCTGGATGGTTTAGAGTATGTAGCCACGCAGTTGTTCTGACATATTTGTCTGGGTGTCAGTATAGCATACTTTATTAATCTATTAAAGTCTTTTCCAAATTTTAAGGTTTTGAGTTATCTGTATCTGTTTTATGCAGAATTTCTCTGATCAGTAGAAGGGAGTCCTGTATGGATTTTCCTCGAATTGAGCAGGCCTGGTCCTGATTTATTATCCTATCCATTACTTTCACTAGTCTATTTGATAGTTTGATAGGGCTCTAGTTATTATTATATATATGTATTTTAGCAAGCTAATTGTTCTACAATTATCCAAGCATTTCCTATTACCCCCCTTATAAATACAAGCCAGTTTTATTTGTTTTTTTTCATGTCTCTGTACCAAAGCTCATTTACATGTTTCTACTGGAACTTATTTACACATTTCTTTGATAAAGTTGTTACATGAAGAGGAATTTGTGTTGAGAATTTGGTGAATAAAACTTTAACAATTTTGGAATATTTTGTTTGTTGCTTAACTGTTGGAAACTTGGAAATTGTACTTGATTTTTCTCACTGAGAAATGATATTGATAAACATTGGCGAGTGTAGCTGATATCTTAAGGGGAGCTAACTATTATGGAAAAAGCATTGGGAAGCGAAGTTGTTGATCTTTCTGTGCACACATTTCTCATTGAATGTGTTGAGCAGCAGGTGGATCATATGATGTAGTGCAAAAACCCATCAGTTTGCATGCATAGCAGACAGTTCTCATGTTATTTACCTTACTTATCTCTCTTGTCTCATGTGCATGGCTTTGAGAGATCTCTGAATTGTTAAAAATGTCTTGTTTGTTTAATATTTTAGATTCTAAAGTGTCTCTCTGATTGATTTTCTTATAGTTACATTGAGAATTGTAAATTTGTCTTAATTTAGCTGAAGGAAGTTCAAAATGCACCAGGTTAACTTAGTTTTCCAGGGCATACCTCCAAATTCCCTTTAGAGTTTTCAGTTTGTTGTTGTTGCTGCTGTTTTCTTTTTGTTCCAGCTCGCTCCCTGAGGTTTGAGATACTGTGTGCATTTCAGTGAATATGCTTCCCAAAACCCTAATCTAGAAATTAAAAAAAAAAACATTTTTTGTGCCTAAAACTCTGTATTGAGAAAGAATGCATCTTTTTTTCATTTATGTGAAAAAGAAGTAATTTAGTTAAATTTTTGAATGACAAGAGTATAGTGTTAATCAGAAATCTTTAAGTTTATGAAATAATTTGCATAATAATTACCATATTTTTTTATCAGTTTGTCTATGAGTCATGGTTAGCTAGTGTTGAGTCTTAAAAGGAGGCTTCTTAACAGGATTTGACATTAATTTTATATTTTTACATTACCCGATTAACATGAAAAGCAACAACAAACAGCTATTGATTGCCTGTGAAGAATCTTTGTTTTATTTATGTTATTATAGAGGACTCTTCTGAACGATAGCTACTGGGTGTGTGTTGCCAGAGTGGATGACAGTTAAAAGTGCTTCCTACAGTCAGGTTATTTCTCAAAGTAGAACCATCACTTCATCCTGGAAGCTTTCAGTAGACAAAGGGGTTGGGCAGGAGGAGCAGTTCATGAAAATATGATTGTCTAATTTCCATCACAACCAGAGCTGCAGAAATCTTAATGTCACTGGTTTATCTAATTCATAGATGAGAATTACTGCTGCTTTCCCGCTCCATTTTTATCTGCTGTCTCTATGCTGAGTGATACAATTTTCTAATATTTGCTGAAAACTAAATTACTATACTTTTTTCTTTTTGTCACTGCCTTTAGCAGCATGGTTCTTATGAAAAACAAACCAGAACAGAAAGTTATTGGTGATGCTACAAGGGTAGGCTGAAAAGTTCATAGGCTGACTAAGAAGGAGTTATGCCACAGCAATGCAACTTGGCATGCATTAAATTCAACCTTTCCTGATACTAACTGCATTGTTTCCTTCCAGATAAACCCGCATTAGATAAGTAATTCAAGACTGTGAAAAGTTGTACTGGAGTCATTTTGAGAATATGGATAAAATTTGGCACCGTGGTGTTATCAAATATCTGCAGAAAAAGGGGTTAGCCCCCAAGGACATTCATGCCGACATGGTTGCTACATTAGGGGACAATGCTCCGGCTTTATCAACTGTGCAAAAGTGGGCAGCTGAATTCAAGAGGGGTAGGGAGAGCATTGAAGATGACCCAAGGTCCGGATGTCCTGCCACGGCTACCATCCAAGAAAACATGGTGATGGATGACAGACGTTTAACTGTTAATCAGATAGCTAATGCTGTGGGCATCTCCCGTGAATGAGTCGAGGACATTTTACACAACAAACTTGGCATGTTGAAGGTTTCCGCTCGGTGGGTGCCACGGTTTTTGATGCCTGATCAAAAACACACCAGGCTGGTCATGTTGCAGGCAAACTTGGTACTTTTTGAAACAGATCCAACCGGTTTTCTTGAATGTTTCCTCACCCAAGATGAATGTTGGGTCCACCACTTCGAGCCAGAGACCAAACGGCAGTCCATGCAGTGGAAACACCCATCTTCCCCCCCCCCCTCCAAAGAAGGCCAAGGTGGTGTCATTGGCAGGGAAGGTGATGGCCTCCATCTTCTGGGATGCAAAGGGAATTGTCTTCATTGACTATCTTCAGAAAGGCCAAACTATCAATGGAGAATACTATGCCAACCTATTGAGGCAGCTGCAAAAAGCAATCAAGTCAAAACGGCCTGGAAAACTGACGAAAGGAGTCTTGTTTCACCAGGACAATGCTTCTGCACACAAGTCTGTGGTTGCAATGGCTGCTGTGCATGACTGTGGTTTTGAACTGGTTGATCACCCTCCATATTCTCCTGATTTGGCACCATCTTACTATTTTCTGTTCCCCAACATGAAAAAACATTTGGTTTAGAAGCAGTATCGGACTGATGATGAGTCATATCTGCTGTTGAGGACTTTTTTGAGGATCAGGATGAGAGCTTCTATACCATGGGAATCCAAGCGCTGCAACACCGATGGAAGAAGTGTGCGGACCGCAAGGGAGACTATGTTGAAAAATAAACCACATTTGATCAAATATGACTTTTGCATCATGGTCAGCCTATGAACTTTTCAGCCTTCCCTCGTATTTACAGAAAATGTGGGATTAGTTGAAGCATTTCTCCTCACCTTGGTAGTAATAATTGAACAAATTAATGAATCTACATTTCATCAATCTCCCTGTTATCATCATAACTAGTATAGTCACAATAATGACTCTCTTTGATTCTGATGTTAATTTACAGTAGGTTTGTTCCTATTCTTGGACTTTACAAGTGGTGTGAACATGGGCAACTGCAGGATTTTTCCAGGAAGGGGGAATGATGAAGAAATGTCTGCAGGACAAATTACAGGGGGGGGGGGGAAGGCAAATTGACAAAAAAATGTACTAACGTAAAAAAAGAAAAAAAAATACTAATTTTTTTTTTTCTTATCAGAGGTGTTTGATTTTGATCAATTGTTTTTTACTTGGAAATATTTCTTATGATTCATTTAGAATTTTTAAAACTTATATTACATTTTTTGACATTAGTATGCTTCCTATGTTATTGTTCCACCATATGAGGGCTCACAATAATAAAACAAAACAAAAAGATTTTCTTATTCATTAATTATCTCTGGTCTTGTCAAAGCTCATCATTGCACCACCACCACCACCACCACCACAAACTTTCCAGGGGTGGGGTATTTTAGGAACTTTTAAATATTATATTTTAGGTAAAGTGATGTGGGAAACGTTGCAAAAACCAGTTTGATGGATGTATGTCATGGAATTATGGTTATTAATGAAGCTTATTTGCACTCATGTGAAAGTCTTTAAATTGAAAATACAGTTTGCGGAAAAAGTCTTGATAATAAAGATGATTGTTTCTTGTTGAGAATGCTTGCTGGAGAGGGGAAGGTGGTTACCATGGCCAGCATGAGAGTGCCCAGTATACGCAACTTTGACCGGCCTGTTGAAAGTCTCGCCCAGATCCGTTTGTTTTTAGATGTGAGAGGAAACCCACACATCGCTGCCTGATGAAGAAGAGCCAGAAGAAACTATGCCAGGGAGATATGCCAATTGGGATTCAACTTCATGCCATTAACCTTAGTAATTCAGTAGGCTAAAAATTGGATCATGGCACTGCCCAATAATAAAGATATTATACATCTGTTAACATGAGTAATCTAAAAGGTATTGCCTTGAATTAAAAAAAAAAGTTGTATTGTGTACTTTGATAATGAATACATTTTGCCAAATTAAGCTAATAAATAATTGAAATTTAAATTGTAGATGTACAGAATTGTGAGCCATATTTTTCTATGATAGCATTGCATCAAATCTTTTCTAATCTTCTGCAAATAAACTGTTGCTCATGAAAGTGTTTTTGATTATTGAAATAGTTTCTTTTTGTATTCATCAGAAGTTATTTATAACATACATAGTTTACAATCTTTATAAAATAATACAACTATGTAAATATGTACATTTAAAAATGACTTTTAACTATGTATTTGAAAGAGAAATGGAAATCCATAACTTTTACAGAAAACGATTAGCTCTACCCATGTTGTATTAGTGTAAGTACTGTTGAACATTCTTCTTTTAGGGGGTTGTTGAGCAGAGATGGGGGGAGACCCCTAACCATAAACAGGCACACAACTTTTTCTCTCTCCTTAATATGGAAGTTAAACTTTAATGGAGGAATTTGTTATAAAAGAATGTGCAAAATCTATATACTTTTTTGCTTTTGCCTTATTGTGCACCATGCTGGCATGGAATTAGAATTATGGTGCTTGTTTAGACATGAGAGTAGATAGCAGACAGACAGTGCATACTGTCTCTTCCAAATTACAAAAGCACTGACCACATTCTTGGTATTCAGAGAATATTTATTGCTTTGGTACCTAGAGTTTTACTGTGACATGACTAATTTTCATATGTTGAATTTATTTTATAAATTATGCACTTTAATAAATAATAAATTATTTGTAATGATGGCAAATTTAGGTTTGAAGTAGAGGTTTTGACCTACAAAGTACAGGTGGTTTTTAAATTGTTAATTGAATTTTTTAGGGAGAAAATGTTGCTTCAAAAATAGCGACCCAAAACTCTTCTTTATTGTTGTACATAACTGTCTAAGAATTGAAGAAACTTAGGAGCTGAGAGATTTGCAGACTGGTTACTGCAATTTTTAGATTTATCTTTTCTGGTATGAATTAAATGATGGACTTGGCAAATTTCAAAATGTGAAAAATCTTTTGGAATTATGTGTTTTCGGTGTCTCAAGATACA
The DNA here is from genome assembly GCA_018389105.1 of Nautilus pompilius. Lineage (NCBI taxonomy): Eukaryota > Metazoa > Mollusca > Cephalopoda > Nautilida > Nautilidae > Nautilus > Nautilus pompilius. The sequence goes on along the minus strand of JACATO010000348.1, from coordinate 2,124,664 downwards.
GTAGACGGCTGATGCTGGGATTTGAACCAGGAATCTCCAGTTGCTAACCCATTTGTGCTATCAACTGAGCTCAGTCAGGAGCAACCAGAGAATCCTGGTTCAAATCCCAGCGTCAGCCGTCTACTGTAACTTGAGATACTGAAAAAGCACACACACAACACGCAGTGAGTTCTGTAGCAAAACATCAAGCTTTTGGAATTTCTTCAGTAAGAGGTGAAGTGGAAATTTATGGTGAATATTTGTAACAACTTTTTTTTTTTTTTTTAAATGAACCTGTGAAGCAGTTAATGACAATAGTGGCTGCTTTCATGAGCCAAGGTTTAAAAAATGTCCCCACAAACTTGGATTGCCATGTGTTGTTATCCAAAAAAAAAACCAAAAAATAATAGCACAACTTCCAATGATATCATAATTATTTCAGTACTTGTGAGGTGGGGGGATGATGTAATATTTTGTTTCAAAATTTAACAAACTGATAGTTTCCATACTTTTGGATATAGCCACATGCACATGTGCATTAAAAGCTGCACAGTCATAGTTGGAATGCTGTTTGTCATCTAAAGTTAATGTTTGCACATGCAGGAAGGCATCATGGTAATCAGAGAAATGGTCAGTTATTTTCGTTATGGTAGTAGGTTTCTTACCCCTTATATGGCTGACTTACAGTCTGTCAGAAGCTGTCAAGTAGTAGGTGATGATAAGGAGTGAGCAAGAGTGGAGCTAGGACAAAGCAGCATGTTTATTTACTGTTACCATAGGAATGCTGTAACGAAAATTAACCGATGGTATTTACTTGATGGTCATGAGTAAAAGTGAATGTTTATATGGAAACCCAGTTACTTTGAATGTTTTGAGAAACAAAAGGTTTTGGTTGCTCAAACAATAGCTCTACTACCTAAGTCTTATCTAAGTTGTTTATTTTTTTAAGCCTTAAGGTACTGTGCAAGAAAATGTTACTTTATTAGATTTGAATATAAATAAATCTCTTTTTTCTTTTAAAACTGTTTAAAAATTCAGCAAGTGCAGAAAAATGAACGTTTTTTGTTTTAAACATTTTTTTTAAAAGCATAATTTTCAAAATTGAAAGACAAGAGATTTAATAAAAAATGGTAGACTTCATAAAAACAGCAGAATCTTTCTGAGACTCCATTTTTGGAGTCATTCATTAATTCACAGATGTCTTTTTATTAATCTCTCCATTATGGAGAGACAAATTGTCATTTTTAAATATTATGTATAAACTCCTAGCTTTGCATATAAATCAGTATAGGTTAGTGTATTCTTTTTTAACCAGTGGGGAAAAAATACAACTTATGAATGTTTAAGATAAATTTGTGATGTTTTCTTAGAAAACACTGCACAACATCAGTTCTTTAGTTGGCTAATGAATTCACAAATTCTGTAAATAATTTTTTGAAATTAACTTTTAAAAAGATTTAAATGAGTTATTAGAATGAATATCATATTCATCCTTAAAAAGTTTCTAAATTAAAATGAAATTAGAGATGTTTTCTGTTTACAATAGAAGGGAAGCTAAAGAATCGAAGGAGAAATGGGGATTCTTAAACACCATAGGGTTGCCTTTAATGGATGTGTAGGAAATGCAACATAGTTTAATACTTGACGTGAAATAACATGGAATAATTTGTGAATTGCCTTGGCAGTGAATAGGCAGTAAACACTTTGAGTTTGGTGCTGAGATGTAAGCCTGATAAGGTGAAAGACTATCCTGGGGGTGCTAATTAAATCAGAGCCAGGTTTGTTGACATTCCTCATGAGCATCCAGTATTTAGATAGTAACCAAAGCTCTTCTATTATCCAAGGGCATGATTAGTTGTGAGTGGATGGAGAGAGAGATCTAAAGTTTCTCCACAAAGCTCCAGGCTCTCCAAGTAAGCCTGTTTATTCCATAAGGTAAAGCAATGAATTGACCACTTAAAAAAAAAGGGATGGAGGGGGAGAAAAAAGCATGCATTTATCTTCCGATTGTTTGATGTGCCTTTATCCCTCTTTATGCTTTCCGTTATGATGCTCATTTTCAGCCATTGTATGAAATATCCGCTCCAGTCCATTAGAATGTCTGCTTGCACTTGATTGAAGCAAATCTCCAATTTTCCTTTTTTGTCTGTCTCTATCTGGATATTTTCCATTTTAATGTCCTCGTTGATTCATGGACACGTCAATAAACGACTGACTTCATTACTAAAAACATTAATTGTAACATCTTAAATGTGCCATTGATTTCAAAGGCAGTAAATTTAAACTTTAGTTCTTTTCAGGCCATAAAAATAATGCATTATTGCCACCCAACTTGGATGTCATTATGGTTTTCTACTCTAGCCTCAAAAGAGCATAAAAACATAAGAAGATAGTTACTGAAGTGAGACTGGGCAACATTTAATCAACTATTTCTTTTATGCATTTGATTAATATTTGTAACAGAAATCAAATCAAATCATATTCTCTCTCTCTCTCTCTCTCTCATATATATATAATTAATGAATAATTGCAACTGAGAAACAGAATAGATACACAATGAATTATTACAGAAATATACGAAAGAAAAATGAATACATTATACAGTGCATTAGTATTTGGTTTGTGAGCCCTTTGCCTTATATAGAGCATGACATTGTTTTCATGATATCGTACAGGTTATCAATGTATGACTGTGGAATGTTGTTCCAAATATCCTGTAGCACTTTCCATGATTCATGTTTGCTTACCATCTGACTTTCTCAGTAGTCATATAATCTCAATGATATTCACATCAGGACTTTGTGCAGGTCAAGGCATCCTTGTGAGTGGTCCATCAGCCTCATTATGTTCCAGATAGATATTTGCCACATTAGCTACATACTTGGGTTATTATCATCTTGGAAGATGAACACCCACTTAATGGGATGTCTTTCTTAGGAAATATGAAAATGGATGAGAACCTGCTTGTTGTACCTCTTGGCAGTCTTTATAACTTTGATTTTATGCAAATCTTTAACAACCTTGGCTGATATGTAGCCACACACTTATATTGATGTCCCCCATGCCTCACTGTAACTGTTGTGCATTGACTATTATATTGCTCCTCGGGCTGCCTTCAAACAAAGTGTTGTTGATTACTGCCTAACAGTTCAAATTTGGACTCATCTGTAAAGAACACCTAGGTTGGTCATTCTACTATTTCAGTTTTGCTGCCCATTTTAACCTTGCCATTTGGTTGTCTCTCTTCAAGCGAGGTTTTTGGTGAGCTACAGATCCATTGAGACCACATGACAATGTTCTGGAAGAAACATTAACACTTGTACTTGCTGCTAGGTCATTTGCAAGATTTCTACTGGCTTATCATTTGTCATGTGGAGAACATCATTTTTGGAGTTTAGGCTTTTTTCCTTGATTGTCCATTGTCAATAGTAGCAGTTTTGCACATCTCCCTTAGTCTTACATATGGCTCCATTGAAATATAAAGTCAGACTGCAATCTACTGCATGAAGTAGACTTGGGTAACTAAGATTTTGATTTCTATATGCTTGATAACTAATATTTTCTTCTCAGGAGTCATATAGTATTCGTCAGTACAGTGATATTACTTTCTATACTTTTATAATCTTTCTGCAGGTGTGCCACTTTCTAATTGCTTGCATGAAATCTGATCACAGTGTACTATATCAACACATGACTGTACTATTAGTTTTCATAGAACATGAGTGAATTTGAATTCTTTTAGAAAAAAGTTTTTGAGCAACTGCATTGGAAAAGTTTTTTCCTGAGAGCTCCCTTAATGAGTTTGAAAATGCAAAAATTAGATGATGCAAGTTCAGGGTTTTAAGGTTGATATGGTGAAATTCAAATTTCAACCCTTAAAATAATTTGACTGTTGTCCAGGCTCTTTGAAGGTGGGTATTGTAGTGTAATGGCATCAGTCCTTTTATTTTTTCTTCTTATTTTCTTACATTGATGCTTACAAGGGAGATAACCCTGGTGAGGAAGCATTGTTTTGGGTTGTCCACTGGGAGACTTTGCCAACCGAGCACCTGCTTAGTACTTCCAACTTTAGCAGAGGAACCCCTATTATAACTTTTCATTTTATTATTTTTTTTTTAGATGTGTGAGGAAACGAGAGTGCTTGGAAGAAACCTGCATGGCCAGCTAGGGAAGGAAGAGGAGGAGAAACCATGCCAAGGAGGTACGCCAAACTCTGGTTTTCTGCAGGAATAGAACTTGGAAGCTGAGGCTATTGCAGACTATTGCATGGTCTGTACTGTGACTAATGCTGATCTCTGAACCGTTAACATGCAATATCACCCATCATGCAGAATTAACACCTTCACCTGTACCACACTATCATTTGTTGCCACATAGACTAGTTGTCCATTCACAGTAATGAGTCTGCTTCTCCACATACATTTATCTATGAAAAGTGGTTGCAACCTTATTGAGCTGGCATCTGTCGATAAATTTAAGTAATTTTGATGTCTTCAAATGCCACAATTCATTTAATATTTTATTGCTCTACAATGGCACATTTTTCCTTCATTTTTAACTGTTTGTCATGGGCACCACACACAACCTATGAAAACAAGAGAATGCTGCAAATCAAGGTTTGTTGTCTTGTAGTATATGTTCATACAACCAAAATTCGCCTTATTGACTTAACACCATTTATGAATGTGATAGATAGATATATATTTTTATTTTTTCATCTTTAAAAAGTAAACCTCACTTTAACAATGTCTTTGGTGTCTCCATTTTTTGTGTTATCAAAGCAAGTGTTTGGTATGGCTAAGTATACCAGATTTTCTATCATGGACATCTGTTTATGTGTAGCTCTAAAGTAATTTTTGGAAAATGATAACTACTTCTGGCATATAATGTTTAACTTTTGACAGCTTTGTTCTGTTTTATTTTAAAATAAACTTCTAGTTAAGTGGTAATTATTGCCTGCTAACTGCATGCTGACACACATGGCTGAATTAGTGACTTTTTCCCATGACCATAATATCATTATTGTTAAACTGTCTAAAAATTTAATCTTGACTTTGACTAATTAATGGGAATGTCAAGTATCTTTCCTATAATATGAAGCATCAAATTAAAAAAAAAAAAGATTTAATTTTAAAATGTGAAACTATGATTTTTTTACCTTTTATTTAATTAATTTATTTACTTACACTCACTTACTGGTGGCCTTATTTGTGGACTCTCCAGCATATATAGTTAGTTTAAAGTTATGGAGTAATAAAGTGATTAGAATATCTTAACTTTTGTTGTGAAGAATAGTATAACTGATTAAAATGTGCATGCATTTTGTAATAGAACAAATGGTGGCTGGTGGCCCATTTGTTAGGCTACTGGGCGGCTTAAGAATGTTTTTTGAAATACCTATTCACCAGGTGATTGCATGGGTTTCCTCTTACATTTGGAAAATAGTTCTAATAGGGGTTTTCATTCAGTAGAAAAATATTGCTTGTGACATGTATTGTCTAAATAACCATCTTGGAAGGATCTGGCCAAACACAAAGTACTTACTGTTCTTAGCTCAACCTACGATGCTGAGAACATTTGTCTTTTTGTTGTTTGTGATTGCTCATAGCAAGCATGCTATGCTGCAATTTACAGTGAGACAGCAGAACAAAAAGATGTTTTTCTGTAGGTGAAATGGCTTCAGGACAAATTACATATGCAGAATAGATTCCCATCATTATACTTAATGAAGCTGGTCATTATCAGTGTGAAATAGCTTGATAAATAGTTTCTCAGCTTGAAGTAATCAAGCAACCATAGGTATATAGTCGTCCACAAGAAAAAGAAAAAAAATATACTGGGCTTGGCAAAAAGAAAAGAAAAGAAAAGGAGACAACAATAATTACTAGAAAGTGCAAAGCAAACTGCATCTTTACAGTACATAGCAGGTAAACACATCCCCAAGATGACCCGCAAAAGGGGTTTGATAAAGATTGACTTGTAGTTGATTGACTGTTTATAAGTTGCTGCTTAGGCATCAAAATAAAGAAAAAAAAAACTGCCTGAGCATAGGAACATCAAGATTATACATTTCAACAATGATACTAATTATTATAGTTAGATAAGAGCTAATTTGCAGTCTTTGGCTTGGAGAGAATACAATACACCTGAAGAAAGGCTGGAGAAAGCATCACTGATGGTTGTCTGATGCATTCAGATAAGCATGGAGCTGAAAATTTGAAATTTCTTGACTTTAAAGTGGTTCTCTGATTTTGTTTAACTTTTCAACCTGTTGAATTTTTGAAGGAAAAGTACCTGGAATTGATTGATTGAGCCCTGGCTAGATCATCAAAAAGTCAAAAGAAAATTGATTCTATCTGAAACATTTGATATTTCATAAAGTTTCATAATTATGGCTGTGTGTGTGTGCACATGCATGCATGTGTGTAATTTAAAAAAAATTTTTTTTTAGGAGTGGGAAGATAATATAATGTGCATTTAAAATGTTTTATATATTCTTTTTTTTTTTTTTGTAGATGTAAATGATGACTTTGATAAACAAAGTTTGAATGATAGTTGCCAGCCTATTCCAGTCTGGGAGCCTCGGTTTTGCGTACTGCTTCAGCATTTGAGAAAATTTTCCTACTATACTTCTGAAGAGGTAAGTTTCAAAATAATAATTATATATACAGGTGCATCTCAAAAAATTAGAATATTGTGGAAGAGTTCATTTTTTTCCATAATTTAATTCAAACAATGAAACTTTCATATATTCTAGATTCATAGTGAAATATTTCAAGCCTTTTTTTGTTTTAATCTTGATGATTACAGCTTACAGCTCATGAAAATCAAAAATCCACTATCTCAGAATATTAGAATATTTCATAAGATTAATAAAAAAAAAGATTTATAATACAGAAATGTCGAACTTCTGAAAAGTATGTTCATTTATGCACTCAATACTTGGTTGGGGCTCCTTTTGCACGAATCACTGCATCAATGAGGCGTGTCATGGAGGCGATCAGCCTGTGGCACTGCTGAGGTGTTATGGAAGCCCAGGTTGCTTTGATAGCGGCCTTCAGCTAGTCTGTATTGTTGGGTCTGGTGTCTCTCATCTTCCTCTTGACAATACCCCATAGAGAATCTATGGGGTTCAGGTCAGGCGAGTTGGCTGACCAATCAAACACAGTAATACCATGGTCAGCAAACCAGCTACTAGTAGTTTTGGAACTGCGAGCAGGTGCCAATTCCTGCTGGGAAAAGAAACCAGCATCTCCATAAAGCTTGTCAGCAGACGGAAGCATGAAGTGCTCTAAAATCTCCTGGTAGATGGCTGCATTGACTTTGGACTAAAAACAGTGGACAAACACCAGCAGATGACATGGCACCCCAAATCATCACTGACTGTGGAAACTTCACACTGGACTTCAAGCAACTTGGATTCTGTGCCTTTCCACTCTTCCTCCAGATTGTGGGACCTTGATTTCCAAATTAAATGCAAAATTTACTTTCATCTGAAAAGAGGACTTTGGACCACTGAGCAATGGTCCAGTTCTTTTTCTCCTTAGCCCAGGTAAGATGCTTCTGATGTTGTCTCTGGTTCAGGAGTGGCTTGACACTAGGAATGCGACACTTGTAGCCCATTTCCTGGATATGTCTGAGCGTGGTGGCTCTTGATGCACTGACTCCAGCCTCAGTCCACTCCTTGTGAACCTCCCCCAAGTTCTTGAATTGGCTTTGCTTGGCAATCCTCTCAAGGCTGCGGTCATCCCTCTTGCTTGTGCACCTTTTCCTACCACACTTTTCTCTTCCAGTCAACTTTCCATGAATATGCTTTGATACAGCACTCTGCGAACAGCCAGCCCTTTCAGCAATGACCTTCTGTGGCTTACCCTCCTCGTGGAGGGTGTCGATGAGTGTCTTCTGGACAACTGTCAAGTCAGCAGTCTTCCCCATGATCATGGTTTTGTGTACTGAACCAGACTGAGAGATTCATGGTATTTATACTGCACAAATAGTGATTTACTCAAACTCTAAATGGAATATTCTAATATTTTTAGATACTTTTTTTTTCTATTTTTTTGAGCTGTAGGCTGTAATTATCAAAATTAAAATTAAAAAAATGCTTGAAACATTTTAGTTTACGTGTAATGAGTCTAGAATATATACAATTTTCATTTTCTGAAATGACAAAAAATATTGAACTCTTCCATGATATTCTAATTTTTTGAGATGCACCCGCATATAAAATCAGGGCATAATGTATGACTTTTTTTTTTTTTTTAAGGAAAAATAAACTCTTTACATAAAAATTAAGGAGCAGATTGCAATTTTCCTCCCATTTTTAAGCAACAACAAAAGTGGTGAAAATAATACACACTTTATATTTAATAACTAATTATCTTTTGGCTTAAACATCCTTTGATGCTGATTCTGAATAATTCTACTCAAATGATGAACCAAAAACATGTTGCAGACTATTTAATTTGTACTGGTTATATGCAAATTGTGATGGTGAAAAAAATAGAAAAATTTATATTGGCCTAAATATATTTTGGCTTTAGCTTTTTTTTTTTTTAATTTAGAATCATGGGGAAATGATAAACATTGTGAGAATCAGTGATAGATTATGTGGCAATAAAGCATTAATTTAGTAAAATGGCTGTGGTAAGAAGTTGTACCTCTTAGTGCGCAATGTGATGTGAGAAGAAAATAGTGCACACAGACAGGTTGGAAGATATCAGTAAAATGAATCTGTAGTCTCAGAACACATCTTGATGCAACTTGACTTTTAGTTGGTTGAACATTGCCATGTACAAAGTAGCAGTTGTGAGAAACACAAAGGTGGCGTGATATACTATTCTCATGACAGCACATTACCACCAGATGGCTCATGTTAAAGTGTCTCAATTGGCTAGGAATGAGTTGATTATGACACTACCTGTATTGATTGACTGTTTTATACATTTATTTGCTTCTGGTGTTGTATAATTTATGTGAACCTTTAGCAAGTAGACATCTAGTTTTTGTTTGTATAGGTATTTAATTAAAATATTGGAATACTCCTTTGTTTTTGTTTTTTAATAAAAGAAAAGTGCAGATCATTGAGAAAGGGAACAATGTTTTAAGAAGTGGTCAGCCAAACAATATAAATAAAATAAACTAGAAAATAATTATTTTGTGGTTTTAACAACAAAATAAAATTGTTTAGCTAATTTGATAACTTGTAATTTCTTGTTTTGGAAAATCCTTATTATGGAACCATTTGATCTCTTTGTAAATGGTAAAGGTTCAGATGTTGAGAGCTGACTATTACAGTTAATTTTGCTTGATGTCTTGGTTTTTACTGTAATCAAATGTAACTTTGTCAAAGATTTGTGCTAATTCCATTACATTCAAATTTTTTTCTTTCCTTCACAAGAATTCCTTCATTGTTTCTTGTTTTCTGCATTGATAAAATCTTGGTAGGTAGTTTTATTTTTCTTAATTTAGAGCATTTTATCATCATCAGTTTTTCATTGACCAGCACTGGTTTTCTGACAGACAAAATGGCAGTAAATCTCCAAAGTCATTGTTTTGCAATTTGCTCAAATGAGAGTCAGACGTTTGGCCAGCAATGAATTCTGACACACTAATTTATGAATTGCATATCTGAATGCTGATAAAACATGCAAGATGATAGATTAAGGTAAACACTGGATTCTGTCATCCACAAGATTTTATTGCCTGTTGGTGTTTTAATTTACCCACACAAAAATAAAGCAATTACTTGCAGCATTAGGAAATGGATATAACATAAAACGGCTCTTGCCTGATTGAGAAAGATAGACATTCTTAAAGATGTCCTGTTGTGGAAACAGTTTGGTTTTGTTTGAAAACTATTCCTTAAGGATACCCTTTTACCGCTGTGTAAACTGAATGCATTTAAAATAATGAAAACACTTTTTTTTTTCTGAAATTTCAGATTTTCTTAAATTTTTGTTTTAGGTTTTTCATGCTTACAGTATTTTTACAAATATTATCTTTTTTACAAGATACCTAAAACAAAATGAAACAATAAAAGGCAGGAAGAATGGTGATAAGCGAAATAAAGATTATAATCAGAAGAGGATCTTACTAAAATGTTTTATCCTACAAATTCTGAAAAAAAAATGGATCACTTTACAGCAGTATAGCTTATTTTTAAAAGATATTTTATTATATTCAGATGATATCCTAACTAATCTAAAAAAAAAACAACAAACAAACAAACAAACAAATACTGCAAAAACTGTTACTGGAGTTTTTGTTTTTAAAATTTCTGGTGTTGGGGGAGTTTCTTTCATCAGACACCTGCGGCCAATCTTTGAGATTTATGTACTATTCCCTCTGCATCCTCCAAAAGAACTTGGATAGTTGTGCCTGCGAGGCTGAATGACGTCTCATAGCTCCATTTGAAACTGCCCCAGTCTGATGTTACCGATAAGGGAATTCAGTGAAGTATGGTTAACAAAAGCACTACTAGATAATAGTCTACTAATAGCTTTCTGTTGTGGTTAAATGTTTGATGTAAAAAAAGCTTCTATTTTGAAAAAAAAATAGAATTCTAGTAGACTCATATTACAAATTCCAGATTTTGTATTTTAGTACTCTGTGCCTTTATCTGTTGCAATGCTAATTTTTGTTTACACTGTAACTGCTAAAAATTGTTGTTAATTTACATTTTAAATTTGCAGATATTTTAATATATGTATATGTGCACTTTTTTTCCCCCTGATTTTAAATACATTTGTTTTACTGGTCACTAATTTTGTATGTGGAATACTTCATGTAATCCTGTCTGCCCACTGTCAATATTACAAGGAGGCAGGCAGGGAGCTGCCGTGGCTTGCACCAGATCCTCCAGTGAAAAGAAATTCTTATCAAAGTGATTTTTATTAGTCTGGTTCATGCTATCATTGTTGACCATCACTGCTGACATTGTATTCTATTCTTTTACAATTTTCTTACTGAAATAAAAGAAAGGAAAACTAATATATATATTTAAAAAAAAAAATCAAGCTGTGTTGCAACTTAAGCCGATGTATGTTCATGACCCATCCCTCATATTGGTAAGAAATGTATTATTGTTCTCTTGCTTAATTGTCTTGAAAATCCCCGTGAGATCAAATGTCTGAAACCAGAACTTGAAAACTAATTTTAATGACATAACTGAGATGTTATTAATTTATTCTTTTTATTTATGTTTATCATTACTTTGTTCCATGTGATAGTTATTTAAAACTTGTGCATGAGTGTTCTCAGAAAAATAATTGCCTTGCCATTTTCTGATGAAGGAGAGAAGTTAATGTTAATAATTTTGTGGAGGAAGTGTTTGATTGGTTAGGAGGTTTTTGAATGAAGACACTGTTTTACTTGGATATTTCCTGAGAAGATGAAGAATGAACAAATACATTAAGGCAATAGGGTATGTTATGTGTTAGTATGGGCATTTTTTCCCATCTTATTTGTGGTATCTAAGTTAACTAATGAAGCAGTGTTTCTGTGACTATTTTTTTTCACACCATCAGGGTTCTGGAGGTGACTAACCATTTTGGTGTGTGGTGATGTTAATTGGCTGTAACCATTTTTGCAGTAGATGTCTCTAACTTTTTGATTGCAGTGGCCTGTGTTCGCACTGAACCGGTGACCTGTTGGTTGCCAAGTGTTTGTTTTTCTAATGTAGCTTTGAATAATGCTTTCATTCATATCTACTGTTAGAAGGGAAAAAAATCTGCAAATTGTCATCAGTGCATTTTAAAGCAGACTCTGTTCTAAACCATGCTGATGGCAGCAGGGAAGTATTGCTGAACTGCGCAGTAATTAGTTAATAAGACGGTGGGAAATGCTTGAGCTAGCCCTCTACTTACTGCAAACACCATATCACCAAGAACTTTTTGAGTTTATTGCTAGGACTACCAGCTATATTTGTTCTTGGTCAATATCATTGCTTTTTTGAATCTGTGTATCAATGTCAGCACATAAGACAAAGCAAACTCCCTGGTTTTTACGGGAGTTATCAGCTTGCCAACCACAAAAAGTCACTACTAGAACTCTCCAGGTCCCCCCCTTTCTTGGTTGGTGCTGATAAAAACTGGGTTATCATTATTTAGTATAACAAAACTGGCATTGCTGATCACAGAAAATGAATTCTATGCTATTGCTGCTTATCATTGTCATCAATCTTATATTATTATAGTGCCTAAACAAAGTAACCTGATAGCGTGATTCAGTACAGACTCAGAAAGACAGGTCAGGGCTTATTTACATATCGTCTGACAGTTTCTGAAAAGTTCTTACTGAATTTTGACAGATAAAAATCATTTTTCAAATGAGCTGGTTTGGTAAAGTAAGCTACAAGTATAAATTTCCAGGCTGTAACTATCATTTTATAATTGGTTATTTTGATGAATGATTTTGGTTGTATACAGTTAGTTTTCCATTAATTTTGGTTTTCTTTCAGTTTATCCAGCTAACTTTGAACAGTTGTTCAAAGTTAGCTCGTCTATCAGTGTTCTAAAAATAACCCTTGGTTGGTTGGCCGTTGTCCTGATTAAGACATGATGGGTAATCCTACTTTGCACATGCTATCTGCTATCACTTTTTAAAGTGTTGTTCAAAAATGAACTTTTAGCCAGAAGGAATATGGTGACTAGATGGCGAGAAAACAACTGAAGCGTGGAGCATTGATATTGTAGGCTTCAGGAAATGACACCAGCAAAACAACCAAGATAAAAAAAAAAAAGGCAGTAGAATTTAGAAATAAAATAATTTTTCTTTATTTATTTATTGTAAATTTAGCTGTTATTATGCCATCAGCTTCTGTTCAACTAATAAATGAACAAATTGAAAATAGTTTTCTCTTTATTGACTTTTTGAATATTTTATATCTATTTTAAAGAGAAAGAAAAACAAAATAGATGTTTACTGGGTTTGTTTGGTAGATGCACCATTGAATGCTTTTAGAATCAAATGTTAAAATTGGTGCTGTCTACCAACTCTATTTATGTGACTTTGAACATTTTCCACTGCATTTTCTTTTTCCTCCACTTTTCCTTTTCTTTAAAAAAAAAATTTTTTTTTAAAAGACGGAAAATGTTGAGCAGAATTCTATCACTTAGTGGCTTATAATATAACTGTGCAATTACAACTTTCTCTCAAATTGCATGCAATATAATGGCTGTATTTTATTTTTCTGTCTTGTGAACATCACTGCTAGCTGTGGAAGGCGCATTTCTCTACCAAGGTAGAGAAAAAGAAAAAAATATATTGAGAGAATTCACACAAAGTCTAGGGGCCAAATTCCAGTACAGCTTTGCTATTTCAGCTAGGTTTTACCTGAATGTCCCTCGTATCTATAGAGGCCATCTAGCCTAAATGCTGGAAATTTCCATCTGTTTGTTGTTGGCTTATTACCAAACAGATAGATAGAGCTGATAGTTTTTTAAGTTTAGCATATTTGTTGTTCCTGCTGGTTAGTAAAAGTTTAAGTTTCTCATCACTTTTAGAACAAGTTCCTTTCCTCAGTTTGTTTTTTTCCATCTTTTGGCTGTTTCCAATTTAGATGACAATGTTTGATCATGAAGTGATTGTGGAAAAAAAGAAAAAAACCCTTACCAGTTTCATGAAGAGTGCAAATAAAGAGCAGATGCTGTACCCATGCACATCATCATTAAAATTGATATTTTATTTGAAGCCAAAACAAATGGATGCTCAAATACAAAAGTTCTTTGCAGAATCAAATTATCTATTAGATTCATTTGATTTGAATGCCCTATGTTTTAAAACATTTGAAATTAATTAATACAGTCAGAAGATATTAACTTAAAACAGAAAAATTGCTTTTATGTTGAAGTAAAAATTATATCTCATTGTTTTATTTGGATTCTCTCAGATTGCAGTTTATTAACAGTGCAGATTTTGTGACGTTACACATGCTGCCATTCGTGGGTTTGATAATGACAACGTAATAAAAAGAAAACAAATTTCAGTTAAAAAAGAAATGGGTTCATCTTGCTGTATATTATATACATTATAGGAGCATAAACACAGTAAACTCATTTGAAAATTGCGGAGGACTATTACATAAGGCTTTTTCCTTCACATTAGAAATAGTAAATTTATCCACATTTACTTGCTGCATTAATTTATAAACCCTTAACAAAATAATGGTCTTCCCAGAAGTGTATGTAGCCAGCCATTTGATGTCAGGTATGCCAAGTTTCTTTCTGACTAGATTATGGCACAATAGGATGTTTAACAAAAACTGCTTCAGACTCTGTCACATATCATCAGTAAAATTGGTTAAGTTGATCAAATTTATTACTAGTCAGGATTTTTTAATTTTAAAAAAGAAACTTTATTTACTTCATAATTTCAGAGGTAAAAGTCTTACATACTTTAAAATGCTCAATGCAGTCCATCTCCAGATACAAAATTTCATGGCTGTTTTTGTGTTGGTCTGCGTTTAACACTGTGATTGATGTATTGAACTGATCTGTTCACCATGGGAAATTTCCATTCTCATTCACTTTGGTGCTAAATCCAATATAACTGTGGAAACCTGTAAGAAACTATATCTTATGAATAATCCTTCCACATTTTTATGCTTTGAATATAATAAACTTTAATTTCTTCAAATATATATCTAATGTTTTGGCCATATTGTTTATTAGTTCTATGGTTCATTTTTCAGCAATAGCTAAAAATACTAAACTTATTTCTCATGTTTTGCCTTTAAGAAAAACAATGCTGGTTTGTAATATTTAACAAAATCCAGCATTATTTCACAGTTAGATGTCTTTGAAGATTGTCAGATAGTCAAAAGTTGCAAAAATTCTTATTTATGGAGTACATCACAACTGGTGATTTTCTGAACTGTGGCTGAAATACAAAGATCCTGTTTTTTTCTTTTTTTATGTTAAGAAGTAAACAAAAACAAAAAAGCCTCAGCTGAAAACATTTTTGGCAAGATACTGTTGAAGTGTAGGCGTTAGATGATATTCAGAGATTACATTTTTTAGGTAAAAATTGTTCACAAATATTAATAAACAGTGTTGGAAGGGCTGATGTTTTCATATTTTTCTTATTAAGAGAAAGGAAAGAAAAAAGGGTTGCAATGCATTTGTCAGATTGTTGGTAAACTTAATGGCCTATATAGGCAGTTTTCTCAGTATAGAGAATGTAATTAATTTATTAGCATTGATTTATTTGTGTTCTTCTACAACCTTTTAAATTTGTGGATGGAAAAGTAAAGGATCAAAATATCTTGCCTTGTTCATCTACTACTTTTCTTCATCTCTCTTACATTACATGGCCTACCAAATAGATGGTGGGTCTGTGCTATAAGCAGAATGGGAAGCTTGGTTCATCTGAATGAAGAGATTGTACGTCAGCCTGAGAACTTCCAGCCTGGCATTTTTGTAATACAGAAGCTAACCTGAACATGGCAGATTTGTCTGAATTCTTGTGTGGGCTTTCATCTTCTACAATACCTCAATATACTGCTCTCAGTTTATTATTGCGACCCAAGCCATGAAGTCAACAAGGATGACACTATCCCTGAATACTGTAGCACATGGTTGAGTCTTGAATTTATTCCAAGGAAAGAGTTTATGGTGTCACTCCATGGGTTGCTGTTTGGTTATTAGGTCAGCGATGGACCAATCTTCTCTTGGTGGCTGATGATTTAGTGATTAGACCATAGGCTGCCAAGGTTGAAAGTGTGAGTTTAGATTCCTGGTGTGGACCAGATCAGTTTGGTGTACTTTCCTTGCTGCTCTTCACTAGCAGGTCACATGGGTTTACTCCAGTTAATCTGGTTTCCTCTTACATCTAAAAATGGAGAGTTCTAGTAGGGCTTTTTCTTTCCTTGTGAACATTGCATGTAAGCACACTATCATTTAAATTGTATGTTATTCAAGCATTACTATGAAAATAGATGTATTATATCATCTCTTGTGGCATCTTTGTATTGCTGGAGAGGATTTTTGCAAGGGGCTTTTCTGATTTATTCTTAAAATTGTTGATGTTTAAGGCAGCCACTGACAACAAACCTCAGTGTAGCCAAGTCTCATAATGGTGGTTGTTGTTGTAGCATGATGTCTCACATCAAGAGTGATGTGCCTATCATTGCGGATAAGCTTTACTTTCTGTATGTTCTGGTCTGTCATGGCAGTCACTGGTCCCCTTGAGGTCTCTCTTTTTTTTCTTTTTCATTTTTTACTGAGTTTATCCATCATCTGATTGTGCTCACATCAACACAATATGTTCTGTCTACAGCATCCACATGCCCCTGAATCTCTTTTAGCACTCACTGAATTTCTTACAGCTAAAGGCTCTTTTCTTAGTATGAAAATTATTTGCAGCTGCCATTTTCAACTCCTCCAATTCCTCTTACACAGTGCTGGCAGGAAATATGAAAGTTTCTACAAAATTGTTGTTTTTTGATTTCTAGCCATACTTTTTCAAAGAAAGAAAGTGGAGGCATTTGTTTTCAGTGACCCTCATACGTGTACTCTTTCATTCTAATAACAGTGTTATAAATTGTACAAGAGGGTAAAAATAGAAGCAGTTTATTTATCAGTGGCAGTTTTAAGGCAGACCAAAAAGCAATATAACAGTTGGTGTACAACAGTTAGAGTGAAGCATGGGGCTGGATCAATACAATACAAGTGTGGGGCTGCATGTCAGCCAAGGGCATTGGAGTTTTGCATAAAGTCAAAGGTATACAGATTACTGACAGGTTAAGGCGGTGGCTTATCCATTGTCATTCTCTCATTGGGTGGGGACTTATATTTTGACACATCACTGACCGTAAGCATGTAGCCAATATGGTGAAAAACTATCTGGAATGTAAACAGGCTGTTGGACCACTTGCAAAGAGCTTTGACCTGCACAGAGTTCTGATATGAACATTATTGAAGCTATATGGGTACTGTGAAAATCAAACAGCCAACAGCTTGGATTGATTGTGAAAAGTGTTACAGATATTTGAACAACAGTTGTTCATTGATATTCTCTATGGTAGCATGAAAATAAGGTGTCATGCTCTATTTAAAGCAAAGAGTTCACATACCAAATACTAATGCGCTATACAAAGTATTTATTTTGTTTTTGTGTATTTTCTGCAATAATGCATTGTGTATATTATCTATATATTGCAGATACTCATTATTTGTGCATATTCTGTTTCCATAATTATTTCCAATACTGTATGTGAGCTGGTCTTCCTTCATGAAGTCTTAAAACATCAGGAGCTGGCCTCCCCCTCTTCCTCCCCCAGGTTTGGACTGTTTTACTGAAAGTTGTGTTTTAATAAATTCATAAATCAAAACATGCGCATTCTATTATACATCTATATTTTTGCTGTTTGGTAAGTTTATAATTTATTTTTTTAAATAAAAATAATTTCATAAGTAAGGTTTTAACCAGTAGAAAGAAAAACATTTCATTTTCTACAACTTTCTACAGGTTGAATGAGAAGCCCTTATCTGAAATCCTTGGGGCCCAACTGTGTTGTGGGTTCTGGAATTTTTCAGATTTTGGAATATAGATATACTGGCATAATTTGGTAGCTAACCGAGTGGGGACTGGGCACAGGCCCACTTACAACATTATAACTGCATATGGATGCATGTGGCCTACAGGTAGTTTTATGCAATATTTTAAAATCATTTTGTGCCATGAAACCATAAGAAAAAGATGTACATTTAACCAACAGAAAGGTAAGCTATCACTGCGGTAGGTCTACTGGTACTGTAGGGGTATTTGCAAGACTTTCCGACATTTTAAAAGTATAATCTAACCAACAGAAAAGCTCAGAGAAAGCACACAAATTACGGTGAGTAATGCACATATGTCAAGCGGGTCGGGACCCACGCGTCACCCAGGAACCTTTTGGAATTTTCCATTGAAGGCGCTCCAAAAATATTTCAGATTTTGGAGCTTTTCAGCTTTCAGAATTTTGGATAAGGGCTTCTCGACCTGTACTATACTTTTTTAGTTAATTACAGGCTTTTAAAAAGAAACTGAATATTCTTTTTTATCACCCAAAGACCAAACTCTTTTAGTTGTAGAAGAAAGAGATTTATTAATAGGGATTTTCTTTTTTTTTTAATACTTCTAAATTGACTTGTGCAATTAACTTGGGATACTGTAGTACTAATTATTATTAGCTGATCAATTTGCAGAATGCTAATTTTGTGCATGAAGTTGCTCTTGTAATAAAATGGCTTTGATCATGAAATTTACAGTGTAGAATGGACTGACTCATCAGATGCTTGGTTTCTGGTGGTAGATGGTGATAAGTTGATAAGTGAACTAGTGCTTTTCTAATGGATATTACATTGTAATAAATAAGTGACAGAATATGCATTAAAATGAAACAAAAAAAAAAGTTGTAGTAACATCTCATTTTACTAATGAGCACCATCTTTCAGAATAGGCATTGTTCAGATATTCATTAAGATGCTGAATGGACTGTGGGGAAAGTGCATTATCTCCCTAAGTGGTGCTCAGATCAGTGTAATTAGAGAGATGTTTTTTTAAACATGAAAGGGGGAGACAAATGGAGTTCAGATACTGCACATTTTTATTTAATGAAATAACTTTGTGTGGGATAATAATTAGCAGGCTTAGGGAGTTTAAAGGTAGCTAGATGTTAAAGCCTTATGTGATGGATTAAGGAGGATTATATCCATGATGTAAACAGAAGTGGGGAGAAAAGAGATGAAGATAACAAAATTATTAGGTAAATTTATGTTGAGGAAACTTTAATTACTGGAAGCTGCACCATCTGGAATATTACAGAAACTTTGGTCCAGAACAACAAAGAAATTGATTAGAGAAGCAGAAAAACACTGACTTGTCCTTTTCTGAAATCTGTAGTCACAAGTTTCTGATTAAAAACGGTAGCAGGATGTAAACTTCTACAACTTAGTTAATAGTGAACTGTATCTCCCCAATTATGCTTTTGTTAGATTTTTGAATTTAAACTCTGAACTCTTGCTTTAGCCCAAAATGTGGAAGTTTCTAGCTTTTTTAGTAGTTTTCTTTGAGTATTGCTACAATTTTAAATGGCAGGTTTTTGTAGCATACTTGCTTGCTTCTGTTTACAACTGTGTTTTGGTGTCTAATGAATGTAGGTTGTGTTATTGTATAGCTATGTGATGTGGTTTCATACCAACCAATAGTGTGAGAATTCCTTTGCTTGGAAGATTCTTGCAAGCTTTTGCAGACAGCTTTCTCTACTTAAGACTGACAACACAAAGGACCCCATTGTTACTACACTGTATTTTGCCATACCACATTATTACAATTTGTACTATTGCTTATCTAAAGATAACCATGAAAATGACTTTTAGAAATCTTTTAGTACTGTTTGATGTAAACTCATGATACCATGTTGGAGAGATTTCAGCTGCTGTTCTCACTGAGTATTTGAGATTTTTTCTTCGCTGCACTTGACTTCTGATGTGGATGGGCAGACTAAGTTATGGAGTTGTGATATGGTTAAATTGTATGTTCAGATCTTGGCGAGTTAGTCTAGTTAGAATCAGGTTTTTTGGTTTGTTTGTTTTTTTTAATGTGAAATACAGGTCCGCAGGCCATTGTTGTTACATTCTATGGTATGTATCAATGATGTAATTCCTCATTCAAAACTACTGGAAATAATAATGGTGAGAGAACCTAGTTCTTGAGATTTTCCTATGAACTTTAGCCAACTCTCAAGCACTGTGCTGCTTTTGGTATCTGAATTTTTCTTTAAAATTTTATTATTTTTCTTTTCATGTTAAATCTTATTCCATTGTTGATCTGGCCAATGTGAAAAATCAGCTAATTTAGCCAATTTGTAGTATAATAATATCTAAGAACAACTTTATAAATCGGATCCTCAGAAACCTTTTATGAAGAATTACCAAGTTTGTGTTGCCTGTTTTTTTTATAAGCATAACCTCAAAAAATTACTTGTACTCAGATTGAGTTTGTTAGACAGGAGTGAAAGAATGAGGGGGAGCCTAGATTGCATTCTTTGTATGTATCCAACTAATAGTGCTAATGATATAGCTTCACATGTGTCATTTATTTCATTTGACTGATGTAGTGCCAAATTCTCTTTAGGAGATTGGTAGTTTATTTGTAATAATAATATAGCTATAAATTTTTCAGCTTGCGGACTTATTGCTAGCTCCATATAATCATATTCCATTGTTCAAAGCTATCTGGAGTAGAACTACCCTCACACACAGACAAGCACATATATTACCTGTAGTATTAAAATAATATGATGGCTTGTATCATGTAATGTTTTTCAAGATCATCTATCTCTCTTTTCAAAAGCAGTGCTGTACCTTATGTCGACAGTTTTATTATTAAAAAAAAAAACATGACTACTGTACCAGATGATATGTAGAATCTTCTGGGAACATTTTATGAGGGGTTCCCAGATGCTTGGATGCTGGAAAAAATCCCCAGTGTTCAGACATTTATTTACAGTTGTCAACGGGATTTCAGATTACTTTTACTATGCATGAAATAATTTCCTAGTCTTAATGCATGACTACTTGGAACCTTCATTCGTGAGGTAAAGCATGAAACTATCAAAGTAGCAGCAGCGAGGAAAATCAAATCTGACAAATATTTGTGGGAAGTCAAATTAATAAAATATAAATTCATTCTTTCACTGTCTCTCTGTTTGACAAAATTATTATTCTAGCTTTATACAATAAAATTTGTTTGCTAACTGGTATATGCAACAAAATCCTATAGCAATTTGCAAATGCTATTCTCTCGACCATTCTGAACTATGGTTACTGCCATTTATGAGATTAATACCAGTAATAGAGGTTCTAAAATGTTAGCCAGTGAGTAGTTTAATATATATGCCTAATTTTAGTAACACTTCATTAGTTGATTAGACGTTTTCATTGTGCATGGTGATTGCTGCTTCTAGTTCATATAAGTAGATAATGTGTTGCTTGATTTGCATCTATATCAGAGAGATGCATAGTTTATTTTAAAAAAATTAACATTTTCCTTATTGATAGGTAGGTCTTGGACCTATTTTTTTTTCCATAATGCATTCACTTTTTACATCTGTATTTATTGCTGTAGAAAAACAAACTATTGTTTTGTCAGTCAGTTGATAGCCAACAGCACTGTCTTTATGTTGAATGCTTCAAGCATAAGAATATTTGAGCACAATGTCATTTAATTTGTGATTTTTTTTTAAAAAAAAGAAATGAATTACACCTTAGCTGTGATGTATAACAGGAGGGCTATGCTGAAATTTCTTGATTGTTCATTGTTTGCTTTTTTTTTTTTGTTCAGTGTATTAATATTTATATATTAAGGTAGAATGACTGACTTTCTATGCATCTTTTATATAAACTTTTTCCACAAACACACTACTATTACAAATATTAAAGAATGTTGCACACCTTTCATTGATGTCTGCCTATTATAAACTGATGATACCTGTGTTTAAAATCTCTAGCTATACTTTCTAACCATAATCTCCTCATGGACAGCTTTTAGCTTGGTTTCAAGAATTTTTAAACAGATACCTTCATTGAAAATACACTGGCTGGCCACATTATTAGGATCTATATCTAAGAACAAATTGAGCCACGTTTTGCTCAAATTACAGCCATGACACGACACAACATAGAATCCACAAGGTGCTGGAAAATGTCTTGAGGGATTTTTTCCACTCAGTCATTAATATTGTATGCAGTGCGTGGAGTGAAATAGGCAGACAGAGGGTCATGATGGTGAATGTCTCATCCCACAGATGCTCAATTGGATTCAGATTTGGGGATTGTGGTGGCCATGGGAGATGTCTGAAATCTGTCATGCTGCTCAAACCATGAATGCACAATGTGAACATAGTGGATGGAAGAATTGTCATCTTTGAAGTATCTGTCCGCATTAGGGTACACATGAAACATCACTGGATGCATGTGGTCAGAAATAATGACGGGGTAAGGTTTGACATTTTGATATTCATTCTGCCTTCTAAAGGGACCAAGAGGCTCCAGGGTATGCCAGAAAAAATGTGTCCCAAAACCATGACTCAACCCCTCTTGTGTGGTTCCAACTGTCCAGGCCTTTAGCGGTGGAGTGATCAGTGTTGATTTCTCCAAATCTGTCTCTTACAATCTGAGTAAAAAGAAAAAAAAAATGAAATCTGACTTGTTAGATTGCATCACCTTTTGCCAGCCTCCCTTAATCCAATGTCTGTTCTCCTTATACTATATGAGGTGCCTTTTCATGTTGGTAATTGGTATCATTGGTTTATGCAATGGTTTCCCATTGCCATAGTCCATTCTTTGCAAGGTACAGCTTGAGATGGATATGGATTGCTTTGTACTGAATGTCTCTGTCAGTTGGTTTTTGCTTGATAACAGACTTTACTACCCTTTCCTGCTGCATTTTACTCTTCCTGGCAGTGTTTTTGTGGCCACAATTCCCTGTCACAGCAGAAACATTTCTACCTTTTGCC
This sequence comes from Nautilus pompilius, assembly GCA_018389105.1. Lineage (NCBI taxonomy): Eukaryota > Metazoa > Mollusca > Cephalopoda > Nautilida > Nautilidae > Nautilus > Nautilus pompilius. Next base: position 2,102,184 of record JACATO010000348.1, on the reverse strand, counting down.
ATTGCTGATAAACTTGAATTATTGAGGTCTTGGAGCAGCCTACCTGAAACTGTCTTGGCCACTGCGGCACCTGCCAGATGTCCACCCACTATTATGTCTCTCTTGAATTCTGTAACATCTTTGCTTTTCTTCATATCTGTTAGACTGACTGCAAATGCGCTTTTTCAAGTTATGTATAGCGCTGTAGCGATCACTTGTCACATCATGTGGTCAACCTAATTAGCATATTCAGCTCAGGTCGGACCCAAATCTGAAAGGGTACATAGGTCCTCTAGATAAAGTGGCCTACCAGTATAGATGCTTGATTTGAGATTTAGTAAAACAATTATGAGAAAATTATCTTTTAGTGGTAATTTTCAGTTGCATGGCCAGTATATGGTGTTGGCTTGTTTTACATTGCCTGGCAATGTTCCCTCTACTGACATTGGAGCAGCAATGAGAAGAAATATAGCACCGACTTGAATGGGATGACATTAATCAAAACAATCTGGAAGCAGGTCTCTTTTGTAAAATTTTAGTTGACTTAACAGCATGCTGTGCTACAATTTCCAATCAGTTTTCATATCTTTTATTGTTGATTCTAAAACTCCTCACGTTTCTCATTCATTGCTCAGTTTAGTTGTCATAGCAGGCACTGTTCCAATGATGCTAAGATAAAATGCTGTGCTGCTTAGAAAACACAAAAATATACCTGCAGCATTGAAAACTGTTTATAATATATTAGAGATGTTCAAATGAAACCTGGGGTTGGATATCATCACAGTGATGCTATTTTTGTCAGGTTTCAGTTGAATATCTCTAGTATTTTCATTTTAAAGAATATTGTATACAATCATTTTTCTTCTCCATATCAGCAAATTATAATATAGACTACATTGTTAGACTAACAAATATACTATAACACTGAGGCCTTTCATTAGAATTATTTAAAAAATTTTTTTAGTTTAAATTACATTAACATTATGAATATGGTTCTACTAGATTTAGGGAACATCAAGTTTATTATATAAATCTGTTCAAACACCTTACAGGTGGTCAGCAGAATGATAAATGGTCATTAGTTCCATTGGGTATCAGAAAATCCAACTCCTAACAAACTTAGATGCAGCATAGAACTTCTGATTCTCCCAAGTGCAAAGTCTGTTACATTTTGGCCAGTTGGTCATTGGATCTTTGTTCTTGGTATCTATACAAGCCATTCAAATTATTATCAGTAGTTTCCTGATACATACAGGTGCATCTCAAAAAATTAGAATATCGTGGAAGAGTTCATTTTTTTCCGTAATTTAATTGAAACAGTGAAACTTTCATATATTCTAGATTCATAGTGAAATATTTCAAGCCTTTTTTTAATTTTGATGATTATGGCTTACAGTTCATGAAAATCAAAAATCCACCATCTCAAAATATTAGAATATTTCATAAGATCAATAAAAAAAAAAGATTTATAATACAGAAATGTCGAACTTCTGAAAAGTATGTTCATTTATGCACTCAATACTTGGTTGGGGCTCCTTTTGCACGAATCAGTGCAGCGTGACATGGAGGCAATCAGCCTGTGGCACTGCTGAGGTGTCATGGAAGCCCAGGTTGCTTTGATAGCGACCTTCAGCTTGTCTGTATTTTTGGGTCTGGTGTCTCTCTGTGGGTTCAGGTCAGGTGAGTTGGCTGGCAAATCAAGCACGGTAATACCATGGTCAGGTGCTAAGTCCTGCTGCAAAAGGAAATCAGCATCTCCATAAAACTTGTCAGCAAACGGAAGCATGAAGTGCTCTAAAATCTCCTGGTAGACGGCTGCGTTTACTTTGGACTTGATAAAACACAGTGGACCAACACCAGCAGATGACATGGCACCCCAAATCGTCACTGACTGTGGAAACTTCACACTGGACTTCAAGCAACTTGGATTCTGTGCCTTTCCACTCTTCCTCCAGATTGTGGGACCTTGATTTCCAAATTAAATGCAAAATTACTTTCATTTGAAAAGAGGACTTTAGACCACTGAGCAATAGTCCAGTTCTTTTTCTCCTTAGCCCAGGTAAGATGCTTCTGACATTGTCTCTGGTTCAGGAGTGGCTCAACACTAGGAATGTGATACTTGTAGCCCATTTCCTGGAGACATCTGAGTGTGGTGGCTCTTGATGTACTGAATCCAGCCTCAGTCCACTCCTTGTGAAGCTCCCCCAAGTTCTTGAATCGGCTTTGCTTGACAATCCTCTCGAGTCTGCGGTCATCCTCTTGCTTGTGCACCTTTTCCTACCACACTTTTCTCTTCCAGTCAACTTTCCATGAATATGCTTTGATACAGCACTCTGCGAACAGCCAGCCCTTTCAGCAATGACCTTCTGTGGCTTACCCTCCTCATGGAGGGTGTCGATGAGTGTCTTCTGGACAACTGTCAAGTCAGCAGTCTTCCCCATAATCATGGTTATGTGTACTGAACCAGACTGAGAGATTCATGGTATTTATACTGCACAAATAGTGATTAACTCAAACTCTAAATGGAATATTCTAATATTTTTAGATACTTTTTTTTTCTATTTTTTTGAGCTGTAGGCTGTAATTACCAAAATTAAAATTAAAAAATGCTTGAAGCATTTTAGTTTACATGTAATGAGTCTAGAATATATACAATTTTCACTTTCTGAAATAACTGACAAAAAATATTGACTCTTCCATGATATTCTAATTTTTTGAGATGCATCTGTGTTTAGAACTAAAACTTTTTGTTTTATAAAATTGCATTCATTCATTGTTTGAAAAAGAAGAAAAGTGACCTTTTTTTTTTCTGATTGTTGCTAACATTAGTATACACAAGCAACAGAAGATAAAAATAGGTGTTTTGTTATTTACTGATGGATGTACACTCTTTAGAAATATTTTTATCTATGCTGTCAATTGTTTTGCTTATTTGTGTGAAGCGCATGAAAAAAACACACACACAAAAACAGTGTCAATTATTTTTACTAGAAGTGAAATCTATATATACTATCATGTTATTATGTATAATTTTGTTTTCCACCAGAATTTTATCAAACATTTATTTATACTGCAGTCAGTGAATCTCACTAGTGGCAATATCCTAATATATGTAGATGCTCTCTTTCTTCACATACCTAAACTATGTGCATATATGTGCAAGCTGTCCTACCTTGTGTCATACATCATCACTGTCTACAAGGAAGACAACCCCTGTTGGGGCAGTGTAGTGTCATGTCGTTTGCTAAAGTGTTGCCAATCCTGCACTCTCTCTTGTGACTTTGGTGGTGAAAGCTTTTTAAAACTGTTCATTTTTAGGTATGAGAAAACTGCTGTGCCTTTAACTTTATTTGCTTACTTGCCAAGAATTAAAGTGCTATTGGTGATGTCATCTCAATGGTACTGAGACAGTAGATTGGTCATACATTATATGCATATTGGTGTTTTAAGTTTCTTGGGAATTTTTCTTTAATACGTGTTTCTATGCTCTTGTAATTTGTAAATTTTTTTCTGAATAATTTTTGTTTTGTTTTGTTTTGAAGAACAAATCTCTAAACTAATTTTTAAAAACAAAATTTAATGGAATAAAAAGGCAAATTACTGTAGTCAGCTAGTAGTTTTTTTTGCTTTTTAGTAAATATACATGTTCACATTAAATCTCTGCAATATTTCTGCAGGAAGTGGAAAAGTCACCACAAGGTTTCCATTATAAAGTATGTAAAATTTGCACAAGAATCTATTTTGGTGACTAAATGCAAACTGGATTTGGGATGAGGCTTGGTCACTTTAATGTTGCGGCCATGTCTACATAACCCTTTTGAAGAAAACCCACTTATTTCTCATCTTATACAGTGTTATTTTATCTTCAAAATGGAATCACCAAAAAAGACTGCTGCAGATAGCAGAAATGAACAAAGGCAATTATTTACTTAAAAATATTATTTTCTTTTGTTTCAAAGGCAAAAAGAAAAATACAATCTCTAATTTATAGTGAATTAATGAATATTTTTCTTTTTTCATAGTTCAATGACAAGGTTGGAATAATCTCCCTTGGATCAATTGCAAACAAGATTGAGAGTGCAAATGAGTCAATGACTCGGCAAACAGAGAATGTTTGTCATTCAAGTCATATTTTGCTATACCTTTAAATTAAATAATTATTATTGTGGTTAATTTTTTTAAAATGTAGAAGCATTATGAATTCTATCACAGTGGACACAGAATGCCACCATGTGTAGTGCACACAGTTGTCTTCATTAGGCTGGTAACAGTATCTTCTGACAGTAGGAAAACTGCTGCTGCACATCCCTTTCAAATGTTGGTGTCCTTAAATTCAAGAGAATAAAAGCCATATTTTTATCTAGTAAAATTCCTGGTTTAATCTTGAACAACATCTTTTGAAGGATGTGCTTTCATATGCAAGAGAAAAGACATGCAGACAGACACATGCACACACATCTTTGTGCTCTATGCTTTTTTGTATCATCTGTTGTCACAGGCTACACAATCAGGGATTGCGTACCAAGTGGGTCAGTCAGGCGGACCACCTCCAGCTTTTACATGTACATCTAAAATGTAACTTGTGAACTCACCTTAAAAATGACCAATATTATTATTTTATTTTTACTAAAGAATTTCAAAAGGGTTCAACCAGATGTTCATGATTTAACATGATGAAGATGAGACAAAATCTGGTTAATTAATTTATTGGTGAAGTTAGTCAATGACTTTGCAGTGTAGCTTACTGACTTATTTTATTTTTCTAGTCTTGTTAACTTTGTGTCTATTGCTTGTTTAGCCAATAATTTAATTTTGGTCTGCGGATGAATGAACAAATAAATACACCAGCCATCAGTGGGACCATCTTGCTGATAAAGATTTGCTATATACTACCTGTAAAATAATAACGTGAAAGATAATCATTTCTAATAATGATTTTTAAACAATTGTTAAATTCTAAAGAGGTTCATTTAATCAGCTTTTCTTTTTGTTGCTTTTCATCAATTATTAAAACAAACAAAAGGAAATGAATAATAGTTGGTCAGTATTAGTAATTGTATAACTAAATACTAACTAAACACCTACATGGTACAGTGCTCAACCCTAGCAAAATATTTTATCATTGTAAATGCTTTAGTTAGTTCAGAGTTATTTCCCTTGTATTTTGTTTCTAACATTCAGGGCAAAAGTAAGAGAATTCGATTTTACTGACAATTAAACTTAACTGCAAGTATATTTTTATAAAATTTTTTTTCTTAGATTTCTTGAGGTAGTGGTATTGGTAAATTCAAATTTGTTTACAATGTCAATTACAGTAAATAGATTAGAAAAATAGTACATTAAAAACAATTGCCTTCGCCATGTTTTATGATTCTCAGTAACTTTGGGAAAAGGCACATCTCTAAGTTGAATCTTAGAACTTTGGTACTTAAATAATAAATTTTTTATTTCTTAAAATACAGGTTAAAATAATTTTCTTGATAGGTATGTAAATAAAACCAGATTATTTCAGTTCTGTATGTATTAATTGTCGTCTTGTTATGTTGTAAGATATACAAGCAAGTATATTCCTTTTATTCTCCAACTCTACTTATTGGAAGATTAGCCATTTTGAGGAATAAATAAATAAATGCCTCTTCCTTTTTTTCCTTAAATTAGCATCTTTCGATATCTCATGGCTGTGTTCTGACATTGGAAGACTAGTATTCTTAATTGTTGATATCATCTGGCTTGAAGATTTTCCTGTCAGTTCTACATTATCACCTTTCTAAAGATGATGATGATGATATATATGTTGCAGTGTTTTACTGTTCAGAGATTCTACATGAAAAATATAGATAACTATTTAAGACTAGAAGAAGCCAACATTATGGAGATCCATGGATCATGATGCCATCAGTATCAAAGGAGACTGGAACACTACCAACTTGCTGATAGCTACATTAAATTTAGTCTTATAACAAGCTATCATTAGTCGTTCTTCCTATACCTTGTGGAGGTACAGACAGCAGCAACCTTGTATAATAATATCTTAGGAAAATCTGCTCCTAGGTTCAGCAATCTTGTTAAAGTATCAATGGTAAGACAATGTTGAGGCATACCTGCACAAGACAATGAACCTACAATGTTTGATCTCTTGCAAGTAGTAGTACTGTTGATGGGATTATTGTTCTATGGCATAGTATTGTTCAATATGTTTTGATATTGAATTTTCATTGATGCCTGAGTCTCTGCATTTTTACCTGTAACAGTGAGTCAGACTGCTGCACGACCAGAGAGAATAGCAGCTTCATTGTATTATGGGATAGTGAGCATAAATTTTCTGTGCTAGCAAGTTGTCAATAAAGGGAATTACTGCACAGTGATATAAGGACCAGATTCTATGACCTATTCTTTTCTTTGTTCTAATAGCATTGGACATAAAGACACTGCAGCAGAATAAAACAGGTCCCTATCACACAAGTCACCCTGAAAGAAATCATTGTTCATAAACTTTTGACACCCTTTTTGTGCAGGTCTGTGTTGAACATACATGTAAAAATAAAGAGTTCTAGTAGGGATTTTCCTGTCGAAGTCAATGTGCCAGGCCCTTTGTTGTGCAGGATAGGCAATGAATGCTCCCTGATGGATAATCACAGCACTATATTTTCTTACCGGGGTTGTCTCCAGTGTTGAAAAATTATCACTATTGTAGACACTGGTATATGTACAGCATAACAACATTCACATGAAGTGTGTGTGTGTGTGTTTTTTTTAAAGATAATTATTGTTCCTGAAATATTAACCATGTAAATTCCTTTTATCATCATGGTTGGTGACACGTGCTATTTCCAGCAATAATGCTTCCACTACTGAGAAGTAAGTGCAGCAGTTTCTGACAATGATTGACCTTTTCTGAAGCTCACCCATAATTCAGACTCCTCAACTTAAATCTTTGCATAAGTCTGAACCTATCAACTAATTCTGCAGAATCCATGCAGGATGCCATAGTTCTATGCATAATATTTATTGTGTTTCATGGTAAACGGAAATATGGATTAATCAGGTTGTGAATTTTGCAAGAGACTCACCTTTTACAATAACTCTGTATCTTGAGTTTTCTCAGTCATATAACATGGTCTGTGCAAACTCATTTTGCAGCATTCTATTTTGTTTTACATGGCTCTTTAAAGGAAATTATTTATTAGTTTACACACAAACAATTTTTTTTGTTTGTTTCTTTTGATTTACTGAGAAACAACAGAACACCAACCATTCAAAACACCTAGTCATTATATTAAAATCCTTAATTGATGGCAAAGAATTATAACTATGTATATTGCTACAGAAGTTTTTAGACTCCTTCCTCCCTGGTGGCCTGGGTCCAGGTGTTGTCAGCTCTGTCCATCTCCCTCCCTCTAGGTTTGTGTCTCCTTAGCCACTAAAAAAAAAAAAAATCTACTGGTCCCAGCTCATAGGAGAAATCTACTGACCTGGCATTATCAGGGACATCAATCTTCCAGCCTGGTGAACCATGAAGACACCAGCATGATCAGCTGCAGATGGCTCTAAACTCCACTGGACAACCATAGCTCCTATTGGCTGTCCTATCAGCTGAATTATGAGAGATTCAAGATATGAATGCTTGAGGTCTCCACATCACCTGAAGGAAAAGATTCAGTGTAGATTCCATCACTTATTAAGTAAATAAACAAACTAGGTAACATGTGGTTTATGCTAGTAGCTTCACTATTAATATTCACTTTTTGTTTGTGAGGAGGGGGGATTAAATGGTATGAATTGCCTGAGGAAGTGATAACCTGGACCAGCATCCTTGTAAGTATACTATCTATAGTGTAGTTGGAAGTTGTCATTAAATGGCTCATTAATGCCTTCCCCCTGTTTTTGATCAAATTTGAACTAAAAAGGATTAAGGGTTATGAATAAGGATGTGCTGATCAATCAGCAGATAATTGGTAATCAGCTGATTATTAGGCTGAATAACTGAGAATGGAAAACATTTTTTCTTAGTCAGAAAGAACTGGAATATCATGCCTCCATGTTTTCCCTCAGAAAAAAAATATTGGCAGAATATTGGAATATATCACAAGTTCTTAAAGTTTATACAAACTGAGCAGTTCTCCAAGGTGTATTTACTCTTTAAATTTTATTAATATTTTGAGCAACTGAATAAAACTTGGACGCACATTTTCATGTACACGTCTGTTATCCCAGTGGAAAATAGGGCCGTCCCTTTAGACCTATCTGTTTTCCTGCTTGTGATAATTTGTGTATAGAAATAAATTCACATTTTCCAATTAGGTGCAGGCCAAAAATTGTGTTATAAATTTTACTAATTGGCAGATTTATTGGTAATTGGCCATTTTGATAATTGACACATCTCTACTTACATGCCATCTGTGGATTAAAAATATGGAGAAAACTAGAGCTTGGATGTTGTGTGCTCATTTAGTTTACTTTCTATTCTCACTTTAGACTTCTCTACTTTCAGAATTTTGATTAATTTCCTTTTTTCTAATATAACACCATTCTTAAAAAAATACAAAAAATGAAATTGCTTTTAGAAATTACATCAGCATTTATGCTAAAGCATGTACAGAGGTATTAATCCTTTGAAGTAAATAACAAATGAAGCTTATGAGAAGAGACATTTACTTCTAGAGAGCGCCAATGATGACAGGCCTTTTTTTTCTCTTAGATAACACTTAGAGTTTTTTTTGTCAGGGTTATCAATAATTCAGGAATGACACTAGAGCCATTTGTTTTCTCACTCTTTCCTTTGATGTTGCTTTTGCTAAGAATTTTTTTTTACTTTGGTCTTTGAAGTCTGCATCTCTAATCATGCATTTGCATTTTCTAGAAACAGTTTTCAATCGACTTATTTGAGATCATATTTATCAGAGCTTGATGGAGTGGATGGCCATGAGAACTTAGTATTTAGTCTTATTTTTAAGGAAAGACTGGTACTTGAAATCCTAATTTCTTTATTTTTCAAGATATCTGGATGAAACATTGCATGTGACCATCTAAGCATCCTATACATTAAAAAGCACAGTTTGGCTTGGGTAACAAATACTATCTTGGCAGCCTTCTTGGATTTTATGATGGATATGTGATACAACAAAGTGAAAATGAGAGCATGTATATCAAAACTAACACATGGGATTTGTTCAGTGATATAATTATAATTCATTGAAAAATTTTTATAAATTGAGAAAACAGACTTTAGACATCTGGTAGTGTCATTTTAAGATAAGAGGCTCCTGCATTCTCCCTAGAATCAGTGAATTGACATATTGCAAAATCATCACCTAGGAATGTTTCTAAATATCTCAACTTGTTTTTGTTCAAAATTTGAGCAAAAAATATCGAATAGTTCAGGAGATAGGCATTGTTTTCCCACTAAAGAAAATTCTGAGCTTCAATGAACTTTGAATGTCTAAGGGATTTATGTGCATACTATGTTATTCCAAGCTATTTTCCAACTACTAAAAGCTCCAGACTAATAAAACCTGCTTTCAGAGCTTTTTAGCCTCACATAAATGAGTCAGGCAAAAACTCTGCAACCTTTCTTGCCCATCATCAGCTTTAGATTGAACTTCATTCATTGTCCTTCATTTCAGCAGTCTGCATTGTGTGGTTATCTGGAATTATTGATACTCTTGTCCTTGAATGAACTGGGACATAGCCATGTTAAATCAAGTAGCCACGCCACAGAATTCTATTTTGGCCAGCTGGATCTCCATTATAATGGGGACATTAATTCCATACTTTAAAAATGTGTTGTGGTACATGCAGATTTGTTTGCAAGAAACAATGGACAATTTATTTGAATTTTGTTAACAAAGGGTTATTTTTTTGTGACCTGATCATGGAAAGACACTTTTTAATTGCATAATTAATTTTGGATCAGGAAAATTACTATCTATTTAGCTATAGCTTGTGGAATATATATAATGTGGAAAAGCATGTATGTCAGATTTTGTATCATTGGTATCCCTCTGTGAATGATGATCCAGCCCACTCCAAACTTGCTTTCAACAAGCAAGACAAGCTCATTGCCAGGATGGATGTTGTCTCAAAATGTGCTGTGAAGTTTTATTTGCAATCACTAATTTACTGTGGGGTACTTGCTACGCCCCCCCAAAAAAACAATGTTGCAGAACTTTTCTTATTGCTGCATAGTCCACTTCAGAAAGATTACTGTTCTAGTTTTTTTTCTTTCCATAGTCATCCCGGTCTAATAGGCAAGAGCTGCTCATCATCACAGATACCTGACGCCCCCCCCCCCCTGGCAAGTGTCTAAACCACGCTAAAATGAGATCTTGAACACTGTGTTACCTTTCTCACATTCATTTTAGTAACTGGATATTACATCTTTAATTTTTATTTAATTAGATGACTATGAAAGAAGGACATTGACAGAGTAGATACTATATCAACAGCTATAGATTTTAGGATTGATTTATCTTGTAAGAGTTGGCACACATTTACAATATATTATGACAGATGGCTCTTGGAAACTTGTTAAGAAGTTCCTAGATTTGATATTGACAGCTGTATTAACAGGAATGATTAATATAAACTTGGAGGGAGAATATTAATTCTTATTTTATTTTTACCAAAAATCTCTCTAAGTATTCAACTCTTTAAAGTATTGATACTAAAATAATTTTTTGTAAATTTAAAAAAAAAAAAAAAAAATTTAGTTAAAAAGAAAACCAACCAATGAACCAACCCCCCTTAAAGTTTTAAAGATTATAAGTGTGGTTTAAAAAAATCTGCGTTAGGGTCTTGAATAAAACATGAATAAATGTAAGTCTGTGTGGACAATGCGGGTGAATAGGTTTAAATTGTGTAATGGTTCATAATTTACAATAACTTGTAACAAACTGATATTAAAGTTTGATTTTCTTTTTTTTTTTTACAACAGTGGTAAAAAAATTTGGAGCCAGTATTCTAACAAACAATTGTTGGTTTGGCATTGAGGAGTTATATGGCATCACATCTCTCAAAATTTGTCTTAGGTTCTTGTTGTTCCAGCCTGAAGTAAACAAAAGTTCTTTTATAAACTAGAGACTCGACATAAGTAAATAAACACCCTGAGATTCAAATAGGCTATTTCTGTTACATGTGATTGCAAACCATAAGAATAGGTACAGGCCACTGTAAGTCTTGTCTACGTGATGTCATCCAGCACAGGCATTTTCATTGAACTCTTTTCAAATGCTGACAAAAATATGGCAGTCTGTTGGTATTTTTATGGTAACTTGGCCTGGCTCACAATGTTCGTGCAACATGAAGATAGGAAAATGGAGTATCACAGTTCTTCCATGATCTGCCAAATCTTTAATTATGTACTCTTTGAGCATGTGTGTGCTACCTTTGACTGATCCCTACAAAGTGTTCTCAAACCTACTTCCTGAGACTCATAAGTTGTCAGCCTCTTCCCCTCACAAAGAGAGGGACTTTGCCATTTTGGTTTACTGTGAAGGACATGTTTGATTGATTGTTTTTTTGAGACTGGTTGTGAAACACTGTTTTATTTTTTTAGCTTGATCCTTGGGAAGATATATATGAGATATGTCAGTCAAACGTTTATTCCAGGACCCTGTGTATATTAGTTCTGCAATTTGATGTACAAATTTCATAATCAGCATTTATGTATTTTTCTTTTCTTCTTTTGTTTTTATAATAATAATAATAATAATAATAATAATAATGATTCTTCATCTTTTTGCTCTAAAATCAAGAATGATTGTTTCCTGCATAAATTTGAGATGTTTATGAAAACTGCTTTTACCTCTCTTGGCAATGATTAGAAATGGTATAAGTAGATAGCACTGTAGCATAACTGTTTCTGATCTCTTACACTGGTCAACACAATATTTTTGGCAGGAAAAGTGAGACTGGTTTCTGGGGTTTTCAAGGGCGCTGAATCCGAATCTGACATTTGTTTTTTCAAGTTGGCTCTAGTTTTGGAGATATCACAGGGGGGTCGTTCGTCTGAAATCACCCATTCGCGACCATAACTAAACGTACAAAAAACGGCTAAATAGTGCAAAAATGTCAGATATTGATTTTTATGATAATCCAAAACCACAAAGACAGTGTAAAATCTCAATCTAACAAGTTAAGTTAGATATAACATCATTTCATTTATTAATAAATGAACACTTTTCATATATTTCGAGAATATACAAAAAATTTGCTAAAAATTTGCTGAATTTTAATTCTCCAAGGGAAAAAAACATTTACATAATCAGTTATATATCATAAATTAATGCAAAGCATTATTATACACTAGATTCTTAGTTACAATGAACACACAAAACAATATTTTATTCACAAAAGTGAAATTGACGTTTATACGATTTTCGCTTGTGAGCAACTTTCGGGCAGTCTCTCAAAAGGTTCCAGCAGTAGTCTGCCATCATGTGCTCATCCCATTTGCCTTGATACCTCTCTTCCATTGTTTTGATGTCTTGATGGAATCTCTCTCCTTGCTCCTCACTGTAATCACCAAGATTACCAGGAAATCTGTCGAGGTGGCTAAACAAGAAATGAACTTTGATGCTCACATTTGCCCCTAGTTTTTCGTATGCAGTAAGCATCTTACGGACCAATTGCTTGTAATTGTCAGCTTTGTGATTTCCCAAAAAGTTTGTCACTACATCTGTGAAGGACACCCAAGCATTTAACTCAACCATGTTCATATGATTAGTGAAGTCAGAATCCCTCATGAGCGTTCGAATCTGAGGTCCATCGAAGATGCCACCTTTAGCTTTTTCGATGGAAAGACCTGGAAATTGCCTGCATATGTACTTGAAGCAATCCCCATCTTTGTTCAACGCCTTAACAAACTGCTTCATGAGCCCTAGTTTTATGTGCAATGGAGGGAAGATGATTCTATCCCTGGGTACCAAAGGCTCATTGATGACGTTGGCTGTGCCGACTTCGAGACTTTCTCGTTCTGGCCAGTTCTCCCTTCTCCAGTGCTGGATTCTTGCTCTGCTATCCCACAAACAAAGAAAGCAGGGATACTTTGTGTACCCACTTTGCTGACCAAGCAGAAAATTCACCATTTTCAAGTCCACACAAATCAGCCATTTATGAGTGTTGTAATTTAGCTTTTCAAGAACAAATTGGATACCATCATACTCTTCTTTCATCTTGGTAGAATGGCCAAGTGGTACAGGAGCAAACTTATTGCCATTATGCAAAAGTACAACTTTTAGACTTGCTTTCGAGCTATCTATAAAGAGACGCCAATCTGCTGGGTCATATGACGAGATCCCCATGCAGTTAAGAAGTGCAGAAACGTCATTACAAAAGATCAGGTCATCTTCTTTAGAAAAGAAACGAAGCAAGCTGCCTTCCCTTGTCCTATAGTATGTTATAATGATTCAATAATATCAGAAAATTATTATTTACTGCTTCTATATTGAAGTATTTCAGGGAGAATTTTAGCAGTTTAGGCTTATTTGAGGCTATCAATATCTTCTAAACTAGAGCCAATCAGACAAAACCAATGTTATATTCGTAATCAGCGACCTTCAAAACCCCAGAAAACACTCCTAGATGGTCTGCCAAAGAAAAAAAATAAAAATTTGTTGACCAGTGTTATTTGAATGTTTGTTCTGCTGTCTAATACTTATAGGAATCTTTTTAAAAAACTTGGTGAAAAATGTGAAGTTCAGACACTCTACTTATGTACTCTTTACTTAACATTGTTGCCAAACTTCATTTTTAAATTTAACATTTGTTGGCAGATGTTTGATGCTTTGTATATGCTTGTTTTATAATGAGGTGTTTGTGTAGTGAGGAAGACACTGGCTTGGCCAAATGCATATCATGGAGGATGGATGCATACCCAACGATATCCTCTGTAGCAAGATTTCAGATGCTTGAAGACCTTATGGCCACCAAAAGCTGGGCTTTAAAGGTGTCTGTAGGAGGGACACAATAGTTTTCCAAGTTGTTGTTTACCAGTTTGAGCTGGCTGGGAATTTCTTGCCATAGAGATTGACTTCCTTTATATCTTGGCATGGCTCTATTGCTACTGTACCACTCCTGGTATGTGACAACTGTAGCAGAGCTTGCAAAGGCAGCATCAGGCTACGAGGACACCGAAGAAACATTTGCTGTACATGCCATATCCGTTGCAGACTAACCGCTGCCATTATACATGGGGGGGGGCAGCACTTCCAACTTTGGCAATGTAGCAAGTTGAAATAAATTATATGAAGCTTCTGGGCTAAAAATATTGTTCATTTGAATTTCAAAATAACTATAATTCTGCACAAATTTTGCTGGTAGGTTGTTCCAAGCACTAATGACACACTATTATTAAAAACAATAACAACTTGATACTGCATCTCATCATAGTCTTGACCTTTTAAAAGTAGGGCAACAGGGAATCAGAAGTAAATTTGTCTGTTAATAATCTAGAGAATGTTCTTATACAGACTGATGCTCCCTACCTCATAACTAATCATGGATACATTCTTTTCTATGTTTTTGTTGTGCTTATCATTGTATCAAGGATGTCATCAACCCTGGCATGTATTTTAACGGTTAACTTTTATCCGAGATCTGTTAGACCTGAGGAGTATGCATGCTTCTATGGTACTGCATTATGGGGAAAATTCTCTTCATTATTGTTGGATAGAAACGGGTTTCAAATTCTATATACATCCAATACTTTCATTTTGGTTTAATGTCATAATTCTTTATCACTCTTCTGAAAATTGGCAAAAATTCAAGAATCTGTGCCAGTGTATAAATAGTAAAATCTGTTTGACATTTATTAATTCTTTCTGGCCATCTACCAGGTAAATCAGTCAATAGTTGTTGCTTTTTTCATCATAAAGTTATTATTTAAATGTACTCTTTGAAATGTATTGACAAATTCTTTAGTTAAAGATGGAAGTTATTTTCTTTATTCATAAGTTTAAGTGTACTAATAAAGAGGGGCAGATAAGCATGATAATATTTAATTTATTAGTAAATGGACTGGATGTGATTACAGTAATTCTATTTCAACTGGGTTTCATTTGAACATCTCTAGTATTATTTAAATTTTTTTCTTTTGATTGTAGAGTGTTAGGCCAATGCTTACATTCTGTCTGTAATTTGTTATGAGCCATTGTTGTGGACAACAAAGAGAATGTGAATACTCTGAGAATAGTACTTGGTAGGTGACCAGGTCCTTCCAAAAAATGTAAATAAAACATTAATAAAACTTTGGGAAATCTAAACAAAACAGTCCTTTTCCCTAGGTATTTTTAAAAAAAAGGGCTGCATTGCAATTTTTACAAAGACATTGTGTCACTATTGATCTCATCATGTCACTGAAGTTGCCCAGAGAGGAAGGTAGAGTATTATAATTAGTCCATTGCATTTTTTTGGTATTTTTTAGAAGATTTTATTCTCTTATTATATTTATTTTATGTTTTGCATTCTCTTTATACAGGCTGCTAGAGAAATTCCATACAAAGATACTCCTTGTTTGCGAATAGATGGAGGTAAAGAAGGATTTGACAGACGGTGGGGTTATGAAAGTCTGGACAGTATAAAAGAGAAGGCTGCTCACCACCACTACCCAGAAGGTATGTCATTATTGTTACTCAGCTTGATAAATGTTGGTGCTGAATGTGGGAATTTGGTCTGCTGATCTGACTGATTCATATCCAGTTTGTGATTGGAGCCATCTGGTGCTGATGAATGTAAATATCATGGTTGGAATAATGGATTAATGAAAGTGCTTTCCTAGCAGCTCCAGTGGCTGAGTGCAGACAAATTAGTTTTTGTTAAAGCTTAAGATAATTCTGTGTCTCAGTCATTTAGCAAACAACCGTCAAAAGCAGATAACCTAATAGTAAAGCTGTTGATTTGTTAAAGATGATTTTTTTTGAAAACTTGAAACCTTTTAGAAATTCTTTATTATCTAATTTTTTTTCTTAGTACATATTTTTAAATCAAATATATTAGCTTCTTGATGATGTTTTAAGTTTTTTGTTTTTTTTTTAAATCTGGCTCATCTGTTTTGTCTGTGTGTGTAGGAATATTATTAAAGGTGCATTGTGAGAAAACGTTTTTTTACACTTAATTACTCTGAGCCTTAGAATCTTGTGAAAAAATTATCTATTGATTTTGAAAAACTTTTTATAAAGATCTTTGTTTCTGGTTCTGCAGGTTTACTCTTATTTATTAATTCTGCACTCCTGTTTTACACACTCATTTGTTATAAACAGAATACTTACTGCAGTAATGTATAATTTGCATGTTAACAGTTAATGATTACTTGTATGCAGTGCCAGTTATAAATAAATATCACAAGATGGTTAATTATGATCACTTGCTAATTTTTGTTGTTGTTATCTAGAAGGTCTTTGTTTTGTTTTTTTTTGTTACGTAGCAGCAGTCATTACACACTGCATGCAAGATGAAGAACTGGTGCAGAACTTGTGAAGATGTTTGCAGCGCCAACTTGGTCAGAACTGCTATTTTACTGGACAGATCAGTTCAGCCAACTAATTTTTGTCTAACACATTCATGCATTTTCTAACCTCCAGCAGTTCTGCATCATATTCTTTTTTTTTTTTTTATTTGTTTATACTGCCTTAGGAGTTGCTTCCCTTGTGATTAATCTTTCAAAGTTTTCTGTTCGTCTTTTCAATTTTCATGGTTGATCATTTTTTTCCTGACATCTACCAAATGTGACAATGCATTTGCAATATGCTACTGTTGTTTATGTGTGCGTCTTATTTTGAATGTGTACAGCATTAACTTTAATACTCATTTCTCAATCCTGGCATTTAGTCTAGACTTTGGCCCATAAACACTCCCAGTGGTTTCTGATCTGTGGATTGTTCAAATCCAACACTATGCAAGTTGACATGGTATTTAAGGCTTTCTTTTTCACTGATGAATATCTATTTTCCAGATCTGATAACCTTCTGTGGGTGTAATTAATCACTTTGGTCTGTTTATCATATTCAAGGAGAACAACCACACTAAGGCACCTGTTACTAGCATCTGCTATTAACTGAGTTTGAGTTGCTTCAGATTGATGATAGTATTCCAGTGTTTCAGCCTGGCTAAACATTCTTTCAATTTCCCAAAACTCTCCTGTTGTTCTTTTCCCCATATGAACTTAATATTTTGCTTGGTGAGTTTTCTCAGAGGCTCTAACAACATTGCTAGATTGGTTATATATAAAAATATGGCATTGGAATTCACAAGTACTACATAAAAACCAAAAAAAAAAAAAAACTTCTAACATACACACTGTGGTTGTTTTGCATTTTAAATAATTTTGACTCATTCTGATGTCAGTCCTATTCAGTTTTTGGATAACATGTGACCTAATAAAAGTAATTCTGTCCATTTTTAGCTGGCATTTCTTTTTATTTAAAGTTGAGATTCTTTTCTTTCAGTTTACTTAATAGCTTTGAGTCATTCATCTTCTTAGTTGCTCTTTCCATATACCACTATGTTGTCAGGTATGTTTTGCATGCCCTTGAAATCACGAAGGTCTCGTGAGATCATTTGTCAATACTTTTTCTGGTGCTGCACTGATGTTTCTAGTTTAGTTTGTTGATATCTGTGTTTGAGATCCAATTTACTAAATGTTTCACTTTCATTTATACTTTACAAAATCTTGTCAACAGTTGGAATTGAATGTCCTTCATAAATTATAGCCTTATTGGTCTGGCAGATTTCAAACAAAGTCTTAAGTCCTTGTTTGGTTTTGGGGCAACAGTCACTGGGCTTGCCCACAGGGTTAGATTAGGTTGGAGTTGCTTTCTCAATAATATCTTGTAACCCTAACTCATTTAATTTCTTGCTGACTTTCTGTCTTAAACTACATCAAATCATATACACATATGTGTAGAGGTTGTACATTCTCATTAATGTGTAGTTTCAGTTTATAATCTCTTAATTTTCTTACACTCTGGAAACACTTCATATCTCTTGAAAATTTTTCCGTGAATAGAATTAACTCCTATTTTCAGCACATCAGGATCTGCTGCTGTAATTTTTTCCAGACAATGCTGGACTGCTGTCATTAATTACATAAAATTCAGTCTCCACACTGTCATCACTATCTGCTAATGGTACTGATTTTATAAACTTTCTTAGCAGCTCTATTGGTTTATCTGATCTATATGCATAAAATCTCTTGTATTTTTTTTTAGTTACATTAGTTATATCCTATATTCTTCCTTTTCAAATCTTTCTGCATTGATATGTCAATTAAATTTCACTATAGCCCCAACACCCTGACTGACCTGCATTCTTGATCGATGTCAAAAGCATATTTATTTTTTCCATAATGAATTTGTATTTTCTTAGTCCAGGTTTTACTCTCTTTATGTTTGTAAATATTTTTAGTTTTACAAAATTATGCAATATGGCACTTGTTTCTACATTTATCACATTTATTTTTCTTTGCTGGATAATGAGGATTCGTGGCAAAGTGTCCTCTCTCACACTTGTCGCATTTCTATCCAGATTTTCTGGGCCTTACACTACCCGCTGCTCCTGCTGAACTAACTTGATTCACTGCACCCTGATTTGGCTTGCTTCTCTGCCATTTCCATGGTTGCAGCTATAGTTCCTAAATGGTTCAATGTCAAGAAATAACTCTCTTCAAGGCACACTTTTCAATAAGTTGGTTGCAGATCAGGTTTATCAAACTCTCACAAAATTGCTTGCTGTCCAGAGTACTTTTCACAGCGGACATTCACCTTGGTTTTAAAATATTTATCCAACATGCTGCTTTTGTCTACTTATTTATCATCCTCATCTTCTACCTTAAAGTAAATGTCTTTGCCCAGTGCATTGCAACACTTGCTTTGTTCTGATCTCTATCTTGGACTCCCTTCCTTGTGACAAAACTTTAAAACCATTGCTTCCATGACTGAGCGAGATGAGTGTGGTCACGTGCTTTGAATTTACCAATACCAGTTAGTTCAATTTGCTACATTTTTATGATTACTATATTCTTTATGTTTGAATCAGTTCCTCTCATTGCCAATTGTAGTGTTGCAGTACATTCGTTAGTAAAATTAAACCATCACAATGATTAATTCATTTGACACATTTTTAATGCCTTTTGTCATGTTCCAGATATCTCATAAGGCTGATAACTCTACACATGATGTGTACATGAACAGTAAAATATAATACTAGAATAATTAACTCCCTTACTCTTCACAATGAAATACTTGTATGATATACTAGTACTTCAGATTTATTCAATAATTATGATTAAGATATGGTTTTTTTATTGCTGGTTGTATGTAAAGTCTATTTAGGCAACTATGCAAATTCTTATATTCTTTATTAATTTATAATAGTACTGATTTAGGTAAATGATAGGTTCACATGAGAATTTGTAATGGTAAAATTTTTGAAGTCTGCAAGGCATCTACTTGACCATAGACAAGTTAAAATCTTTGTCATTTGGTTGAGATCACATATTTTGTTGAGTTTAAATATTTAAATGTTAGATATTTAAGGGAGCTTGGTATGGTTTTATGTAAATGAAAAACCAATTTAATTATTACTTTCTTTGTAGATGTAATCTCAAAAAATAGCTCAAAATCTTGGGATAAATCTGAAATGATCATTATACATAAACTAAATTTATTTAAATGGCATTGTGGAATATTAACGTAAATAATTCTTCTACCAGTTATCTCTCTGCAGCTGTTAAAAGATTAATCTGCCTGTGTTATAATGCACATTACCATGACAAATTCCATCACTATTGTGACTCTTGTTTTTTTTTTTCTTTTTAAATGAAAATCAACAAAGCTTTTTTATTCATGTTTGTTTGTTTTCTTCAAGTCATCACTGACATTTTTTTCCATCTATATTGGATTGCTGGCTTCACCTTTGTTCCAAAAATGTTTAATTCTGAGATGCCTTTGGATAAGTTTATAAATATACAGTACTGGACATTTGCTGGTAAATAGTATATACTCCGCAATGTTATTCAGGTATGAGAGTTTTAATCAATTATACATATTTTAAAAAAAATTTTTAAGAACCAAAATAATACCTTAATATGCTAGATCTTTTTAAAGATTCTTGTAAAAGAATAATCAAAGCTGTTCTCTGCAGTAGCATTACTTAGAGAAATTCATAAAGTGATGAAAGATTGTGAAATTTCAGAAATAGCCTTTTGACCAGACTAGATTCTACACATTTGCTGCCATGACTTGCCCTACTTGTTTGTTTTTTTAATTTGCTTTTCCATTATAATAGAATGCCACATTTTAGAAACCATCTCCAGGAAATTACTAATAACTAATAACCATAAAAGGAATCAAGCTGGCTTGGTATATTATGATAATAGCAATAAAAAAACTGATAGTTCATTCATTCATTAACTACTACAATCTTCTCTGCAGTCACTCAGCTTATTGTCATAAAAGCTGCAAGATGATTTACTTCCTCTCTGATGATGTCTCTGCATTTGTTTTATCTTCTCTCACCCCCACTCCCCTGTTTCATTTGGTCTTAATATTATACTGCAAACAAGCAACATCAGATGTTTGCCTACAGTTGAAAATGAAGATAAATTCTGGGTGTTTCTGAAAAATATGCACCATAATTATTGTATATTTCACTGATATAATCTATGCCAAAATATCTATTGAAAATTAACATCAGTGCGCTCCAAAACAGTCCTTTTGAGAATTAAAATCCCAGTGATAGTGACAGGGAAACATTCTGAAATATAAATACTTTAGTTGATTCACTTACTACTATTAAGGTGATGGGAAAATGAATCAACTAACCTAAATTATGTAAATAACAAGTCATCAACAACTTTCTGTTTTTTAAATATACACTTATTGGATAACAGATTTTTAAAGGGCTTTTTGCAATAGGAGTAAGGGATTTTTCTTTTTTTTTTTCTTAAATTAATCTGTTTTAAAATCAGAGCAACACCCTTAAAGAATATCTCTGCAAAGCTGCACATGGAACTGATTTGAGAACTAATTAGAATAGAAAATTGCATGTATGAAAGAAAAACAAACAAAAATTGGATGTGGTACCTTTTGCTTTGCTTCAGTAGAATCCAGACTTATTTGTAGGACTTGGGAGGTTACTGCAAAGCCCTGCATGAATTGCTTAATTTGCTGAAGGTCAAATTAATTGATTTTGGAAATATTTTAGTCTCCATTGGATGCGAATAATGAGAGTTAGAGCAAGCAGCATTGTTAAACTCATATGAGAAATGGAACAGGTAAAGTTCAGAAAATTCGATATCAATAATAAAAATAAATTGGATTTTTAAAATTTTTTAGCTGTAGAATGATTTAGAAACAAAATCATTACTCATTTCCTCTGTTTAGTTTTCATGTTGAAAAAGAGTTGATATTGAAGTAAAGACAAGAAAATTTGGAGTCTGAGAGCAAAACAAATATTCTAAATCTAAGAAATGGTAACTTAACTTATTATTAAAGTTTTAAAAATTAATAACTAACTGGATTTTGCCCAGTCTTATAATTTAAAAAGTCCCAGATGCCTTGAGATGATAATTTATAAAATTAAAAGCACTTCAGTATTTAATTCTTCTTTTATGATGATCATCATCTGCAACTATAGTCATACCTGATGAAGTTGCAGAGTGCTATGGTTACTGCTAACAAATGTACCTTATGATGTCTGGTACTTCCATATTCAGCAAGAAATGGAAAGTCTCTTTAAATATGGCAGAAAACCAAAGGAAACTTGGGCTAACAGGGGTGGGGGAGATTTGCCAAACTAAGTCAGTCTTCATTGAGTATTGAACCTTGGTTCTTTGCCATAATATGCATGAGACTCCCTCTCAAAGCTAAGTTAGTTGACATAATATGCAAATATATTATTGATGCTAATTCTAAAATCATGAACATTTTTATAACAAATTACTTAGTGTTTTTTAAAAATAAGTAAATAATTTGAATTTGCCAATTATTGTATTTTTTAATATATATACATTCTAACAACAGATCTGCTTAATTTCTCTAGTGAGTTTATGAGATAAGTTCCACATGTATGCAACACTTTATTGCTTGTGCTTAGTTTACTTTTTCTAAGTTCCAAAGGCAGTGCTTTGTTGTAGCACCAAGAGATTCAGTAATGCTTTATGAATTATTATTTCTTCTGATCTCATAGCTATAAAATTATCAAGAAATGAAAATGAAGCTTACAGTATTGTGTGCATCTAATTTAGCAAATAAGTTTTGGAAACTTTGAGTGGGATGACAGAACATAAGACAGCAATGACACAATGAGTTCCAGGATTATAGTTACAGTTATCTACTAGAGTTTGTTGCCAATCCTGTGCCACAAGGGGTGGGGAGAACCACATGACTGGCTGATGATGAAGAGTGAGAAGAAACTGCTATGGAGTAACATCAAACAGAGATGACCCTAAACTGAGATCAAACTTGGGTCCTCAACATTGGTTGCCTAATCCAAGTGTTTTAAAACTTGAATCTATATCATGAAGGTGAGCTAAATTTAGTCTTCTAAAGTAGAAACTACTATTTTATTGGCAAAAAGGAAAAAAAAAATGAAAGCAAAAGGCATTAGTGGGTATTCGTGGAATTTATAATAAATTTCATTCACTATTAGTTGAATGTCATTCCTTTGCATCACATTACAAGAATGATTTTCTTTAACTCTAGAAGAATATATTTAAAGTTGTCTACCAAAAATGCAGGTTAGACTTCATGATGCATATTCTGGCTGCTACAATTACAATTAAGGAATAATATTGTGGTCACACCTAGTTTAAAAGAAAGGGGTGGAATAGGATTAGCTATCATAGTAGTGCATTGTGAGAACATTTCTTTAATTATTGGTAAAGAGAAAGTGGCATTAGACTGCAATCTGCCTTGCCCTATTTTAAAATTAGTATGCTACTTTAATTCTGGGAATCTTTGTTTTCAAAAGGTAAATGGTTAATAGAAAATAATCAATAAACTTTTAAATATTTTTATCAAGAGGAAAAAAAGTTATGGATTCAGTTTTGCACAGCCTTAGCCAGTCAATTGTCTAATAATGAAACTCCTTTCCTTATTTATATGATAATAACTTTTGTAAAAATGACACCAAATACATGGGAAATGGCAGTTTGAAAATGAACAGATGTTATTTAAAACAATAAAAAATTTGCATCAACGTGATATTCTGGAATTTTGCTGTTATGTTCTGGAAACTGTCATAATGTTCCTTTCAATCAAGAAAATTCTGGAGATTTCTAGAAATTTTTTCATAACTCTTCCATGTATAGAAATAACTGTCCATGCATCAGCATCTTAAGTCAATGTTGAAGTAATATTTCAGCAAAAAATATTCATACTGAACTGTGAAAATGTGTGTGGAGAGTAAGTGATCATGATATACTGCAGATTGCTACATGTGTTGAAATGGGCCTGGCACATTCAGAAATTGTTGAAAAAAACTTGGTCTTCCAGTAAGAACTGTTGACAGGATTTTTGGAATGATTAAGAAAAATGGACACTACTTTACTTTTTTTTAGAGGTGGATCAAAAACCAAAATGTTACCAAGGGAAGAAAGGGTTTTGGAAAGGCTTCAAAAATAGGATAGGTTTGTCTCTAATGGTGCATTAGCTAGAGAATTGAAAGACAGTATTGCCAAGAATATGGTGGATAGAGCTGTTAGAAGATATTTGATAATAATGGGCTTCATATCACACATCTAAGCTAAACAAACTCCCCTTTCACCCATACAAAGTCATATACACATCAATTTTGTATGAATTCCAAAATTGGCAAGTAGGAGATTGGAGAAAAGTGATATTTGCAGATAAAAGTTCACTTAATCTTTTTGGTAATCATGGTGCTCTGATAGTCTGAAAAAAATCAGGTGAAAGGTTTAAATTAAACATTATTTTACCAACCCAGAAGAACCCAGAAAATGTTCCCATCTGGGCCTGTTTCTCTGCTAATGGTGAAGACATTTTGGTAATCCTACCAAAAGGAACATCAATAAATACAAATTGACATTTGAATCTTTTGGTTTTTATAAGATGAGCACCATGTCCCACAGCAAAGAAAGCCATCTCTTGGCTAAAGAACAAGAAAATTCATTGGTTTAAAGACTGGCCTGGGAATTCACCTGATTTAAATCCATTTGAGAACTTATGGCTACCGATTGGCCAATGTATTGCAAAAAAAAAAAAAAAAAAAATCCAAGGAATAGAGAAGAATTGCCAAAAGTCATTAAGGAGGCTTGGGAAAATATTTTCCAAGAAAAGGCATCAGTTGAAACAATGTCATGTGGAATGAAAGCAGTCATAAAAAAAAAAAAAAAAACGGTACTGGTCAAAATATTAACAAAATGCAAGAGTAGTTTTAACTCATGTTTGCTGTAATATTTTTAGAATTTTTTGTAATTGTTTGTTAATAGATATTTGATAAAACCAGAACACTTGGCTTTTAAGCCTTCAAGATAAAAACGAAAACAAAAAATGAAAATGCATAAAACATTTAAAATTACTGAGTAGGCCAAATTGACTGACAGGAGTGTAGATACTAAATCCAAAAGATTTCTGTCTAGTTATCACTTGATAAATATATATATACATACATACCAGTTTCTGCTAAAACAACAACAAAAACATAGAGATAGAATTAGATAACCCAAAACTGCTGAAAATGTTGACAAAATGATTCCATCTAACATAATGATTTTTCAAGAAATTGCACCAGATACAGTAGAGAAAGAAATATCTGTATTTTTTTTTTACTTTCACTTTGAAGCCTTCGTGGTGGTTTTACTTTTGAATTTATTGATTTCCCGTGTGTGTGTATGCATTGTAATGTATAATTAAATGTTATCATTGAGATTGTCCTCAATCTCTCTCTTTCTCCTCTTTTTTGTGGATGCTCATAATGCTTTCTACAAGATGTCAATGTTCAAAGGTTTCCTGCGGAGCTGTTATTGTGATGTAGAATCAAGGAGCTAAGCAGATATCAGGAGTAAATGGTTGCTTATCATTACATGTGAATTGGGGGGGGGGCTATAATTTTTTTGTAAATTGTGATTTGTTTAAATTTTTCTCTGATCATCTGCCACCACTGACAGGTCAATGTATTTTATGTTCTGTGAAATGTCTTTTTGCTATAAATATTCATCGGGAGGGGTTTGGCTAACAGCTACAAAAAGGAGCCAGTTTTTGTAGCTCTAGCCTCTGTACCTTTCAAGTGATTTGTTGTTCTTCAGGGTGTTTTAATGGTTCTTTGGATGCATTTGCTATAATATAGATTAGCTATTTATTATTCTCATTGCATCCATATAATTCAAAAAGGAAACTCTGGAAGCTGTGAACAGAAAAGCAATAAAATTAAAACTAACCAAATTTTTTCTACATTCATATTTTCTGTTCTTATGAGGTGGTGGGGGTTAGGGTAGGGAAAGAAGTTTATCTTTCTGGAATAAAATTCAAATTAATTTGACTTGTTTGCAAACTTCTCTTGAATAAAGATTAATAAGGGAGGTAATTTGTGAAATCCAAACATCTGGCCTGTTCTTGTTTGTGGCAAATGAAGCAGACAGCTGCTAGAGGTAAGTATAGTGCTTGCTGTAGCCATCAGAGAAGATAATTGATTTCTATGTCAGGGCAGATCAACCAGCATTAAGTGGAGCAAGAATCTGCCTGAATGTAAGTGTGTACCATCTAATTGTTCTCAGGTGGTGGTTGGATGGATGATAGCATTTATATTGGAGTGAATTTGTGTTTAGTATATTTGGCAGAAGTAACATATTCTAAGGCATCAGAAAAAGAATTTACTACAGGTGTCAGATGTCCAGAGTTTGTATCTGATTTACCTTTGAAGCTGTTGTATATCTATATTGATGATATACTGACCTTTTGGAAACCTAGATTGATTCCATAGTACTGTTGCTAGGGAACAGTATGTTGTAATCAATAGGTAAATTTTATTTGTGAATGATATACAGTGTATGCTAGAATTATTTTTGTTTACTAGAATTTAGCATATTATAGTTAATATTCTACCTCCTAATGTAGTGGTCTTTTCTCTAAACTTCCTGAGTAGTTGATTTTCATAAATCAAGTTTTAAACTGCCAAGAAGAGAGGATGTAACTTAAAAATCAGTAGTATAGAACTGTTTTATATGACCACTTGTTTTCTGGTTAAACTATGAAATATTCAATTTTTTTTAAAAACTAATTTACTTTATATTCTAATTCCTTGCTTATTAATTTTGAAAAGGAATTGTCCATTATTTCTAAATTTTTCATTTCTAATGATTGAGAATGAAGTACTTTCAAATGTCTGTAATCTAAAGGATACCATCTCTGCTAGGGCTCCCAAGTAGTTTTAACTGGAATTTTGTTCATTGTCTTTAAAAAATATTTAACTAAATTATTTACTTTTTATGCTCCTTCCCCTCGGGGAACTTAATTTAAAATACTGAATAGTATTGGAAAACCTTTTCTGTCTGAAAATTGTTTCACTTTCCAGCAGACAACCTGTGGTTTTATTTTGTAAAAGATAGGTCAGAGGAAGTTTGTGGAAAGTCAGGCAAAGAAGCGGAAAATAGTAGATGGTGGCTCTTTCTATATCGGTGAAAATAAAAGTAGAAGCAAACCCTGCATTTTGCTCTGGAGATGTAAGGCATCACTATTGCAGAGCTCATGTCCATGTGATGAATGATCATGAATTGGCTAAACAAGCATACTCATGGCTCAAATTATCCCTGCAAAAGTTGCTTTAAAATTAAATGGTTTAGTCATTATGAAAGTAGGTAACTATTGAGCAAGAAGGGATCCAGCAAGTTTTGGGCAGCAGTGGTTCAACTACCTTGTAGGAAAAGTCTAAAGTGGATGATTCAGAGAAAGTGACATTGGAATCTAGTGTCCTGAACCAACTCTAAATTCCAGAAGAGCTACAGCTGAATGCTGATGGAAGACAGTTCCTGCAGTTCACCTTTGACTATAGTCTTGATTGAATCCTAATGTTCTTCTAGGCTTTAGAGCACTGGCTATTTCTGTTACCTAATGGGGTTGGATGGCAAAGAGTTAAAGTCATAGGAGTGGCCACTCATTGCCTGGCAAGCTGATAATGATCTTGCAAAGTTTCTATTTTCAATCTCTACAGTTGCTTTTCTGCCACTTAAAGACATGGAAGTTGCTTTTGAGCTCTTGTCTGATCCTCAGTTGATTTCTAGCTCTATTGACAGAGCATAGCCAATCTTAGATTATTTTGAAGATACAAAGCACATCACTAGCAGAAATAGACAGCGATCAGTTAGTCTTAGGAATACAGTGATTGGTGATGCCTGTGTTGTAGTGAATAGCACAGCACATTTGGTAAATGTTCATCATAGTGACCTGTTGTGTGCGGCCTCTTCTTGTAGAATCTTTACCACCATTCTGATATACCATTATCAATGTTTTGGTAAACATTTTCCTATCGCTATCCTCAGGATGATCTTGATAAGGACTGCTGGGTTGGTGACCCCAACTTTTTGAAGTTGTCTTTATGTCAGAATTATTTTGAGGATGGCAGTAGGGAAACATTTTCCTAAATGTTGATCATGGTACATCAACAGAGGTGGTGATAAAAGCTTGAATAATATAACATATTAAACACCTTCATTACAATCTAATCCGAATAAGCATACAGTTTTGTGCCGCTGTCTGTTTTCTTCCATAATGTGTTACAATTTTCTGGGTTTTTTTTTTTTTTTGTCAAAAATGAGAGTGGCTACATTAAATATTTGGATTTGTGTTAATACAAACAAATATACATTTGTAATGCTTACTTTCTTTACCATTTGTGCATACATTAAGATTAATTATAATAGCAATGATAATGGCTAAAAGACAGTTCAATTTTTAAGTGTGATGTTTAAATAATGGACTTTATAAAAGTAACTGGAAGTGAAGGTGGGTAACTTTTACATAATAGTAGATCAATCTTTTTTGAGGTAATCAATCGTTTGTATGTTACATGCGGTGCATTTGCACCCAAATACTCTTCAAAACTATTACTTAGCACAGGTTGAGCCATAGGGGCTGTGACACATTGGGCTCTCACATTAATATAATAACCCTTTTTAACAACAAATCTGTATATGTGTTTTGTGCTATAAATGTGTTGACTAAATATGCAGCCAGTTCAACACACATACTGACTAGTATTACTGGGTTGTATAAGTGAGGTAAAAACCGATGTGGTATACGGAGGGTTAAAAAAGCATATTAAATTTTATGGTGTGTGTCTATCTAATGGTTGATGAGTGTGCAAAGTGAATGTATCAGTAACCTTAAAGTTAGGTTGCTCTTTGAGGGTAGAAAGGTTTACATGCAAATCCTAACAAGCAGACTGAATGTATTTAAGATTCATGGCAGAAACTTTATATGAAAATATTGAAAAAAATGTTATAAAAGTGACATTACTACAACATTTTTATAAATGTTTTTTAAAACAATTAATTGGCAGAGTTCTTGATGATGATTTTGCCTCGGGTGCTGCAGTCTCTCCATCTTGGGACCATAGGTCAGCAGTTGATGTGATTATTATAGTACTCCTGTGATATAACACAGGTGTCAGGGGTGCACTAAGTGAGTGTTATAATGAAGTACCAAAGTAACACTATTTACAAATGGTAAAGTCATGAAGAATTAGCAAAAACATGTACCAATTTATGAGAAATTACTGTTAGAAAAAAAGTAACTCATCATTTTTCAGCTGCTTAATTTTCTTTTTCTGAATTTGTTCTGCAGTGCTAATGAGGCTGTTTATTTGCTTCATGCCGTGTTGTTTTTTGTCACTACTAAATCCATCCATGATCTGCCTTAAATCTACATTCCACTCCTGCCACCTTCATTACCAGGGATTTTACTTTTGCCTTCACCAGAAACTGCAGCACCTTGAGCATGCTACTATTTAAACCTGACACACTGCATCGTCGATCACGGATTCTGATGCCAAATGAGTTTTCTTTCTATTCAGTCCCTCATCACTGTGCACTTTGTTCACAAAACCCCACATAATTTTATCTTATTTTCCATCATGCCTCACAAAGTTTGACCGGGATCACCAAGTTATTGAGACACTTTAACTTGCAGTTCACCTGCTTCCAACCCTTTTTTTGTAGCCTTTAGCCCTTTCTGGAAATTGTGTGCCTGCCATTTTGATGCCATCTTTTCATAACACTAGCAGATACTGGTAAGTACAGCGATGGTTGACATAATTTTGTGAGACTGTATCAGATTAGCACGAGCCTGCTGCCTGCAGATTGAGTGCTATAGAGGGGTGGTGGGCGGTACTGTATTATTATTATTTTTGTGTGATGTCAAAGACGGAGGGTACTAAGCCATATATTGGAGTTGGCTTTTATTTTTTCCATGTGATATGATACCATCATGACTTTTTACTCCACATTTAACAAAAAAAAAAAAAAAATGCTACAAAAAATAAAAGACAAAGAGCAGATAAGAAAATCTAATCTTGTGGCATTTGTCCACTGGCTACACATCGCCTAGCCCTAGTAAACCCATGAAGCATTTGCATTCAACATTCTCATTCTCAGTATGTACGCATCAGAAATTTTCGGTGTACTAGAGATGGAGACAGAAGTAATATGTAGTCATAATCATTTCTAAAACCAAATTAGTGTATGCTCAAACTGCGTGTTGAGGAGGTAAATTAGGGATGATTTTGAAAAATGTTGTAAATCTGTGTGCAAATTTTTAATGAGTGTTAGGTACAAAAAATGTTAAAGAAATGCATTATGTGATCTCTAAGGTTATTTTATAAAACTTATAAGGAAACAGTTTTTTTCAAAATTTTCAGCATTTAAATCTTAATTAAGGACAAGCATATTTAACTGGTGATATATAGCTTGAAATTCTACTGTCACAACTCTCTCATTGCCTTAGGCCACCAATGGAGCTAAGAATAAGAATTGTAGGAAGGTTAATTTACCAGTAAACTTGTTCACATAAACTTTAGTTGGCCATTATGTATTCTTTGTAAGAATTGACAAATTATTTCATACTTTATATCTTTTCCTCCCCTCCATACATTTATAAGACATAAAGAATAAAAAAGTCTTGTCGAGGAGATGGAATATAGGTGAGGAAATTACTAATGGTGGGTGCTGCTTCCAACAGAAAATCATTGTATGTTTTTAATAAATTGTTCTGGTGGGTAAGAAGTTTATAAGTGGAAAGGAATCTGCACAGGGGTTACCTGATAATTACAATGCTACATCAATTAGTCTGATTCTGTAAGATTAGAGAATCTTATGGTTTCTAGCAGTGGTTTCAAGATGATTGAGAGAAGGTCAAAATAAAATCAATGCATTTATCACTCTGTATAATCTAAGTAAATACTTCCTTTATCTGAATTTAATAACCTCTAACCTCTCTGCTATACTGTTTTGGTAGAATAATTATTTCATCCTGTAAAATTGTTGGGCTGTTATAGTTCAACTCTCTGATAATTTTTCATCATTTACAACTATTTCTCTTTATTTACTTGACCTACCTTTATGTATGTGTATTTATATAATGAAATATCCATCCACTTGACTTTCAATTTGGTTTACACTATCAGTCACTTTCTACAACTATTTTCAGTCAATTTTTCTCACCAAAAGTTTTGGAATTCTTTTTTTTTTTAAAAATATTAAGCCAATCTAATATTATGATTCTGATACTTGTAACAGTAATTCAATTTACTTAACACAGTAAGAATAATATGGTGTCACACTTTCTCTCTCTCTATTAGGCATAAACAATTGGTTAGACTATTTAAGTAACAAGAAGGTATTAAGAAGGGTCATTGATAACCACTACTGATGGTCCTCATCGAAGAGTCAGATATCACGACTTATTTGTTTCTATAAGCTTCAAGCTTATGGTTTGCAAAATGCATTTTGAAAAACAACAAAATTATTAGAACATTTAACACGATGGAAATTATTTTCTGTTTTTTAAGTGCATTTATAAATTTTCATAAATTTTTTGTCAGTATCAGACTTCTGATAAAGCTTGTAAATCTAGATTCTTGTGGCTTCAGGTTACTTCATTTGTATTTTGCAAGCATTTGCAATGCAAAGTCAGGCTGATGCAAGTACTTTCCTTCCAGTGTCATTGATTAATGAATAATCTTGCAGAAATAGTTACAAAACTGGTTTTACTGTCAAGAAATAAATAATGGGTAGGTTTGTATTTTCTAAGTGATGCCTTGAACCAAAATGACCTTTATTTTTTTCTCTTTTCCTGCCAGAATAAGACAAATTTGATCAATCATGTGATTTAACATTAGGAAACAAGAAAAATCTTCAAGAATTTCAGGATTACATTTCTTTTCTTTCTGTATGTGAACGCTTATTTATTTTCAACATAGTGGGAGCTATGAATGCTTAATGAGATATTAAGATTTAGATATAAGAGACTGGACATTTTCAGAGGGCCAATTTTTAGAACTAAAGCATTTTTAGTTGAGATTTTTAGGAACACATAAATAATATGAAATTTAATTATCTTCTCATCTCATTGCAGATGTGAGAGACAGAAAAAAATGTTTGCTTGATGAATGACTGAATTTTGTGGGGCTAAGATTTCTGAGTGTTATGTTTTATTCACGTTATGCACAACCAGAATTCTGATATTTGCGATCGTATGGTAAACACGCCACACATTGTTACCTTTGTGAGTAATGAAGCTGTGAATTCTGAGTCATAAGTATGATTTTGTGTAGGCAAGACCTGCTGAATTTTAGTACTGGATTACTCAAATGATATTTTTCCACATTCTGTAGTTTTCACACAAGTGATTCTTAGTAGCAGATGGTTTGTGCTTTAATTATTCAGGTTTAACATCACTACCATAAATTTTAACAATGTTGGGAATATCTTTATTTTACTTATTTTGCTACGAGAGGGAGCATTGGTAGACAGAAGGTTAATTAGTATAGAGTAGAGTAAACATTAGATTAGTCATTAATTGTTACTATCCTAATCTTTCATCTTTGTATCATCAGCTTTGTCTTTTTATGCCTTGACGCTGCCATTATGTATTGAAACAGCTAAGTGTTTCTAGCTGTAAGAAAGTTTTCAAGTGTCTACATAGTTCATTTTAGTGGTTATAGGGAAGCCATCATGGCTCTTACTGGGGGCCTTTGTATATCTATAAAATTCTTAAAATGATTAATGCTATCACTATTAGCTACACTTGCTGACAATGTATTCCACTAGCAGTTTTATTATTTAAAAAACTTTTTTTTTCTGATACCTAACCATGTTGGAATCTTAGCTAATTTATAATTATGTACACCCAGTAACTGTAGACATCCCAAAAAATTGTATCTCCTGTCAACATGCTTAAAAATCCTAATTAATTAAAAAACCTGTTGGGTCTCCTCATAAACGTCTAAAATTCTAACTTGGTAGGTATATAAAATATTTTAAATAAACTAACAAATGAAAGGTAAACTTTTACAACTGATTCTTCTAATGCCATTAAAAATGTGTTGACTTAATTAAAAATTCTTTTCACCAGGTTTTTTTTTTTTTTTGATTTGTCCATAATTACCAGATAGTTGTGTGGTTAATTATATAACGCTAGAATTGGCAGATGGTAAAGCTTGTTTTTTTATTCAGCGCACTATTTTATAAATAATGTTTTTAATGCCTGGAATTTTAAAAAGAATACAAGCAAAGCTTAACTAATATTTTTGATACCTCAGTTGGTCCTGTCATTCTAAAGGTGAATCATTCCATATTCAGAATGTGATCTAAAAGTAACTACAGTGGTTGCCAATAAATAAAGAAGCA
This sequence comes from Nautilus pompilius, assembly GCA_018389105.1. Lineage (NCBI taxonomy): Eukaryota > Metazoa > Mollusca > Cephalopoda > Nautilida > Nautilidae > Nautilus > Nautilus pompilius. Next base: position 2,069,351 of record JACATO010000348.1, on the reverse strand, counting down.
ACATTAAATAAACAAATCTGCAGTATTTTTTGGTTTTGCTTAAATATAACTTTTTTGGTTAAAAGAAAATTAGAAGGCATTAGCTTACCAATTCTTTGAACAAGGTGGCACCATGTAGTAACAATAACACTTGCAATCTCTGAATTATCTCGTTTGAACTATTTTTTAAGGAAAATTTTACATTAATGCTGACTTTTCTAGTATCAAATGGAAGCAAAAACTGACCAGATTTTCACTTTTTATGAATACCTTTGAAGAACAAAAAAGATATTTTGAAATTTTTTTAAAAGAGGCTTTAGTTAATTTGTTTTTTCATGTAGGAATTAATTTCTTTGTACATTATCTTGTTTAACGCAGGGTTTATTTGGAAATTCTGACCATGGCATCTGTCACCCAGCATATACTAAGAAATATATTCCCATTTATTTTTTTGTGCAAACAATTCCTTTCTTTTGTTTTGGCACGTGACATTTTCAAAGGATAGCATTATCAAAAGATGATTTAGATAAATCTTTTTTTCTATCCAATTTTTACGTTTAATTGACTTTTTTAGATGAGAAATGAAATAAATTTTTAATTTTATGTCTTTATTATTCAAGTGTAACAATATCAAAATAATATAGGTTTTTGAAATTATTTTCTTTAAAAGGTAAGCTTAGCACAAAAAGGATTCTACCACTTTGAAGGAAGGATGTAACAAATTGCGATAGAAGATATTTGGCTCCAAAATACTTTTAATCAAACTAAAGCAAAGAAGAAAAATTCTAGAATCTAAGTATTTCAGTGTTCATAGTGCATTGATAAATTACAAATGATTAAAGAGGCAAAAGAAAATAATAATAAATCACCTGGCATAAATCATAATGGTATCAACATGGGAGGTTGGGAATTGATGTCTTTTAGAAAGATGTGCGCATGAATAACTGATAAAGTTGCACTGAGTATTTTTTTTTTTTTTGACTAAAAATATATTTATTCTAACCTGTCAAAATTATTTGACCAGTGTAAAAATATACACTTTTGAGTGTTGATTTGAAACAGTATTAAACTACTAGCCTTTTTTTTTAAAAAGAAAAACAAATATATATGTGGTTATGAAATATATTTGTAATGTTTACCAAATAACAATTCATTATCTCACAAAACAAATGTCATGTAGGAACTGTAAAGACATAATTCCTATTTATGTAGTTAATAGCATGCCATCTTTTATTGTGGATTACTGCAGCACAGTTCTTTGTTGCAGTTTTAATGCAGGCTCTTTTGCTTTGGTGCCTAAGTGGTCCTAAATATTCTTAGTAGGATTTAGGTGAGGGCTTATGGTGGGCCATTCCATCATTGTTAAGATGTCTGCTTTGGTCTCGTATACCCTGCGCACGTCTGACGTGTGTTTTGGGTTGTTGTCCTCACCTGCCTCCTTCCAATCATTGTGTGTTTATTGGCAACACCGTGGTAATTAAAATGGCATGGTAGACAAAATAATGGGCAAGTGAGTTGTTGTTGTTTAGATTTCCAATCCTGTCAGAATGATACGGCTTCAGATGCTGATCTGTCCCCCTTCCATGTTTGACAAATGAAACAACTCTCGGCTGACCACAGGATGATTTTCCACTCTGCCAGCTGATTACAACTTCTTGTTGATGATGAAGAAAACACCTCCCCCTGTCTTGCCTGCACTTTTCCCAGATAGATCAGAGATGAGTTTATTGTCTCTAGAAATCTCTCTCCTTTCTATTTCAGGCTGAGGCTTTTTTAAAGTTTTAATTTAATAATTTAATAAAGGATGAACTCTGCAATGCTTTGAATTCAGTTGTTGTTATTCCTCTTTGGAAGTTAAAAGAACTAAGCAGACTGTAAGATTTATTTGTCAGTCTGATCTAGATTTGTGATATCACTTAAAACTTTAATTAATTAATTTTATTTTAAAATTTTTTTAAAGGAATATTTGAATTTTAATCTTGGACAGACAAATCAATACAATGCATTTCATTTAATTTTGTTTTAGGAACATTTAAGACAAAGATTAACAAATAAATTTGCTTTAAGGAAAACTCATTTGTCACTGATAATTTAAGTAGTTCCTAATTTTTAAAAATTTTAGAATATAAGGATATCTGCTCATCTTTGTGTTGCTGAATTTGTATTTATTAAACAAATGCACCTCATTAGATACAGGACAACAATATGATATTAGTTGCAATCTTCACTTAGATGTGTGTGTCCTGTTACTATTGATGATTGTCTTGAAACAGGATGCTCACTTTAGTTTTTGACATCCCAGCAGCCAAAAATTCATCAATGAAGGAACAATGGAAAGGCATTTAGTATTAGGTTTCTTCTTTGATGAGCTAGACCATGTTGCAAATCCTTATTTAATCCTGAACGTTCATTGGAACTTAGTCCAGATCTCATGCTATAGGGATTTCTTCAGCAATTTATGAATTCAAGGTCATATTGATTATTAGTTCAGTGCCTTCTATATTAAGTTGGCAACCCATGCAAATTAGTGTATCTGACAAAAATTTACATATTTCAGGAATGATTTTGTATATATTGGATAACTAGGTGGCCAAATAACTAGTGTGCACTATCACCATACTGAAAACTGGTGAATCCTGCAATATTTCTGTTTAACTGGGATTGTTATAGACCATTTATAGTGTGGCCAGATTCATTGACAATGAAAATAGTTTTCAGTACTCACACCCAAACAAGAATGTGCAAGTACTTTCCATGTCTGTAGTTGGCATCAAGATTCTCTTCCTGATATTGTGCATGTCATAGAAATAAGCCAAAGAATGGTCTAATGTCATCACCACAGACTTGGCTACAGAAGGTATGTGGCACATAAGAATCCTCTTTACAATAAGAATAAAACATCAAACAGTTTAGTTAGAGGACATTTAGCAAGCAGCCTGGAGTTTGGCAACATGTACTCTATTTTGATGAGTCCAGATTTTAGCTTCATGCATGGAGATTTCACCTGAGTTTGGAAAAAAAATCTAACAAAGATCTTCATTGTCTTTAGCCCACAGTCAAGTATGGAGGCTGGAGTTTCATGGTATAGGCCACAATCTGCCATTGTGGACAAATGCAACTGATGTTTTTCAAAGGACATCTCAGTTCTGCTGGAGGCATTTCCATTTAAAATGCACAACTGTCATTGTACCAACACGACATATTGGGGTTCAATGCCAGTATACTTTGGTGGGGGATGCTTCTACATGCCACATCTTTAATGTGATTATAGTCTGGAAAAGGACTCGTGGTATTCAGTTTTTTTTTTTTTTTTGGTACCCAAAGGGCTAGATATGAATCTGATCAAGCACTTGTGGGAGCATCTGGATTACCAGCCAAAAGCAACTTGTCCATGCCTAACTAGTATGATGGAATTAAAGAAAATTGTCACATGGATATAACATAATGTGGATTAGACCATGATACAGAATCTTGTTGATTCAGTGCCAAACAGGGTAGAGGCTCTTTGTGTGGCAAAAGATAGCTGACCAAGTACTAGCAAAGCCGTTTTCTAAATATCCTTGAACAAGTTTATTAAGCATTTGTTAAAAATTAAATTGTATGATGGAAATTTTGGGGTAAACAATTTTTTTTTTTCTTAGTAATTTCTTAAATAATAAATCCTGGTTTTGATCTGAACATTTCTCATTAGTTTACTTGAACATGATTATATATTCACAGATTTGAAAATCTCTGGATAAATAACATTATTATATTCATTTCTAAAATGTGTTATAGAACAAAAAGCTTCACCAGTAATTTCAGGAATATGGATTAAGTAGTATGATGGTATATTTTCTAACCTAAGTTTAAAGTTCTTTTACTGCATTTTATACTAAGAGCAGTTAAACATTTAAAAAAAACTAATTAATCTTATAAAATTTCATAAACTGTATATGAGCATTCAAAAGCTGCTACATAGACTACCAGAACCACGACAAATAAATACAAATTTTTGCATTGTAATTTGTGAGCATATTCTCAGTTGATTTTCAAAAAACCAGTCAATTATAACTACACAAATAAAAATAATTTTATTGATAAGTTTTTTAAATTATTTGTTTTTGAAAATATGTTATAAATTATAACAATGTTCTGAAATTATTGGAAGTGGGTGTCTGGCAAGAGATTTTCCTGTAAGTCGGTAGACCAGGTGCATTTGCCAAAATAGGTGCAAAATCGGGATTTATATCGCCCAGGTGGGAGTTATGGCAGCTTTGGCATTCATCTGTCTAGATGTTTTTTTCTTTATATTACAGTAGAATGTATGGAATCTGAAACAATCTCTCCACTGATAATTTAGGCAATGTTCTCTCAATGTACCCCTACAAAAAACAACCCCTAAACTAATTAGACATAAGTTAGTTTGGTTTATTTTGTTTATGTAAATTTTGTAGGTCGTGGAGCCCAGGATCAGGGTCATTGGTGTTAGTGTGTTGTTTTTTTAAGCTCAGAAGTTAATCATGTTATACAGCGCTGAATTGTGATGATCACCAGCTGATACAAACTTTTCGTAGATTCTATGTAAGGTTCCTTTAAGCTGTAATCCAGGTTAGAATTTGAACAAATAGTGGATTCTCTTTCTATCCATTCTACTAAATATCAAATCAAAGAAAGCTGCTTGTAATTTTGGTTGGGACCAGTTTGGTTTGATGTACCTCCCTGGCGCGGTTCCTCTCACTCCTCTTTTTACCAGTTGGCTATGAGAGTTTCCTCCCACATCTAAAAATGAAGAGTTCCAGTAGAATTTTTCCAGGTACATGTGGTGGAAAGTTTGCAGGTAACTCTTGACTGGCATGTACTATGATCCCCCGCTCAAGTCCCTCCAACTCAGGGGTTGTACACTCACTTGGTCACCAAGGCTGATATTTTCATACCTTTCCCCCTCTTCCTCCTTGCTCACTGCTGTGAGATGTCTTTAGACTATGAAAGTCAGGACAGGATTTGACAAGAAAAATTTGTGTTTAGAAAGTGATTATCTGATAACCCAAATGAAAGTGCATATCTGGTGGATAATAAATTGCTTGGTCAGTAGGCTATCTGTAAAGTGTGTGTGCTTAAAACTTGAGCTAATTTTAAAAATTTCAGACTACCAGTTAAGCCAAGTATGGACAGCCATAAACAGCCACAGAGATTTTGTATAGCAAACTGATTTTTTTATCAACTAAAATGAGTGGCTCTCAAAAGAATTTTTTCCTTTAACTATGAATTATAGAGAATTATATGAAGAAAGATTTAACAGAAAAGGAATAATTTCATTGGAAAAGACCAACTTGCCACTTTATCAAAATTTTCTTTGATTTTTCAAAGTGAAATCAGTTATCTGCAGTAAGATTTGTATGTAAATCATGACTGGTTTGCCAGTAAAGTTTGTTTACTACTGGCCTGACAGATTTATGTGCATATAAACTGGGCAGGGAGTTTGTTAAACTTGCACTATTTCATGCAAGGAAGTTTACAAAATATATATATTTTGTCTGACCCTTGCATAAATTTCACTAAATACATGTGAATGGAATTTGTTGATTTGTTTTTTGTAAGATTGTGCCTGTGTATCATACAAAATATAGCAGGGATATTCAACTGTAACCTTGCTGAAATAGCATTACTTAAATGGTAACTAGCCAGGTTTCATTTGAACGTCCATAGTGTGCATGTGTTTATGCAAATTACCATGTAAGAAGTACTAAACTTCAGCCATTTTTGCTAGTGTTTTGAATTTAATTTTTAAAATATTTAGGGTATTTACTTCCACTAAAAGGTTGAATATAACATTCTAGACAGATAATAGATGCCTATTAAAAACATTTATTTCTAAACAAATATTTGGGAACATTTCTCATAGTTTATGAATATATTGAGTGGAATTTTAAAAAATCTGCCTGAAATTGCACACCAACATTAAAATTGGTTAGCATAAGATACATGACAAATAACTAGTATTTATCCACTTATCCGTTTAATTTCTAGATCTATCTCATTACCACTTATGTGAGTATATGAAATGGTGTGTTAGATTTTTAAAAAGAAACAATTCCAGTTGATAAGATATTTAATTATATACTGTCTTCAACTCCCCAGATGTTTCCTTGCTGGCGATTTACTTAATATCCTGGACAGAGCTCTTTGAGACATTTAACCGTCTTTTGTCTACATTTATCATGGTATGGGGTTTCTCTTGCATGCATGACAATATTTATTTTATGGTAAGTGTTCATATTTAGTGTCAAATTGGAGAATGAAATCAGTGAAGCTGGGGGGAGCGAAGTTATTTATCATCAAATATTGTTCAGTCGAAGGGATGAATGCAGATATAATATTTAGTTATTGCATTATAAAATAAACAACAACAACATTGGGAATACTGAATATGGGTGTTTCTAAAACTTCAAGAAAAAGAAAGCAGTGATGTTTTTTACTTTCTCTGTTTTAGTTTTTTTTTTATTTTTTAAGAATATTAATGAACGGTAAAAAAAGCTTGAAATCCCATCATTTTTTCCATGGGTGTGTATGCAGAAATGTACATACCAGAGTTACAGGAATGAGTATGAATCTGGGTATGGATGGCATTGATAGTTAGATATTCTCATGAGAAATAGTGAGTGCTCAGTTAATTAACTTCTGTAAGTCCAGCTGTCAGGATCATGGGATTTTTGGGGAATGTCCGTTACTAATGGATGGGAGGTGCTTAACAGGTGAACAGCATCAGTTTTGAGACTTTGCTAGTTTTATCTAACATCATGGGAGTTTCTGTGGGATCCCCCTGAACATTGTGTTCACAAGGCTTACGTTACCCCTACAACTGCATTGTGTAGCAGGGTTAGACACCACAGTCTCTCCAGATTAGGTTGGTAGAACTTGATACTTGAAGGAACATGGAAAGGCTATTTGGAGGAAGATATGATTTTATTGGCCATTATAGAACAGCTGCTTTGCTTGACTTAGGATAATGGTAACTCAGCTACTGAAGTGAAAATTTAAATTAAAAACATTAGAATCATTGAAGGACAACACATCTCTGTAGTGTCCTTGATACAACGCATGGCATCCATATTGTAAATAAAACTAATTTGGTAAAGTTTTTGTATTTAAAGTGTTTATTTAAGACCTAAGATTTCATGTAAATTGTGTGGCTGCAAAGTAACCTATTTTAGTGAGACTATGAACTCTACCAGTGTTTTAAAAAAAAAATAGGGGTGCCTGTTTGTAAATCTTTGGGTTATAATTTTTTTTCTTCTTTTCATCAAACATTTATTTAAATTTTTGGTGCCAACCCTAAATTTATTTATTTTTCTTTAGGTTGAGCATATAAAAATAATATGCATAGAGAAATCGCAGTGACCTCAATTGGCTGTAATATATAGAAAAAATAGTTGTGTAAAGACAAAATGTAACAATAGTGGAAATGTAAACTAGTTTAAAAATAAAATTTAAGGGAAATTTGGTGTTGATTTTTAAAAAATTTTTCTTGGAGAGAAGGGGCCTGGTAACAACTAAACTACTCAAAAGCAGCAAGGTCTTTTAACAAAAAGGAATTGATAAATACATTTTAATTTTTAAAGATTTGTAATGTATATTTGTTTTACTTCCATAATTTCATCATAGTTGCCTTGGAAATGATATATGCATATTAAAGGAGTATTTATAGAAGAGAAATTGGAGTTGAACTTCACCTAAGGTAAAGTAGTACTAAGTGGTTGCCATCAGTAGTAACTCTGTGGAAGGCCATCTTTATTTTGATTTCTTAGGATCAAGAGAAAGACCAAATGTTAGTTGGTGGATGGGTTTAAGCTTTTGCTTTTTTAGTTTCTTTCGTTTTAAATCCACCTTGCACCATCAACAATGATTAACACTACTAAATTTGTATTTGATGATAACTTTCATTAAGTCGTCTTAGGAAATTTCTTTAACATGTTTTTACAAAACTTTTTTATTTCTGAAAAATGTACATATGAGGCCTGATCAAAAAGTTCCAGGACACGATTTATTCAGTCAAAACTAAAGCACAAAACAGTTAATCAAATTTATCTCCTTCAAAGTAGTCCCCTCCTGATTGAACACAGTGAGTCCAGCGCTCTGCCACTTGTTGAAGCATCTCTGGTGCTCTTCTTTCGTGATGGCTTTCAGTTCCTGTGTTGCATTTTAGATGATGGTTGGCACATCCTGAAATCTCTTTCCCTTTAGGGTGTGTTTCAGTCTGGAGAACAGAAAGTAATTTGGTGGTCAGAAATTCTTGGGTATAAAGTGCTGAATGTGACGGTAGTTTTATTTGGCCATCCTGAAATACCTAAGAGATGCAATTTGATGGAAACGGCCTGGAAAATGGCAGTCAGGTGCATGGATGTTGCATCACAATGCTCTGTCACATTCAGCACTTTCCACATGAGAATTTCTGACCACACGCAGTATTCCACTGGTTCCTAACCCACCATATTCACCAGATTTGGCACTGAATGACTTTATAAAACTGAATTGTGTTCAATCAGGAGGGGACTACTTTAAAGAAGATACATTTGATTAACTGTTTTGTGCTTTAGTTTCCTCTGAATAAATTTAGTCCTGGAACTGCATTTTCTTCTTTTCCTAATCAGTTCAATATAAAAATGTTTTTTTTTTTTTTAAGGGACTTTTATTAAATCTACTTAGAACTCAGAAGCATTGTGGTCTTATAATGATCCCAAACACCCTTTTTTTCTCTCTCTCTCTCTACATGCTTTACCATGACAACTTTCACAAACAAACCCACATGTTGATCCCGTATCTATTGTTAGTTTAAGACATTTAGTAAATTTTATAACATATATGGTCATAGTTTGTTCAATAATACAAACTTGAATATTAATTCCCAAGCAAATATAACATTTCAGAAGTTTGCAAATGCAAAATTACAAGTACCCTAGATGCGTTTGTTTTGTTTTAGTAATCTCTGAATCAGCCATTGCTTTTATTTAGTGGCTAGTGTTACTTAAATCAGTTCTAAAGGGTTAAAATGTAATACATGAGCATCTCCATTGCAGTATAACATTTTGCTTTCAAAATAAATGCAAATTATAGAAGTCTTTTTCATTGTGACTCGTAGGTAAAGAGTTAAGGGTATGCTATGCTGTTTTTCTTTTAAAAAAAAGAATGAGCCTACATAAAAGAATGCCTTTTGCAATTACAGAACAAAGTGATCATGATAAATTCTATTTGGAATTATATATATAATCAAGTAGCATACCAGGAAAAAAAAAGTGTAGTAATATTTGAAAAAAGGTGTAAGGCACTTATGGAGTAGCAGGTGCTTATTCTGCTTTAAAAATATTTAAGAGCAAATCTTAGTTGGGAAAGAAAAACCCACTGAGATTCGGTAACCTGTTTTTAACTGTTTACCTTATATACTGTACCAGCTTGGGGATGAGATAGTGGCTACCAGCTAATTCCATTTCTCAGACAAGCTCAGCTGCTATTAAGAAAAAAAGAGTCTGTCAGACTCATCAGGGAATTTACATTTTTCTGAGTCTGTATTACTGTAGCCTTTTGAATGTTGGAAGCAATAGCGTGACTTTGCTCACGATCTGGTTATCACTGCTCCCAGAATATTTCTTCTAAATAGTTGCATTGTTGGCTGCTCTCGGGATGATGTCTTTATACCGGCGTAAGAAATATCAGAGACTGCCAGAGTCAGGTAAGTGCACATCTTTTGTATCAGAACATGAAAACAGAGCATAACTGCAAAGTGATATTGATACATAGTCAGTTGTTGCATGGTGTCCTTTCTGGATGAACGAGCTAATTTCTCATAGTTCCCCATTAGTGAAGACTAGAAAAGCATCTGTCTTCAGGAATATTTGAGGATAAAGCAACTCTGAAAATTAAATTTCATTTGGATCCACTGAAAGGAAAAAAATTGTAACTAAGTTTTTTAATAAAAAAAAATTGATTTATTCACAGGTTGTGGCCATAACCTGTTAGTCCCTGGGGACTGGCCGATAGATTTTTGCAAATTTAATTTCCACAATTGTCCTATATTGATAATAAATATGCCAAGAGCTACACTTCATGTTTTTAATGGCATCTAAGAAAGAAAAAGATACCAGAGATGGGTTTATTAGTAGTGGTAAAGATACAGAAGTTTAGATGGATTGACTAGAAGTAAAATGTCTACTTGGAATTTTAGTGGACTCACTAATCAAGAAAGATATGATGATGAATGAATTCTTAGGATATTTATTTTATATAGCTATCTTATTTAATATGCAATGTATGTATTTTTTAAAATTCCTAATTTCCAAAAATAATTGCACACTTTTTTCTTCCTAATATTTTATGAAGCAAATAAATTGTGCAGAATAATTCTTTTATTTGGAAGAAACAGCATTGTAAGGCGTTTTAAGCTAATTGTTGACCTTCAAAGACTTGAAGTTATTCTAGGGAAGATACAACTTTAAAAATTTGGATTGCTGGCTGCAAAGACTGTTTTGCTTATTTATTTTAGGAAAATAAATCTGAATGACAGGTTTTTTGGTTTGTTTCTTTTTTAGAGGGGATGTGATTAGTTTTCATTAACATCCTGCCACTTTTGCATCTGGTTTAATTTGGAGATTTCAGGAACGTGTTAGATGGCAGGTTTCACCTGTTGCTGGAGTATGATTTAATCAGATTCTTTCCTAATTTTTACTAAAGTCTCTATACATGGTAGCATAGTTATTTTTTACTTATGAATGTTGGCACTGATTAGAACAGCAGCCATGATCATGTGGACTTGATGTGTGTAATGATGCTTAGATTTTTTTTAGTACTTACATGCAGAGACACGTAGATGGCTTAGTTTATTACCTGGTTGATGTACAGTCAGGTATGTTATGTACTGCACTAATAAATATATATTTTTTAGCATCAAGGAGATATATACCTGAATTTTTTAAGAGTTATGACTTTATGAATATATATCAATTTTAAGATGCATGCACATATTTTAAACTATTTTACTTAAGCAAGCTGAATTATAATACCATTTTGTGTGGTATGTTTATAGAATGTCTTTATGCTAGAGGCCAGTGGTTCAGTGGTAAGCCTGGACTACTGAAGTTGAGGGCTGAGTTCAATTCTGAATTGAGTGTGGCTTGTTTTGGCACTCCATGGTTCCTTCTGACTTTTCTTCACCAGTCACATGGTTTTCTTCTGAGCTTTCCAGTTTTCTTACATATTTAAATATGAAGGGTTCTGGTAGGGTTTTCCAGATGCATTTGGAGTGTGTAATGTCCCTGGGTCATCTTGGATGCTCCTTGACACCAGGCTACACTACCCAAAAGTGTGGCTGCTATGCAGGAAGTGGCTTTTGTCTAAACTGTATGCAAACTCATGCATGCAGGTGCTCATTTGTAATATGTGAACAGCCATAGGGATATAACTCATTTGTCTTATTTGCTGAATACCTTGTGAAGCTACCAGACTTGAGCATGAAAACATGCTAACTTTCTCCAGGTTGATTGGGTCTGACTGGAAGCAGCTGCTACATACAATGTATATATATTTTGTAAATAAACCAAATTATATTTAACTTGTGCAAGTATGTAATATAACTAGAAAAGTGAGATTGATCAAAAGATTTATTTTTGATAGTCAGCTTGATTTGCTGTTTCCTTTCATAGGAAATTTCTGTTTTTTTTTTTGTCATTTCAATGCTATTTTGAGACTTCATAGACACCCTGGTGTTTCAGAGGGTACATTCACAAAGATGGGTTTCCTCTCCTTATTTTATGCTGAAATTAGGCAAATTTAACATTGTTTAGCATTTTGAAATATTTTATAAAATCTTTGCTGAACAATACTTTAATATACTTCTTTAAATGCAGCTGCTGACAATCTGGAATGGATGAAAAGGTGTTTTACCAGAATGATTTGGTAAATGAAAAATTTTTGTAATGTTAATTGTCAGCAGAAATTAAGCTTCTTAGTCTCAGATATCAAAGGTTTTGTGGGAACCTAACTGAAGCTTTTAGAATTTAAAAAAAATAAGGAACAGGTCAACAAGTCTCAGTGTTTTGTTATTGTAGGCTTTTGGGTTATAGCAGTCGCACCTTAAAACTTTGTAAGCCTCATTATAGGCTAGAGATTGTTTTGTGTACTGAAACATGGTGCATCCAAATTTAGCATTATGAATACATGTATTAATGTATTGGCTATGTGTTGAGAGACTTCCTGTTGCTTGGTACTGATTGAAAGAGCATCAATGACCAAATCTGTTATTTTTAATAAAGAGATGTAAAGTTCATGTTTGCATGACATTTACTAATAAAAATGTAATTTACATAATTACTGACATTAAAAATAACTCTCTTTCCTACTGAAGGTAAACTGTGTGATGATGAGCTATAACCACATTCATCTATATAGCTTCTGCATCAAATTAGTTCTCTCAGCAAGATGACTGGTAAAGTCTAAATAAATTTTGTTTTCCTTTATGTATGTTTAATTTTATTGAAAGAAAGAAAAAAAAATTCAATGAAAAGCATATAAAGCTTTATAAGTAAAATATTCATGTGTTCTATTGAAACTTGTTTTCTATTAACTGATGTGATAGATTTCTCAGCTGCTTTCACTTTAGAATTCTGAAAGACTATGGTTCAAAGTTGCAGAATCTACAGGTTATTTGAATTTGCTGCCAAAGCTAAGTCATGTGATCAGGTTGTGAGGTAATTAGCTCCTTTATCATGTGAAGGTTTTTGTTGTTGTCTTGTTATAGGAAGATATTTTTTTTTAAAAATCTATTTAAAATCTTTCTTTTAAAGAAAATTGAAGATTCACAAAAGTATTCTGTGGCATCATTTCTGATTTTTGTTTAATATAGTCTTTTATTTATTAGGGGTGATACATAACTGTATAAACATTTTTGAGTAAGTTGGGCATCCATAAATGATTTTTCAGTAGAGTGATGAGGAGATGGAATAGTGTCTGCCTTACAACGTGGCAGGTTGTGATGGTGTCAATTCCTTTAAAAAATGTTTTGGATAGTTGGTACAAAGGAACAGGAACTTCACATAAGTTGAATGACTTCCTGTCCCACTACAGGTGATTAGAATTATTTTTTTTTTGTACATTGTTGACTACAAGAGAGGCAACCCTGGTAAGAGAGCATTGTGCTGCAGTTGTTTGCTAGGAAGTGTTGCTAACCCTGTGGTGCACAAAAATTCCAATTTCTGCAGGGAAATCCTAACTAAAACTCTTCAGTTTTGGAGGTGGGAAGAAACTGGAGTGCTTAGAGTAAACCTACATGGTTGGCTGGTGAAGAATAGTGAGAAGAAATCATGCTGGGGAGGCACCTATGCAAAATTGAGCCAGTACCAACCATGATTCCAATTTGGGTCCTCAATACTAGAACTTTTTTGCTGCTGCTGTTTAGTTTGTGATTAACTAGAAAGAGGAAACTGAATAAGCCTCTTTTTGAAAACTGGTTAGGAGAGTAGGTTTTTAAAATAAATAGATCACGTTTGTAGACTATTGAAACAATGCCATTATGATGTAATGATAAATGTGCTACTCTGAGTTAATGTGGCACCAATCACTTGTAGGAAAACAGCAGCAGCAAGAAATAAACCTCCAGAACAAATGGAGCATTAAAGATGCAGCTTTAAGTGTAGATTAGCAGGAGGCTGCTATTTTATTTTAAGAAAGGACTATAAATGACTAAACACCATCTCCTTAGCAGTGGAAAATAATAACTTATATCATTACCGTTGATTAAATTTCACTGTTAAAGCTGCTAACAAAAACAAATTATCTCATATATATATATATATATATGATTAAAATGTACTGATTAATATTTGGGAGATCATATTGCGTTAAGTAGAAAAATAGTAGTGTTTTGCACAGCACTATAATGTGCACAAAGTTGTTTGTGATCTTAACAGGACTGTGGTGTCATCCACATGTGTTTGAAAAGAATCAAAGTTTAAATTCTCTGAAACCCCTTTGAAATGATTGGTGTAGATTGTTATTCCAAAAAAAAAAAAAAATGTTTATATATGGAATAAATTAAATTTGTTCTTTAAGAGGCTTCCTGAAAATCACATCATTAGTGATGTGATGGTGAAACAAGCTTTCCGCATGCTGCAGATTTTCTCATTACTCGTTTCCATTAACAAAGTTCAGGTTTTAAAAGGGTTAGCTGATTATAGTAGATTTAGGTGGAGTCTGTCATCTTAAGCAAATGTACAAAATCATATTACATAACACAACATTTTAAAACCTTTTTGAGAGTTGTCATGTTTCTAAACATTAGAAATGGAATAACTTTGATGTTTCCACTTTAGGCTGCTATATAGCCGCTCATATTTCTAAACATTAGAAATGGAATAACTTTGATGTTTCCACTTTAGGCTGCTATATAGCCGCTCTCTCTCTCTCTCTCTCTCTCTCTCATATATTTTGCTAAGGAGAAGCCATTCACTTGGAATTATCAATTTTATTTTTTCTATGGGTGTTGGATGACACGATTAAACCCGATGTGTACATTTGTATTTATGTCAGTATGTATAGTAGCTTATGCACATCTTCCATCTTTGCTATAATACTTAGTGAGATGGGACTGAAATAGATGGCACGCTCTCTACAAAACTGTACCACTGAAATCAGATCCGCAGTTTTATTCATACCATATGTAGGCAAATAAAATTATACTTAATAATTTTCTATCACTATAAAGGAAAGAATGGTGTCAGGTGTTTCTGATGAGCTACAGGAAAAGTATCAAATGATTTCAGTTTTATACTGCTATTGAGATTGTAGAATTTAACTAATATTTAAGATGGCTATTTGCACGTATTCTGTTCAGTAATTTTTTTTTCTGATTTTCTTCTGAACATATAATACCTGATGTTGTGATTTATACAACTATTGAAGATGGTTTGTTATACTCAAATAACCATACTCTGATTAATTGAATATCACTGAAATTATACAAATATTATGTATAGTTAATGTAAAGTGAAAGTTACTGTTAGTGAGTCCTTTAACTGGTCCTGTTCTTTATGCAGCTCATTGCAAGTGATCTTGTGAAATTTTGGTTGAATATACTAAACAGAAACATGACAGCTTCTAGCTGCAAGAATTAAGATATATAAATATGCCTCTGTTTATCAGAGAGATAACATTAAATTGCTTTTGATCAGCTGTCTTTGATGATTCTGTGGCCTGTAGAAATGCTGCCTGTTCACATGTATACCAAGTGTGCTTAGGTTCGTAGCTATAACTGCTAGAATCTGGGAAATCTTCAAAAAAAAAAAGGACTTGAAGTCAACCATCTTGGAGCAAACCCATAGATGTGAGTTCCAAGCTGTTTATAGTATGAACTTCAAGAGGATAGAGAAGGGAGAAAACTCTACATGGTGTTGAAGAACTGAACATCGAATATAGAAGGCAAAGTAATGCGAATTGTATTAAATCATCTTTCTTTAAAGCTTGATTTTCCTATGTGAAGGACTGAAATAATCCACAAGTGAGAAGGTTCATTGACTAAATAAATAGAAACAAACACACAGCAGCAACATCCCCAGTTTCTCAAGGAAAATGAAAGATTTTCTAAATTCTGACTGGTAGCTCAGACTCGATTTTGAAATATGGATAGTATATTAGCATCGTCTTTCGATGGTGTGTTACTCTTGGATAGGGCTGCTTATTGTGGTTTGACTTGTGTTGTGTTTATGCAAAGCTGACATTCTGAATAATAATCAGTTTGGGAGGAATACAAACTCTATCTCTGAAAGCAAGAGATTACCATCAGTTCTCATTGTTTTAGAAATGTCTGTTTTACTAAAGGGACAATTTTTTTTAAAATTGGTTTACACCAACACTGCCCGCAACTTGTTTATAAATTTGGCTGTACATTTGTGAATTATTATTAATGCAAAACCATTATAAAATGGAAGAATCTTTAGAATTATTTTTTATTTTTTTAATTCAAAGTTGAAACCAAAAACATGTTGATCAGATTTTTTGAGCTCTTAAAGTAACAAATGGAAGTGTAACTAACTATCGAGGAAAGAATATCAATCTATTTTACAGTGATGACACAACTAAAGTTGAGATCCTCTCCCAGGTGTCCAAGAAAGATAACCAATTACTGTTCTCAACTTTCTACAATAAAACTTAGTCACTATACTATCAAAAATATAAAAACACTCTCTGCTAGGTAACATCCCTGCACACCAAAATGGGTTCTCCTCAGGACTTCATTTTGTAGATGGTGATAGGGAAGGATCACCAAAATGTAGGTTCTCTAGTTAGCTTAGGCATTTTCCGCCACCTTGTTAGTAAACCTCTAGTTTCTTTCTCTTGGTTGGGGGTTAGAGTGAGTATTAAATTTCTGTAACAGGGATAAGAATAAAGGCAGTGCCATCAAAGTCTTACATATCCAAGTGTAAAATTGGGCATAAAGATGTCTCTACCAGGAAAGTTCCTAGTGAAGATCACTTAGCTACTCCATTAATCTGTGACATTAGACATTAAAAGTGAATAATTGATTTGCAGCCCTTTTTGTTTTAGGTGAAACTTCATTACATTTCAAATGTGTTTTCTGATAATTAAATCAGTTGTAAATGCTAACAAGTAAACTAATATGCAACAGTGACCTGCAAATTTCGCCATATTGGAAAAAGGTTTTAGTCTATTTTTAAAATTTTTTTTATTTTTCAGGAAACTTAAAAGTATATTTCACATTGATGGCCAAATTTTTTGGTTTATTTTTTAATATGGAGATGTAAGACCCACACTTATGTGGTCAATTCTTTACAATGAAAGTCCTCAAAGTACATTTGTACATTCTGTGAAACTATCTCTGTATTCTTCCAATACCTTCATGTATGATTGCGCTATGGCTACTGTTTAAAAGGATGAACTTATGGAATCAGACAATTTATTTGGCTCTAAGAACTTTAGTTTCTTCTTGCTTGATGTCTTTATTTCTTTTATTGAGGTTATTGTTTTTTGTTTTTTTTTACTACCATACTTATATATCTGCTTGCAGTGAACTATAGGAAAATTATAGAATTCTGGGTGGGGGATAAAGTAACCAGATTACAATAAAAACTTTTGACCCTAACTTTTTGTATCTCAGTTTTATCTGTAACAAACAAGTAGATTTTGCCTGGAAATGATATTTATAGTTTAAAGTCGGTGAGAGTGTCTTATTAGCATGAAAAAAAAAATGTGAAAACAGATTGAAAATACTTTGGGTTTTCCTTGAGATAGGAAAATTTCTGTAATCAAAATGTGTCTTGCCAGTTTTTGGAATACATTTGTGACAGTCAACTTTGGTTTTTGGGGTTTGCATAAATGTTTCCACCATTTTGTTATCACGGGCCTGGTCATAAACTGGCGTTTTGAATGTATTTTTCTTTCTTTTGTTCTTGGTTAGTATGTCACATCAATTGGTTGCATGCATGAGAAGTAACTCAGATTTATACCTTCAAAGACAACAGAACCAGATGTAAACTTGTGTTGAAAAGCAGTTTTTTAAGAGAATATATACAGGTAATCAGCATCTTTCTAAATCTGAAAACACTATTGACACTTTGTGGTTTTTATATTTTCTAGTAGTTATCGGTTTTAAACAGTGGTCATAACAGTTTATATGGTTTTAAAATAAAAGCTACATAGATTTTTCAGATTTCTACAATGCATCTTATTGGAGTGAATCAGTTGGTTTCTCATGATACACGGATGAAATTCAGTAGCCACTGCAGCAAATACTTCCATTAAATTATCTTGTTTCTTTTCTTAAATACTTCTCAAGAGCAACAAGGATACTTTAATGTTTAGTTCCCTCAGTCATTCAGATGGAATTTGTTTGAGAATGGAAATTTAAATAGAGGGCTTTAACAACAGATTCTTCTTATAGTGAGATCTAAAAGGACAAAATAAGAATTTGAGGTTTCGGTGAGACGCGCAGGTGTAGTCTTGCTTTAATGAGATGATAAAGATTTTTAAAAAAATCAGTTTGTTTGTGAGCTAAAGTGGAATAGCTGGGTGACCTGTTCGAACACTTCACTCAGAAAGACAATGTACAAAAGTTAGCCACAGTAACTGCATATGTTCCTAGCGGAAAGTTTACTTTTTACGTTCAAATCAACGTAGTATTTCGTAAAAATTTCACGGTTGGTTTGATGAAAAGTTCTGAATTAAATTTCTGTAGCGATGAGAAAAACCCTGAAAACGTTTATTCGTTATTTCTAGCTGCTCTTATTCTTTTTTTGTGGATCTTTATAAACATTTACTAATAACAGGACTAATATATTTTTTCTACAAATTTTTAATGAAGATTAACAGATGTTGCAGAATTTTTCACACATACAAGTAGTTTTGGACAGTCTCCATAATCATTGTGCTAAAACTGAATGGAAACTAGTAATTTCTGTCAGCAAAAACAAAAAAAACAAGTGAATTCCATCACTGCGAACAGAATCAATACATGTTTGCACAACACTTTGCCTGAGTTTTGTTTCACTCACAGCTACAGTTTCTTTTCTTTTTAAACTCACCATAATTGTTGTCCACAATCTATAAGGTGATGTTTTTGAGAAAGGTTTGTAATTACTGAAGTTTAGTGAAGTGCACTCAGTTGTGGTAAGCTTAATTTCCCCAATATAACAACAAACTGAATTTGTAGAGGATTAGATGCGGGAGCAGTTTCAGCATCATCCTTGTGTGCATATCTTGTAACGTAAGAAAAGATAATGCTTGATGTGTACAGGTAGATAGAAGAAAAAATTTTTTGTGTGATGGTAGTGCATGTTTTTTTGATTTTTAATTAGCTCATATGTCTATGTTCTGTTGTTTCTACACATTCCTGCTCTCCAAGTCAGGTTGTGCAGATTCTAAATATAGCAGTAACTTAATCCCCTTCATGCTGTCTGTGCTGATGCTACAGTCTCCACTAATGGACTGAAAAGGACCCAGTCTTCATTATCATTATAGGCATGTAGTCACCCAGCAGTCTGGGAAGTTACTCCACCTTGCTGGTATTCAGCTAGACATGTTTTCAAGATGGAAGAAATACAGCCTAAGTAAGTGTTGCTTCTGTCTTTCTTTTGAAAACCACTATCTGTGATGGAAAGTGAATAGTTAGATGATAGAAACTCTCTCTCTTGCATGAGTGGACAGAAAAGCAATAGCCATCCACTGTTCTTTTTCTTTATAAACCTAGTGGCCATCACAACATTGTTTTAGGCCTAACAATAGATGTATTTAAAAACTGCAATGTGTTCTGTTGTTACCTGTTGAAGTGCTTAGAATATTTTTCTGCAAAACAAAGAGTCTCTCGTTGGTTTTGTGCAGCTGGATACTGAGCACCACAAAGCTAAGATGCATTTTTTCTTTTGTTTTTTTTAAGATGGACTAAAATAACATACTTGGTATAATATATACTCTTGGTTGCACTATTTCTTTGTTGTTTTTTTTTAATTCACTAAAACTGTGTGTCTATACTACTGTAATTAGAAAATAGATTTTAACAGACCACTTATCCTTTGACGACTTTTTCCCTTTCTTCTCTATCTCTCCTCTCTCTGCTCTTCTATTTCTACTACTGTCTTCCTTTTCTGATAGTTTTCTTTATTATTTACTTCTGCCTGTTCTCTCTCTTTCTACTATTCTCATATTCAGTTGTCTATCTTTTTATTCTCTCCAAATTTTTTTCTTCTCTCTTATTTTTTTCTCATACTTTTTCAACTTGTTCAAACTCTCTTTATTACTTTTCTCTCTCACTATAAGATTTCTTTTGCCTGTAGACTTGTTTTTTTGTGTGGTATGTACTTCATTTCTTACTGTGTTTTTAAAGATTCACTTAATAATGTAATTAAAGTTGCTGCATGTGAAAATTTTAATTTATAGTTTCTTTTGGAAAATATAATTCATTTGCTATATACATATATTTATAATCCTATTTTAAGCAGGTTTTTAAGCATAGCTTGGCAAAAGAAGAAACTGAAATTGAGAAGTTTATAACAGTGTGGCCGGTGCATGAATCTTTAATGAAATTAGTGTTTTTTGTTATCTGATGGTGCCACCGGTGTCAGTAATGATTGAAGGAAAGATGAAAACAAACAGGGAACTGAGCTTAATTGCATATGAATTATATATTTGTTTTTGTCCATGTTGTGTATAAATAAATGAATGCATTCACCTCGCTTAAGATTTTGAGATTGGAATACATTTATTTTAATGTGATAGCTACAATTTTGTTAAAGTTTTCAGTAAAAATGAGAGAAAAGCGGAGTCTCTGACAGATTTTTTGAAGTGAGAGAGATGGAGAGAGAGAGAGAGAGGGGGTAAATTACTATGATGAAATGAACCAACACATCTGAAGCTTTTAGAATATTTTTGGGAGAGAGAAATTTACCAGAAAAGAAAAGAATCAAATGTTGCTATACTTGGCAAAAAAAAAATCAAAAAAAAATCCGAGTTTAGAGTACATTTTACATAAATGACCAAAAACACAGGCAAACTACCATGTGTTGTTGACTCATAGGTTTAAAATCTGATGTAGGAAAAACATGCACCATCAACACATGGCCCTCATGATGTGGAAAACTCATGGTGTGTAAAACCATTGTACAGATGCTCATGATAAATGGATAACCAGAGGAAGGGGGTGTGCAGACAAGGGTAGTGGCTGCTGCTTTCAGGCTACAGTGCTTGCTGATAGTTTAAGGGATTCCACTGTCCGGACTTTATCATGTGGGATTACTTGTTAGATGTCCATTTGTTAAGCAACTGGCATGGCTGACTTGATTAGCTTAGGCAAAGTGCCATCAGTTCACATTTCTCTAATGGCAGATTATCGATATGGTGTCATTGGGCAGTAGTACTATGCTGCTGCCAATGCTATTTAGCACAGATGTAATTGTAGGGAGGGATAATGGCTCTTTTCTGGTAGAAAAACTCTCCCTGGTCATTGTTCAGAGTGATCTGACAAAGTTGGAGACACCTAGTTGAAATTGTTAGATAATCCTCTTTGTTACAGGCTAGGTTTATCACTGTGTTCATTAGGGGCAACAAGATCACTACAATGGTCTGGGCCCCAGGTTGCTAGATCTTTTAATCATTGGGCATTTCTGGGTATGCATTAAGACCCACAAATCTCTTTCCAATGGAACCTACATAATCTGAGCATGACCCTAACCTAGGAGTAGCAATAAGTATCACCAACCAGGAAGATCAGACAATTGCAAACAGAACCAATTCTAACTATGCTGATTGATGATTACATAAAATTTCTGATTCCATCAGGCATCTTTTCAAATTATGATGTATTTTTTTTCATTAACATGTTATTAAAATTCATGGGGTAATTTAGTTAATTTGTTTAAGAACTTCTAATGGCTCTGTGTGTGGTTCTTCTGAATATAATGTCAAATTCTAATATCCCAACATTTTCCTGCCCAGTATAAGTTATGTTTAGTAGGAAACAGGAGGAGTTTGTTGTTGTTTTTTTTCTATTGTAAGCTGTAGACATTTTGATTGATTTATTATTTCATTTTTGTTTCTGAATGTTTGTGACAGTATCCTACCATTTATTTCACAACTGTTAACGTGGACAGGTTTGCGGATGCTTGTTTACACAAGAAGACTTGTGAACTGAGAAAACTACCCCTGGGGCGTAGGAAAATAAACAAGTTAGCCAGGTACTTAACATTTATACAAAAGTGTTTTTTTTTTTTTTTTGTAGAATTTTGAAGCAAGACAAGAGATATAACTCAACGTCAAAGCAAAAAATGCTATGCATAGTTATTAAGCTTTACTTTGAAAAGTGAAATATATTGTTTAGTGTTAATATATTAACTAAAATATCATAGCTGAAAACTTAGGATTTGAACTTTTTTCTTTTCTTCTATGAATGAATTTTCAATCTGGTTCAGTTATTTAAAATTATATTTAGTACAGTAAATAAATACCCAAAACAGCTATGGGTGGTTTATTATTAATTCATTTGAGGATGAAACATCACCAAGAGCAATGCTACAGAATAGTAACTGAGATATTTCATAATAACATTTCAGAACTTTACAGACAGTAATGTGAGTTGTGGATTTGGAGGAACCAGTAATGCTGATGCATTTGTGTGGTCTAAAAATTTTTTTCCAGGTTATTGACACTGAAGACTGAATAATAAATGAATATTTTCAATTATAACTGTTCCATTTTAAAATTTAAAACAAATGAGTTTCCCCCCTGTCTCCCATTCCTTCCCTCCATTGTTTGTTTTTTGTTCCATCTAATACCTAATTAATTCATTAACATTTTTTCATGTAATCAAATGTAAAATCATTGAAATTTTAACCTCCTATAATATCTGGTAGATGGGAATGCAACTAATTCTATATATCATTGATCACTATGATGTTAGGGAGGACCAGATACGTTGTTGAAGGCTTTGGTATTCTATTAGTCATCCATTCAGCTCGTTGAAACCAAAGTAAGCTGCCTCTCCGATGACAGATTATTTGATACTCTTGGTAAAGAATAGCTTCCGGATAGATACATCTTCCTGCAGCTGGCATCTCTTCATGTCATAATAGATTTTTCAGATGTGTGCTTTCTGCATCCATCGACCAACCCTTTCCCCCTGGTATGGTTTGAGTTTATTTAATTCTGCATGCGTGTTTCCTTAAAGCTTCCTGAGAGCTGTTGGTCTGAATTACAACTTCGGGAAATAAAGTCTTAAAAAATTGCTGAGATATCTGCTGTTAGTACTCATAGTTGGTTAAACATTAGTTTAGTTTATGATTATTAAGGCACATTTAAAAAAACCTACCAGTTTGAGGTCTTGGATCATTGCAATTTTTTGTCAGACCCAAAATATAGCATGGTGGTAGGTCTGGTGAACCACCTCTTCACATTCTGCAAGTGCGCTGATTGTGTGATGTAAGATGAGGTTATAAAAGCAACTCTCCTACATCCTTGCATGAAACAAGTCTCCATTACTGCTGCCTCCTGTGTTTGTGTGTGCATGGGGGGGGGGTCTACCTTACTAGTGCTCTTCTAATTACACATAGAAGAAAACTTTTACCTTCAGGTTGGTTCAGAAGAGCAAGAGAAACCAAGACATTGGTTTGTCAGCAAACTGGATCAGTTTTAAATGGGATTTGAACCTTTGTTTGCAGCATACCAAGGCATTGCTATGTGTAGGATTTTATCTGACATCATGGCTCTATTTATTTTTGCTTTCTTGTATAATATTTTCATCTCATCTTGTTATTACAACAGTGAATGCCAGCCATTTTATTCTTTATTTGTTTGTGAAAACGTAGGACTGGTGATTTTTGTGTATGCTGTTGGTATTGGAGTGATAAAGTTTTAAGAGATTGTTTCAAAACCGTACAAATTTCAAAAGAGAAAATGTTGGCATTTTAATCTGCTTGACAAAAAACTGAATTAGAATAATATATAGATTGTGAAAGGCATTTTGCCCAGGGTGGGCTGTGGAAATGAGTATCTCCATTTTAAGCATCATTTAATAGCCAAACTTTAATTACTGAGGTTGTGGAATTTACTTTTTCATTACAATTGCATTAAATACTAATCTCAATGCAATTTAGAGTTTTGGTTTTAAGGAAAAAATTGTTACAAACAAATTAAGATCTCAATCATTCTGAGAGAACTGAAAATTTCTAATTATGTTCTGAAATGGGAAATGAACTCATTTTGAAATTAATTTAAATGCATATCTTGGTTCCCATAATTGTGGACTCACCATTAAATAATTCACCAAGCATAAATGAGGATATTTTGATGGGAAAAGTCACGTATGACAAAAATTTTCAAGTAGTGATGTGAGATTGATTTATGGTTGGTTTATGAGATTTTTTTGGTGAGTTCTTAATTATGGCTGCCGATATGTATGTACGAGCAGTGTGTGGGGTGGTTCACTGATGGATTACTGGATTGCTAAGCTTGATGAATGTGAGTTTAAATTCCAGTTGGGATGGCCTTGTTTTGGTATACCTCACCAGTGTGGATTTCCTCTTGGCTTTCCTGTTTCCTCTCAGATCTAAAAATGAAGAGTTGTAGGGGGGGGGGCTTTCCACACCTTAGCTTCTGGCAGTCATCTTGTGTATGCCTGCCAGTGGAGCACAGGAAAATGGGTGAGAGAGAATGGATGGTATAACACAAACCATTACCATGACAAACTGAATTCTGCCCTCAAAGGATCATTAGCAATATCATCATGGGTCAGGTCACAAAGGATGATGACAACATTGTGTACATACCATTATGAAGGTGGCTCATTGAGATAAAGGGAGGGAATGGCTGGGTTGGCAAGATGCACCTCCATGCTTTCCTTGGATGCTACCTTGACAGGTTTAAGATACAGGGATGAGATCCTTGCTATTTATGTGAGATCATGCAGTGTTATACTGGGGATGACTTTATTCTCATGGATTGTAACACTTGTCTACATCATGTCTTGGTGATGAACCAGTACCTGGAACAGAAGGCAGTTGTCTGTATGGAGTGGCCAGCTCATTCTCAACACCATAATCCAATCAAATATGTTTGGAATGTGCTTCAGATTGCCATTGTAAGATATGAACCTTGCAATAACTTGGTGATACCTTCTTAGAAAAATGGGTCAGTCTGGCCCAGTTAAATATTCATTGAGTCATCATGAGCATGAAACTCCAGTGCCAAGTTTTCATTCATTCTAGTTCTCCCTTACAAGATATTGACTGAGTTTCTGAAAACAGTAATTTGTTACCTTGGAACAAAATGCCAGATTTTGCACTATTAGTTGATAGCTAATTTTTAAAAAAAATTTTGAGGTGTCTCTATTGACCCATTGTGATGTCATCATTTAATAATATCTTTGACATTTTCCAGCATTAATGTCTGCCTAATGTATAGTTTATATTCACTCCAAATTTGGTTTCCATGATACTTAACATTACACCAGTATTGTATTTCTTGGTCTTCAGCCAAAATTTCTATTGTGAATTTATATATAAAAGTTGCTGTGTGTGTTTCACATAACCCTTGTATTAATCTGATTTTGTGTGCTGGCCAAGAAAAAGAAGAAAAAGATAAACATACAAAAGTTTGTAGGCCTCTGACCAAAAATACATCCATTAGATTTAATTACCGTCTATATGCTCAAAATACAAGATAGGAAGTCAGAACAGCGTTGAAGGACCTCTTTTTTTCTCAGATCCTGTTTTGACTACAGGACTAAAAGGTTTCAAGAAAAGTTTTTCTGTGTAGAATAAATACTTAGTTACAAAAGAAATTTTAATTAAATTTCATTAATATACATCTGCTTATGACTTGAAATAAGATATGCAAGATCTCACCTGGCACTAAAGCTTGATTGCATGTTCACAACCCATACTATTAATTTTATTATTGGTCATTAATAAAACAATTTTGTAACACTTGTCATGTCTTTTTTTATCATGATAGGTGTATATTCTTCAGTAAAAGGAAAACCAGTACTATCAATTTTTTTAATGAACTATCATCCAAAATGTCAGTTGTTGTATCACATGAACAGTGACACCTGCAACAGCTTTATAATTTTTTATAATCCTGTGTTTGCATGTCATCTGCTTTGATATTGCATATTGTCTCCACTTAATTTAATCTTTTGTTTTTATTTTCATGCATTTCCCTAAATGTGACCCAATAATGTTTGCCCCTTAATGCACATAGCTTTAAAAAGAATCATGGGAGACAATTACCAGAGGATGGTTCTCTGCCATCAGTCGGGCTCAGATAAATTTTTGGGAAGATAAAAATTTGTTGATGCTGCTGCTGCTCTTCAGGCTGCCTTCACCTGTTATGGCTTCTAGTTTAATTTCTCAGCCTAATTAGCAGGGCTTCAATGATATGTGGAAACATCTGGAGCAAGCTCACCTGTAGCCTTTCATTAGATGTACATAGATAAAAATATATGTATAGCCCCTTTTGCTAAAAAAGCATGATCTTATCCTTAAACAATTTACACTTTCTGTTTTGATTACCCAAATATAATTACTATAAATCTATTTTCAAATGTCTAGTTGAGAAAACTATGACCCCTGGTACTAGTTGACATGCCACTTGTGTTTAAATAGCCTAGTATAAATCTTCTTTACCAAAACACAAATATCACCCTGAAAGTGCCTGTAGGCTATACCTAGGAACACTGATCCTCGTAAACCTTTTCTGAACCTTTTCTATAATGAGAATTCCATGCTTAGGTCATGTACTGCTAAAAAGGTCTTAACAATTTGAAAACAGAACATCCAAAACTGTACACACATTCTCATGCTGCATGTGATTTTTTAGGGGTAACTGGTGGCCAAGTTGGGGTCAGTTCAGTTTGGTGTCCCACCCTGGCATGGCATTTTCTTGCTGCTTTTCACCAGGTGGTTAGGTATGTTTCCTTTAAGCACTCAGATTTCCTTCTGCATGAAGAGTTCTAGTAGGGATTTCCTGGTAAAGTCTGAAGTGCCAGGCCCCTTGTGGTGCTGAATAAACGATACTCTCTAGTGGATGGATAACAACTGTAGCACTGTGGCCCCCTCACTAGGGTAATCTCTTATGTAGACAGTGGTATACGGTGCAGCTGCAACAACATGTGACTCATTAAGGTATTATCAGCTAAAACAGATATACTGATGTATTTGTTAGTTTTAAATTTAAATTTGTATATTCCTTATATAATTTTGACCACCAGCAAATGCAATATTAGCTGAACATGGCAATCTTTTTATCTGTCTTCATCTCCTATTTGGGAATACAATAAAAACTTGAAAAGGTGGAAGATGCTATACTTGCAACCCCATAGCAGATGTTCTTAGACTGTTATCTTCTGGATAAGGCATTATTAAATGTTCATAGAAGATTTTTCCTTATTTTTTTTTTTTTTTAAATTTATGTACTGACTGTATGACTAATGTGTGGAATGGATGGAAAGATGGACAAAATTGATTTAGTTGCTTTTAAAAAAGAAATTTCTTCTGTTGGTTGTAGGATATCTTGCTTTTATGAACTACTGCCAGCAAACCAAGTAATGCTAGTAGGGAATTAACTTAGTCACATTGCAAGAATCACTTCCAATTTTATTTTGCCCAGATTTAGCATTGTTCCCCTTCCAACAATAGGGCAATAGTTTACCAGTTGGAGTCCAGTTAATACTGAACCTAGCAGTCAGGTAGGTGTAGAAATTTTTATCTTTACATTAAACGTTATTTATAACACAGCCTTTTCAAATACACCATTATAAATTTCTTATTTATTATTGTTGTTTTTGAAAGAAATCTTGTTGATAAACGAGTCCATAATGGACTGGAAACAGTAGGTTATCAGGAATGAAGATAAAATTGGAAGTATGTAATGTATAAAATCTCTGTTTGCCAATGATGGTTAGGTATCTTTCCATCCTGATGAACTAAAAGGCTTTTTGTTTGATTTCCCTGAAGGTAGTATGTAAACAGGATGCTGAATAATGGGCCATTGTTCTCAACCTCTAAATTAAGTTAAATGATAGCTTCGAGAAATATCATGAAACTGGCACAATCTGTAAAATCCAAAAACCAAATTACCCAGCACTGGAAAAATTCTTCTGAGTCAGGCAGAACAACACAGTCCACCACTGAAGTTTTGTTTAAAAACCAATTCTGAGACGCAGATACGCATGTGAATTCTAGTAGCCATCAATTATTTAAGTGTAATAACCAGTGTGAGCTAAGTGCATGGCTTTTGAAGAACTAAAAAGGGCGTGTAACAGATTTTTTAAATTTCTTTTCTCTTGTTTAAACATGTTAGTTTGTGAACAATAAAAGTAGTATGAGATCATATTATTATCTTTGTAAAATAACTGTTACTTTGAATATTTAAGTTATTGTCACAAAAAATATCAGTAGCTTATTTCTAGGTGTTCTTAGTACTTGAAAATGTATTTTGGCAAGGAAGATAAATGGTTGTCTGTGTGCTGAAAACTTAATTCTGACTACAGTATTTAAAACATAATGACAGTATGGTGCATCTCACCTAAAAGAATTCTAAATTGATCTCTGCAATAGTAG
Organism: Nautilus pompilius; assembly: GCA_018389105.1. Taxonomy (NCBI): domain Eukaryota; kingdom Metazoa; phylum Mollusca; class Cephalopoda; order Nautilida; family Nautilidae; genus Nautilus; species Nautilus pompilius. The sequence continues at coordinate 2,041,287 of JACATO010000348.1, read as the reverse complement.
TGCACAATATTATTTCTTGTAATGTCTAGGTAGTTCACTTTCCTTTGTTTTGTTCTTGTTTTAAATACATGATTACTATAAAAGAAAACTTTTCAAAAATGTTTAATGTGATTTTTTTTTCTTTTTTGAGGGTCATATTTTTAATTTAAAAAATGTATTATTATTGTGCATTTTTAATATTTATAAAAAAACCATCTTTAGATAGGTTCCATTGTTGTTTTTAATTAATGTAGCATAACGAGACTAAAAGATTTCATTGGGTTCATCAAACTTTTTGATTTTAATATTCTAAAAAATCAGGAAAACTGAATTTCTCTTTATAAGAATTTCTGTTAGGATTATTAAAAAGCATTAATCTCATTGGGTACAAAACAGAAAAGCAAAATCATTTGGCCAATTAAGTAATGAGTTGGCAGATGCTTTTCTGTAACAAAATGAATTAAAAGATGAACAACACTAGAAGGATTGTTGCTTCGGTGGTTTATCATAACTTCTAATGAAATTCTTTCTTGCAGCAACACCAGTGTTTCATTAGTTGAAAATAGTTTTATCTGGAACTGTTGCCAACATTTTGTCTGTACATAGACAGGGGTGATAATTTAATGTGGTTCTGAGCTTTAAACAAAAGTTGACCTCTAAAGATAGACGTTTTAAGTGAGCATTTGAAGTTGTGATGAGCAAGAGCTGGCTACATGTTGGTCTACACAGTAACTGGTTTTCCTTTTTGAGTCTTTATGTTTATCATCTCAGCTATGATCTCTTTTGTCCTCTATGCAACCTTTTGGCTAAATTTCAAATGCAACTGAACCTCTTGTGGAGAACTTGACTGGTTTAGGGCTCTGTTTGCATCTAACCCTTGCATATATAAACTTTGACTTAAGAACTAAATAACTGAAGGATATATGTGAATGAAAATTGTATTTGGGTAAAATAATAATAACATTAATGATATTTCTTCCTGTGTAATATTATTTAAAGTTTTATAAGAAGAAATACTACATTTTAATCTCTGGACAATTTGTGGAATAACCTGGTTTTCATAATTTAATAGACAAAAAAAGTGTAATGGTTTTAGTGAAATTCTGCAAAAATAATGGGAAAGCAAAACGATTATAACTGGTAATACCTTCTCTTAATGTGCATCATTAAAACTGTACAGCTTATGTTATGAAAAAGAGAAATGAGATTTTCTGTAAGAGTATGAAATCAATTTTTTTTTTTTTAGGACTCTCTCAAAATCACATGAAAAACCCGTTCAGTGTAGTATTTCATGTATGTTTTTTTACAATAATATTGATGATCTTTGGAATTTATTCATAAATTAAGGTGCTGGGATTGATTCTAAGTACACAAGTATAAATTATCTAAAATGTCTTTTTATCACATACAATTTGGATATAATTTTGCTGAATAATCATTATTTGGAAGAGAAGAATTCTTTAAATATACAAAGCCATAAAATACACTACCAGCAACAAGAAAGATGAAGAGATACTATCAACAGTGGGGTTTGAAATACAATGCATTCTAGAATTTTACATTCATTTAGACATGAAAATGTGTGCCAGTTTGGTCAGAACTTGGTCTCATAATCTTGGCCCACGAATTGGTTACACTGTAGGGTGAGAAATGTTTTACTGTTTTTATTTTTTGTGTTTATTGATAATTATCTGATGAAGTATCCATTGTATAGAGATCTAACCAAATTTCAAATAAATACTGCTGACTGCTAAACAAGAGTGGGAGGAAAAGCAAGGTAATTGTAGAAAACCAAGACACACAATTGTTTGCTTTTTTATAAATAAATAAATTTATGTTAGAAATTGTTTTGAAACATTAAAGATTTATAGACAGAAATTTCAAAAAACTTGTTGAGTTATGAGATTTATATTCATTTAGCAACAACTCATGTAATGTGTGAGGTTTCTCTTCATCACTGTATTAAAACTTATTTTAGCAGTTTCACTGTCAGTAGTATGAAAAGCAAATAAAAAAGGATGTGTAATAATCTTCAGTGTATCATTAGAATACATGTCTCATCTCATTTTATGGTGGCATAATGAATGGAGATTTTCACAAAAACCACTCAGTAAAATGTTTTGATTCACAATGAATCACAAGATATTGGTTCTTTAGGTTGGCAAAAACAGTTGTGGATAGTGAGTCAAAGTACTCCGTGTAACATTCTTAAATCAAATGAAATTCAAAGATTGAACAGTTATGTGAAAAATGGTTGTGAAGATGAAACACAATTCCACACAGACAAGCAGAAAGAAACCTCATACATGCAAATTATAAAACAAAGTTGGCATTATTATTATTCTGGTTGCTAATTACTACTAGAGGGTGCTCTTCAATGTTCATTGATTAGCTACAAATGAGTATACTGTGACCTCATTTCCTCTCTCTCTCTCTCTCTCTCTCACTCACACACACACAGAGCGAGAGAAGATAAAGGTGTTGAAAAAAATAAAATTAATAATATAAATTATTCAAAAAGTGCTTAGCTGGTGTTGGAAGAAAATGGGGAATGTATTAATTACACTGGTCAACAAATTTTTATTTTTTTTTCTTGGCAGACCATCTAGGAGTGTTTTCTGGGGTTTTGAAGGTCGCTGATTACGAATATAACATTGGTTTTGTCTGATTGGCTCTAGTTTAGAAGATATTGATAGCCTCAAATAAGCCTAAACTGCTAAAATTCTCCCTGAAATACTTCAATATAGAAGCAGTAAATAATAATTTTCTGATATTATTGAATCATTATAACATACTATAGGACAAGGGAAGGCAGCTTGCTTCGTTTCTTTTCTAAAGAAGATGACCTGATCTTTTGTAATGACGTTTCTGCACTTCTTAACTGCATGGGGATCTCGTCATATGACCCAGCAGATTGGCGTCTCTTTATAGATAGCTCGAAAGCAAGTCTAAAAGTTGTACTTTTGCATAATGGCAATAAGTTTGCTCCTGTACCACTTGGCCATTCTACCAAGATGAAAGAAGAGTATGATGGTATCCAATTTGTTCTTGAAAAGCTAAATTACAACACTCATAAATGGCTGATTTGTGTGGACTTGAAAATGGTGAATTTTCTGCTTGGTCAGCAAAGTGGGTACACAAAGTATCCCTGCTTTCTTTGTTTGTGGGATAGCAGAGCAAGAATCCAGCACTGGAGAAGGGAGAACTGGCCAGAACGAGAAAGTCTCGAAGTCGGCACAGCCAACGTCATCAATGAGCCTTTGGTACCCAGGGATAGAATCATCTTCCCTCCATTGCACATAAAACTAGGGCTCATGAAGCAGTTTGTTAAGGCGTTGAACAAAGATGGGGATTGCTTCAAGTACATATGCAGGCAATTTCCAGGTCTTTCCATCGAAAAAGCTAAAGGTGGCATCTTCGATGGACCTCAGATTCGAACGCTCATGAGGGATTCTGACTTCACTAATCATATGAACATGGTTGAGTTAAATGCTTGGGTGTCCTTCACAGATGTAGTGACAAACTTTTTGGGAAATCACAAAGCTGACAATTACAAGCAATTGGTCCGTAAGATGCTTACTGCATACGAAAAACTAGGGGCAAATGTGAGCATCAAAGTTCATTTCTTGTTTAGCCACCTCGACAGATTTCCTGGTAATCTTGGTGATTACAGTGAGGAGCAAGGAGAGAGATTCCATCAAGACATCAAAACAATGGAAGAGAGGTATCAAGGCAAATGGGATGAGCACATGATGGCAGACTACTGCTGGAACCTTTTGAGAGACTGCCCGAAAGTTGCTCACAAGCGAAAATCGTATAAACGTCAATTTCACTTTTGTGAATAAAATATTGTTTTGTGTGTTCATTGTAACTAAGAATCTAGTGTATAATAATGCTTTGCATTAATTTATGATATATAACTGATTATGTAAATGTTTTTTTCCCTTGGAGAATTAAAATTCAGCAAATTTTTAGCAAATTTTTTGTATATTCTCGAAATATATGAAAAGTGTTCATTTATTAATAAATGAAATGATGTTATATCTAACTTAACTTGTTAGATTGAGATTTTACACTGTCTTTGTGGTTTTGGATTATCATAAAAATCAATATCTGACATTTTTGCACTATTTAGCCGTTTTTTGTACGTTTAGTTATGGTCGCGAATGGGTGATTTCAGACGAACGACCCCCCTGTGATATCTCCAAAACTAGAGCCAACTTGAAAAAACAAATGTCAGATTCGGATTCAGCGCCCTTGAAAACCCCAGAAACCAGTCTCACTTTTCCTGCCAAAAATATTGTGTTGACCAGTGTTATCTATAATGTCATTTCAGAAAAAAAAAAGAGATTACAGAAGGGACAGATGAATAAATTTCTGAGAAACTGGTTTATTAACATTGGCTCAGATGTAGTCAAGGGAGGATTTGTCTATAGGACCTGTCTTCTACTTCATTATTCATGTAATCAGAGCACGTTTGATCTACAGGTGTCTGCCATCAAGATCTTATGGCCTGCATTTGGAAAAAGAGAGAAATACTCTGAATCACCTCTAGTTTGCAAATAGCTATGAAAATGTATGTTGATGACATTTATCTTGTGCGCAATATTGCATGGTAAGACTGGATCTTTTACTATTGTTGTTATTTTCCCAATAGTTTAAGAACAGATAATAGGCACTGAAAGGACTAAACAGAAGTATAATTAATACTTTTGTTTATTTAACTTGCTTACAGTAATTTTTAGTACATGCATTTTTCCAGTGAACTGCTATTGTGGCATTATTGATTTATACAGTTCAGCTTCCATCACAAAATTATTACATTATAGAATAACACTGCTGTGCATTAAATGATGGCATACTCATTATCAAAAGAATTTATTGATTTAGGCATCATTACTTTTTTAGGTAGAGAGAAAGAAATAAAAAATTGGAATACATAAGATTTCTATTTTTTCTCCATCCTGACTACAGTATTGCTATTATTGACATGCAGCTTACTGGATCCTGAGTCTTCCAGTTATGCATGCATAGGTCAGTTAGACTTGAAATTCTATATAACATGAAACAGACTGAAGTTTACCTTTAAGAGTCACCTTATAAGTTTACTTCTCATTATTACAAGGATATATATTCATTTATTTATTTATATTTGTTGTCCAATTTTTAAGTGATTCAGGTACTAAAAATAGAGATTTTTGTGAAAATAATTAAGAGTTTATACTTTAGCTATAACGCTACAACTAGAAGTGTTATACTATATTTATTCCAAATTTTGAAAAATTATAATAATGCTCATGTGTTCTGTAATTTTTTTCCTATGAAGTCTGAGATTTTTAAATTGCACCTTATAAAGATGTTATTCTTAAAAAAGATGATATATATGGGTGAAGGCATCACATCTTGTAATTTTATCTCCATTCAGGTAGGTATGAGAGGTCCACTGCACAAAACACTTAAGTATACTAAAAATTGAATTTGAATAAATGCAAATATTTGATTCATAGTCTTATTAAATTTCCAAAGCATTAATTGGCCAAAGTTTAATTTATCAGAACACTCATTTGTTTCAGACAGTGATGGATTACATAGTTGCTAGTTTTAGTTTTCGTGTATTTCACTATCTGATACTTTCTGCAATTGTATGTCCAGATAGAAGCACTTAACATGGTTATATCTGTAAACACAGGCTGGCCACCTTATTAGGTCCTATACCTAATAACAGTTTAGGCCACCTTTTGCCAGAATAAACCAAGATGCAATGTAGCATAGAATCCACGAGGTGGTGGAGGATGTCCTCAGGCATACTTCCTGATTTAGTCATTACTATTGTATGCAATGTATGGAGTGAGGTAAACAGGGGATCATGATTTTAAAGTTTATCCAATAGATGCTCAATTTTATTGAAATCTGGGAATTCTGCTGGCCATGGAAGATGCCTGATATCTTTATGTTCCTTAAACCATAAATGATGCTGAGTGAGGTAAGCTTTGGCATTTACCATGCCTTCTAAAGAGTCCAAGGGGCCCAGAGTATGTTAGCAAAACAAGACAGTTTGGACCACACAAGAGGGATTGAGAAATTTGAGTGGCTTTCTTCAAATCTTCTCTCATCTATGCAAAAAAGGGTAAAGCATGACTTGTCAGACCACATCACTTTTCACCAGTTCTCTTTAGTTTAATGTCTGCACTCCTTACACCATGCAAGGTGTCTTTTCATGTTGGTGACTGCAGTCAGTGGTTTACACAATAATCTCCTACTGCAATAGTCTATTCATTGCAATGTTCTTTATGAAGTATGCTCGAAGGTGTCTTTTCATGTTGGTGACTGCAGTCAGTGGTTTACACAATAATCTCCTACTGCAATAGTCTATTCATTGCAATGTTCTTTATGAAGTATGCTCGGAGGTGTCTTTTCATGTTGGTGACTGCAGTCAGTGGTTTACACAATAATCTCCTACTGCAATAGTCTATTCATTGCAATGTTCTTTATGAAGTATGCTCGGAGATTGCCCTGCAAGGAGTCTGTTAGTTGGTCTGTTGTTTATGATGGTTTGGTTGGACTTTATATCCTGTCTTTCTTTTTCTGTCACTAAGTGTTTATGGCCACGATTCTCCCTCATAGAAGATATTTTCTTCACCTTTTGCCATTGCTGATAAACTCAAATGACCAGTGTCATGGAGTCGTTTACCAAAGAAATTGTTTTGGCCACTATGGTTCCTGCTGGACATGGACCCACTATCATGCCTCTTTTGAGTGTTGTAATGTTTTTTGCCTTTACCCATATGTTTGATTAGCTGCAAATGTGCTTGTCTAAGTCATCACCTGTCGCATTATGTGGTTAACCTAATTTGCATCTTCAGCTTGGGTCAGATCCTAATTAAGTGGCCAGTTTATATATATTAATAGCACTATCTGCCATTAATTTTATAAGCAAGATCTGAGAAATGATATATTATTTACTTTTTTTAAAAAAGTTGTTGACTAAAATTTACATTTAAAAGTTTCTTATGACCTTCAGATCTCTTCTTTGATATTGTAAGCTTTCGGTTGTAACAACGACTGAGAATATTTTTTTAGCCAGCCAGTGAATTGACATTTGAATGTTGATCATTATCCAAGGCCATTTTAGTTTATTAAAATTTTTTTTACAAATATACCCTTAAATGGTTTAAAGGAGAATCACCATTTAAAAAAGTATCCATAAAAGCTTTTGCCAGTAAATCAAGTGATATTTTAAGATTTATTTGTGCATCATAAGACTAACTCCCAGCAGAAAGTTGTTGGCATCATGGAAGCTTTCTATCTTTTTAAAGCCAAAATGAAGGAAACTATAACAAATAGTGTAGTCAGACATTTATTTTCTCTCAACTGATGTCCCATAATTGGTTCAAAGCCCATTTCAACAAATGCTGTTTTAGTCATGATTACTCGTGACTGCCCCACACTTTAATGTCATATGATGATTTAAAGAATGAAACAACCATTTTCTTTTCCCTTAGATTTGAACGCTCACCATAATTACCAACATTTCTCATGGAAAGCTACAATTTTCTCAAATTTTATATATGAACAAAAGGAACATTTTATTCTTTTCCATTTGTTTTTTTTTTAAAGTACCCTGAACCCTGTAATTTACTTTTTCTAGGAAGTCAACAAGATTTATAATTACAACTTTATACAAGATTTTCTCTCTGCAAAGTGATAAGAGACCTATGTATATATCTTGCTAATTTTTACCTGCAGTCAGCCAGGTTGGTATAAAATGTTCACCGTACGCTAATTAGATTGAATATTAGTTTTATTAGCCCTCGGCATTATTAAGCTGACAAAGGTTTAATTCATGAGTGCTTAATTTTTCTTGCAGAATATGATTGAAAAGTTGTTACATATATAAAATAATAAATTGTTTAATATATAATATTTCTCACTAACAGAATACTTCAAGTGATCTATGGTATGTGCAGATAAAATCACTCGCTTTATTTTTCATGGTTAACGAACATTGTAGCAATGCATTTATTTAGCTTATTGCAAATTCTAGACCTGATGTATGAGATACTTTACTGGAAACTGGTTATGCACCAGACTGCCCTAGGTTTATGGAAGACTGCCAGAAGTGAGGTACCGCTGGTGGTTTAGTGAGAAATTTCCAATATCTCCTGAGTCCCAGTGTTAAGTTGCTTATATTCCAAGTATTCTCTTTAGAAAACTGAGCTACCCTAAAGCTAATTCCCCTAAGCTGTTATACAGCATAACATAGCTTTCCTGTTTTGGTTACATTTTTTATTCATCTGTATTTTAAACAGCACCAGATGACTTTTTTAAAAGTATCAACAAAATTATTGAAATGCTAGAGATCCAGTCTGGAAGGATAGATTTTGATGACTTAGATTTTTATATAGATATTTTACATTTTTTCAAATTTTCTATGAATGAATTTATTGCTTAAAATTATATGTAAAGAGTATTATTTGTAGATACCTATTTTAATTGTAGATTTAAAATTTTAAAAACTATTATTTCATTTAAAAAATTGTCTTTAAAATGTAAAATTAGTGCTGCTTTGGTTTGTTGTTGTTTTGTTTCTTGAAGAGAATATAATTTTTACTAATTATATGCATTTCATTTTAAAATTAACAGTCAATAAAAATTGAAATTCTGTTAACAATTTAGGTAATTTTTGTAGAATTCAAAAAATCTAATAATGAACTTATATTTTAGAGATCTTTCCCTGTCACCACCACCAGGGTTTTAATCTGACAGGACTTTTGGAATGCAAGGATTTTCCTTAAGTGTTTCTAGTTTTGGATTGTACAAGTGGCCTGAGCCAGTCTTGAGCCTGTGACCTGCATACTTGCCAACTTTCCAAAATTTTCATGGGGGAGACTTTGGCAATTCAAGTCACAAAGTGCTCAAAAATGTAAACAAAGAACAAAGGAAATGTAAACACTCATGATTATCTGTCTCTAAATTTCCATATGGTCACAATTGTCAAATGCAATCAGTCATGCTCTGACTCATGTCCAAGTGTTAATTCTTTATTGTAGGTAACACAGGCTGATTTTGCTGTTTTCAAAGTTGTCCTACTTGGTTTGTAGGCATGACAGTCCTCTGTTCTATTGCATTTACATGTCAACAATGCATCCAGGGTTGAATTGTCAAGAAGAGACCTATGATGCAACTGGGAGTGTCTGCCATGGGAGACAAGCCTGTGGAGTGGTGGGTGGCTATAGGGTCAAATAGTGGACGATGATAGCGTGAGCCATACACAACAGGGCGATGGGTCTGTTGATTTATGATTGGTCAAAATATGAAACTCGCAAAATGTCAACTGTGTGTGCCGAAAAATTGGGTGGTTTTCACATATAATAGGGAGGGTTCTTAAAAATCGGGAGAAATGAGTCTCTCTTTTTATGATAAAAGCAGGAGGGCGGGAGATTGATTAAAAATCGGGAGACTCCCACCAAAATCAGGAGAGTTGGCAAGTATGGACCTGTTGGCTACTAGATTTTTAAACACTTTAGCCCTCTGCCCTCATTATCCGTAAATAACACTACCAATAACTTTCTATTCTGATGTTTCAGGTAATTTGCTATTATTTTTCCCCTTCATGTCATATATAATCATTCCTTGGATGTGTGCGAGAAGCAAAGGTTAATACTTTTATTAAGGTTTTATTAAAAATACCAAGATACATTATTTATTAATTTTTACTTTTTATTATTTCAGTTTCATCCGAAGGATTATTTAAGTCTCGGACTCTGGAATCCAGTAACTCAAGTTTACAAGGTATGTACAGCAGGTTTAATAAATTGTTAAATCCATTTTGCTTCTTATAGCTATGGCTATGTCCTTCTCAGTATTAAGTGGAGTGGTACTGGTACTTACTGAAACCTAAAACAGCATAGAATTTTAATAATGTGACAAATTAAAATTTGAATGAAGCAGTTTATTATTTATTTATAAAACTATACAGCGAAGTTGCATTTCTTGATTTCCTGTGTAATATTCACATAAAGAGTTAGCAATGCTAAATTAGCTTATTCATTGTTGACCTTGAATGTAGTTATTCTTTATACCATTGTAAAACAATTGTTCATTGGTTGCCTTAATTATTGATTATACAGCATCTGGTAATTTTTTCCAACAAATTCTTGCTTCTACTGTCCATGTAACAGTATTTTCTATTGGATTATGTTAGGGACAAAAGCTGATTGATACAAGTTGAGCACAAAATAGATTCTATTGAAAACAAGTTCATTAAATGTACTAATAGTGTTTAAAAAGAAAGAAATTATTCTGTGGTAAATTTTCAATAATGATTATTTTATTATTCTATATGAAGTATCCGCTAGAGCTGTATCCAACAAAAAAAATGCATTTGACTCTCTTTGTGTTTGCTGTTTTATTTTTATGGAATGTAAACTTTTGTTATACAATTTTGTGATGTTGATTTTATTTTATAATAAAAATAAAAATAAAAAACTGTACACCATAATTCCATTAAGATCATCATTCAAATATACAATTAAAGCCAGAGTACATTGCCTAATTTGAATGTTTCCCACCACTTCACACCAATTGCTTTGTTGATTTTCCATGAGTCTATTTCCATAAAAGTCTAAAGTATGATATGTGGAATTTTAGGTTATGAGCTGTAGGAGGTACAGAAATGCACTAAAAGAATTCTTTAAATGAACTAAATGTTGATCTTAAAGAAAATCCCATTAAGAAAATGCCTTTTCACTGCATCTGAATTTTGCACATGGCTGATAAGCAGTTCATAGTGAGGCAAAATATTGAATTATAGACACTGCATAAAGTATGACATTTCTATTAATTAAAATAAAACTTAGTCTAATGGCATACATTAGGAAAATTTTTCGCTAATTGGCACAGAACAGATTATTTACTATGCAGTCAAGGAACAAGGTCATCTAACCAAAAAGTCTATGGAAAACAGTTGTCTCTGTTGTCATGTAATGATTCCCATTGTAGCATGCTTTTGATTGGTCAAGGCTTTTTTTCAGTGTCATCAAGAGAGAATTTTTCTAGAAACCATAATTAGAAAGTAAAGTTGCAAGCATCCTGGTGTAGCTAAGAATTACTCATGACTGCTGTAGTTGTCCATTATTGAGGGTTTTCTGTCATGCCAGTATTTTGCAGCCATACATAGATTATTTAATGAATCATTGAAAAAGAGATATGCTATAACAGGACAGTCAAACTTCACCACCCATGTTAATCTTATGTTAATCCATTTGCTAAAGAATGTTTTTCTTGATCTCTGAATCTTGCACTGATGTGAAAGTTGTGAGATGTACCATTTGAAGGCATTGGGAATTGTGATTCTGAGCGATAAACCCAACTGTTGCAGGTCTCTCAGTATAAGTGGACCAGAATCATCAACTGAGTTGTCTAGCATTTTTTGATAGCTTATATGAATTTTTAATGCTAAATATTATTTAGGCATGAGATGGACAACACAGACCTACCAGAAAAAGATGGTAATGTCTGATTTAATCAAGCAAAAGAAAAATTGACCTTTGGTTCACATCTATGGGTGCATCTCAAAAAATTAGAATATCGTGGAAGAGTTCAATATTTTTTGGCATTTATTTCAGAAAGTGAAAATTGTATATATTCTAGACTCATTACACGTAAACTAAAATGTTTCAAGCATTTTTTAATTTTAATTTTGATAATTACGGCCTACAGCTCAAAAAAATAGAAAAAACATATCTCAAAATATTAGAATATTCCATCTCGAGTTTGAGTAAATCACTATTTATGCAGTATAAATAACATGAATCTCTCAGTCTGGTTCAGTACACAGAACCACAATCATGGGGCAGACTGCTGACTTGACACTTGTCCAGAAGACAAGGAGGGTAAGCCATAGAAGGTCAATGCTGAAAGGTCTGGCTGTTCGCAGAGTTCTGTATCAAAGCATATTCATGGAAAGTTGACAGGAAGGGAAAAGTGTGGTAGGAAAAAGTGCACAAGCAAGAGGGATGACTGCAGCCTTGAGGATTGTCAAGCAAAGCCAATTCAAGAACTTGGGGGAGGTTCACAAGGAGTGGACTGAGGCTGGAGTCGGTGCATCAAGAGCCACCATGATCAGACATGTCCAGGAAATGGGCTACAAGTGTCGTATTCCTAGTGTCAAGCCACTCCTGAACCAGAGACAATGTCAGAAGCATCTTACCTGGGCTAAGGAGAAAAAGAACTGGACCATTGCTCAGTGGTCCAAAGTCCTCTTTTCAGATGAAAGTAAATTTTGCATTTAATTTGGAAATCAAGGTCCCACAATCTGGAGGAAGAGTGGAAAGGCACAGCATCCAAGTTGCTTGAAGTCCAGTGTGAAGTTTCCACAGTCAGTGATGATTTGGGGTGCCATGTCATCTGCTGGTGTTGGTCCACTGTGTTTTATCAAGTCCAAAGTAAACGCAGCCGTCTACCAGGAGATTTTAGAGCACTTCATGCTTCTGTCTACTGACAAGCTTTATGGAGATGATGATTTCCTTTTCCAGCAGGACTTTGCACCTGCCCACAGTGTCAAAACTACTAGTAACTGGTTTGCTGAACATATTACTGTGCTTGATTGGCCAGCCAACTTGCCTGACCTGAACCCCATAGATTCTCTATGGGGTATTGTCAAGAGGAAGATGAGAGACACCAGACCCAACAATACAGACAAGATGAAGGCCGCTATCAAAGAAACCTGGGCTTCCATAACACCTAAGCAGTGCCACAGGCTGATCGCCTCCATGTCACGCCTCATTGATGCAGTGATTCGTGCAAAAGGAGCCCCAACCAAGTATTGAGTGCATAAATGAACATACTTTTCAGAAGTTCGACATTTCTGTATTATAAATCTTTTTTTTTATTAATCTTATGAAATGTTCTAATATTCTGAGATAGTGGATTTTTGATTTTCATGAGCTGTAAGCTGTAATCATCAAGATTAAAACAAAAAAAGGCTTGAAATATTTCACTTTGTGCGTAATGAATCTAGAATATACAAAAGTGTCACTGTTTGAATTAAATTATGGGAAAAAATGAACTCTTCCACGATATTCTAATTTTTTGAGATGCACCTGTATTAATAGTTTTCCAGTATGAACCAAGGTCTGAACAAAGAATTGCCATTTTTGGTTACATACTTTGTTGAAGAATTATACAAGTACTGTATATTACTTCAGTTGGTTTTGCAGAGTGCTTTGAAAATACGTTTTTTATAATGGCATGGCCACCTTCATAAATGAATGTATTTTACTGAAATTTATATATTTTGGGCAAGACTGTAAATTTTAGACTTCTAAGTGGGAAGATAACCAGGGTGCACTGACACCATGCCAAAAACAAGCAGATTCCATGATAATTCCCCGTTTAGCTTAGGTAAAGTTATTAGCCATTCTGGTGCAGCCAAAGTTGATGACAGTACATTTTTTGGAAGATGTTTGTTCAATATTCTTATATAGTTTTTTAAGGCAAATGTTACTGCTGCAAAAAAAAAAAAAAACGGAGGACCTTCAACAGTGATGCCAACACAAGAATAGGCCATTACTTGCCACATTCACACTAATTATGAAGATTTTCATGCTAGCATTTTCCATGCAACAGAAATGAGCTGAAGAACTGTCCATCATCATCCCTTCCTACTTGGCTATAGAGGGTGTGTGTAATACATAAGAAACCCCCTCAATCCAATAGGAATAAAACACTTTAAAAGGTCTGGCCAAAACCTCAAGTATTGGCAGCGTATACTCATTCTCTCCAGCTTATCACTGTGTCAAGTATGGAGATGGGATTCTCGTGGTATAGGTACAATCTGTCAAGGAGGACAGACAAAATTGCTGCTCAATTCTGCTGGGTACTTTGCTATTTTAATAGCACATCTTGTACCAACTAGGCATACTCAGATATGATCCTCATATTCTTCAGGAAGATGGTGATGCACGCCATTCATCTCGTGTGTCTACAGTCTGAATGTTCTCTGGATACCAATAAGCCTTGATTTGAATCTAGTTGAATACTGGAAGCATCTGGATTGTCAGCTAAGAGCAATCTGCCAACAGCTCACCAGTATGATAGAATTAAACATGGATATGGTGGGAACCTAAACTAGATGGTGATACAAAATGCAGATTCTTCATGCTGCATTAAGTGGCTTGAACAAGTACTAACATGAAAAATTTCAATCAGTCACTTATATTTATTTGCTGTTTTTTTAGAAACAAATTAACACATTGTAAAAGCAGATAGCTAAATTATTATGGCTGGACACTATAAGTGGATTACATTTTAGTTTACAAATATATATATATATATATAAAGTTTTATAGAAGTAATGCCATATAGTTTCAGAATTATCAATATGCAACTTAGTTTATTTAGAAGTTGCAAAAAAGTCATAAATATAAGTTTCATAATTATTGGAATACTGTCATTTGTTCATATTTAGGCAGCAGATAATTTGAAATGTAGACATTATTCTGGAAGGAGTCTGTTATTCAAGAACTGTACATTTATTTGAAATTCAGATTTGTTTTTCCATGTTTGGGATCAATAAGGTAATTTGTGCCTTGAATAAAATATAATTTTTTGTTGAAATTACTTATTAATATATGCATTAAACTTAGTATGGTGCAAGGATTTTAAATATGGATAAATTTTTTGTATACAATTCTTTTTATTTTTACATTGCTTATTTTGCATGTAATATCTATCCCCCCCATATTGAAACCATATTTTTTGTTAGATTACTCAGGCATGTTGATTTTCTGCCAAAACAAATGTTTTTTAAAATATTATTGAAAAAATTCTATCTTTTCTGAATATTGAAAATCTTCCATAAAGAGGCTATTCCAGGATGTGTGATGTACACTCATTGTTTTAATTTTAGCATGTAGCAGTTAGCTCTGATGCATCGTGATTGGCTGCAAAACATTGAATTTTTTATTTAGCCTGCAGCTTTTACCCGTGAACAATGGACTTTCAGTGATTGGTCATCGTTCAGTATGCTAAAGTTTATTAAAAGCCGGGGCACTAATATGTTGATGCATATTGATGTTCATGTAAAGAACAACTGTATCTATATAAAGGTTGATGTGTCAAATATTGGCTGCATTAGTGTGTTCTAGTTTGTGGAATTATTGCCAGTTATTCAATGTCATAGAGTAAATTGATTTTCCTTGTCTAGAAACATTTTCTTTAATCAGAAAAATAGCCATAATGTGTCTCCCGAAACCGTTTGGATTTTGTTCAGTTCATGCCTACTCCCTCTTCAAATCATATTAGAGAGCTAAGGAAGCGGGTAACAACAATGCTGTTGTCCTATTACGGGGGACTAATTTCTACAACTTCTGATTATTTTTCTCTTTGTTATAAGGTGAATCCATTAATATTGCAAATTATTGTATTGGCTTCCACTTTTTATGACATCACCTTTTTCACTTCAGTATTTCTTCAATGGAAGAGATTTTCATTGGTTCCTGTTTTATGGCTTCACCACATTTAGCTTAGTTTCTATTAGAATAGGAGGCCATCATGGCTACCTATTTGATTTTTATGCTATTTTACATTATCACTATCAACAATGAAATGCTATAAAACTTATTTTTTCTAATATTAAGTCAGACTGATGCTTAGTCATTTTAAATGACCCCTAGTATTTTTAATTGCAGGCATATGAAAGAATCTGACCATCCACACAATGAAAACTCTGTTAGATATCCCAAACATTTAGTAACCAAACTAGATCTAATATCTTTAATTGATCAACATATTCTGAATGCTTGAAACTATTTCTTTTTTGCCAAATAAAAGAATTTAAGATAGTTTCTAAAAATATATATATATGCGGTTTCTCTAATTTTATATCAATACTTTCTGATAAAATACAGATTTGGCACTTCAGAAAAGTATGAAAATTGAGGCAGATACTAATAAAAGAAATATTATCAGGGTAATCTTTTTTGGTTAAGATTTTTGCTTTTGCTCAGAGGAACACATTTGATTTTGTTCAACCCAGTTTGATAATGTATAATTATTACTTTGATGTCATTTGGATATCACTACAAATGAGGGAAGAAATTTGGCAGAAACCATAAAAGAATCTGTACTTTTAAAAAATTTTTGTTTATTATCTTTTTACATAATAGATTGTAGATTGAAGCCAGCAGAGTCCAGAAAATAAATTGAAAGTATCTTTGACTGTTCAAGATATTATTAATAATAGTTTTCATTTTTTGCTTATTTCTGAAGTTGCAATTTTCCATATTCATTGAACTTAGTTCAAATTTTTTTTCTCCATTATAGAATGAATCCATCAATGTTTTCAGTTTTTGCTTTAACAACTTTTGTGATAGAGTGGCATAACTGAAAGTGGTTTCATGAGTGTTTTTCAGATTTTTATCTGAAGACTGGAAAATTTCTTAAACACTAAGATTTTTTTCTTATGGAATTTCCAATCAGCTTGATGGCCCCAAAACAATGACAACTGAATATTAATTAATTGTTTTCTCTTATTAATATCCAATATCCCTTCCAAAGCTACATAGCTAAAGTCAAAATTCCCTTAACATGCAAATATATACATATAGTCAGGGGGAAAGTAGGGGGAGTAGACTATATAAAAACGATTCTGTTGCCTTATTCTTATTTACGATTTGTTTGCAAATATAAAATCTACCACTTTGGAAGTATTATCAAGAGAAAAATATACAAAATAATAATAGTGTATCTTGAATAACAGTAACCTGCCTTTGCCTAGATTATTGTTGTAATTATACTTGTCATTTATTTGATTAATTTGTCTTTAATCGTTTGGTTGATTTAATTCCTTGCTTTGCCAGGCGTTCTAAATTGCACTTTGTTTATTTTTTCTTTCTCTTAAGCTGTTTCCCCAAACATTCAATGAGGTTTAGTCAAAGGAATATGCCAGCAATTTCATCATTTAGATACCATATTTTGTTTCTTTGATGGATAATTTTACACAAGTTAAGTGTCTTTTTTTTTTTTAATTGATATCTTATTTGAAAGCAAAATTTCCTTTGATTAGTCTTTGATAATTAGAATTAACCATGGTGCTGAAGCAGAGTGATGTTTATCTTTGCTCAGTCTGTAGTGAAGTTGCTGATATCGTATTGCTTAAAATGGCTCCAAACATGGAAGGGACCCTCCAGAATATTTAATGGAAGCTTTTATGCAAGTTGATGAATCTTTAACTTGACCTTTGATGGACATATTGCTTTATCTGATGTGCAAGAATTATGAATATGACATTTATTTTTTCTCTGGTCTTTGATACTAAATTTTCTGTATGTTAGAGTCAATTTTAATTAACTCTTTGCTAGGAAAATGATTTAGGGGCAAAAGCTTGTTTATTTAGTTCTATTCTCATCAAGTGTTTGTTTATTTGTCAAACTCAAGAAAAGGTGGTCATTTTGTCTAATATGAAATGTTAGCCTGATACAGCAACTTTCATTTCATTGTATTTACACTTTCTTTTGCAAGGTGTTTTCAGGTTTAAAGGGATTAACATGCTTCATCGAATTTTACAAGTGTCAGTGTATCAGTCTTGTACTCGATGAAAAAATATATTCAAATTGCTGTTGTGAAAATTATAAAAATTATATCTGACAAGTTCCACTAGTTTCTCATAAAGATGTATTTTTGTGCATTTCTGCACTTTGTGTGTTGATTTTTCATGGTTACTACTAAAAAATAAATAAATAAATAAATGCCTTTTCTGAGGTGAACAGGTAACAGTTACGCAGAGCTTTTGAAAAAGATGTAATGGAATAAATCCTGTATTTAAACTTGTCTTTTTAATTTCCATGGAATGATGGCTATGTTGTTTAGAAGATTAGCACTACATGTAGTAATTGCATAATGCAAAGTAAAGGTGTCTAGATATAGCTACAGTCATTACTGGGACATTTAAATAGAACCTGGTTAGATACCATTACAGCGTTGCTGTTTTATTTAAATGCTTCTAGTATTTAGGCAAGAGATGTTTGGATAAAAGTGGATCAGAAAAACTGCTTTCATCTAATTAAACATATGAGGTACCTGAAACAAAATGAATTATTTGTAACCAACAGCTTATTAATACTAATTTTAAAAATTTTTTTGCTGAAAACTACTGTATTTCATTCTAGACTTGATCATTTCAGGTATGTAGTTGTAGGGAGTCTTTTTTTCTAATCATTAGTTTTAAGGTGATGAATGGGGAAAGGAGTGTTGTAGTTCTGTTTCTGGATGCTGATAATTGTGGTTGGGTCAATATAATCCATTAGAGTTTTGAAATGAAGATAATTGTTATTGGCTGCCATCACAGCTTTCTTCCTATGGCTTCTAAACAGGGAGCAGTGAGAGTCAGGAATGGAAGATAGGCGGTAGGCGACGGAAAAAAAAACCCATTTTGCATAACCATTTTTTAAAAAAAATTGATTTATTTTATTGCATTATATTAATATTTCATGTTCATATTTAGAAAAAAATGATTTAACTTAAAATGATTTTTTGTTTTTCTTTTTGCAGTTGTTTTTTTTTTTGGAATTAAATTTAAAGTAAAAAAAAAATAAATAGAATATTAGTTTGAGCGTAATTAATTTAGTGGAAATGTATTTTATTAATGGTATTGAATTTAAAATCAATGATGGTTGGAGAAACCAGTCAGCAGAATTTCTGTTCTCCATTTGTTACTTTATCTGAAATTCTCTTACCATGGTAACTTGGTAATTTACTAATGTTGCTTATGTGAATAGTATCTTGTGGAGAAAACCCCTCCCACCAGTCTCCTTCAAATAAAAGATAATCAATAACTTGTTTTGAGAGAAGTGTTTGAATATTTTTTAAAATAATAATTTAATATTTTCAATTGTCATTTAACCATCTGAAAAATAGTAAATTGCACTAATATTTCAACAATCAGAAATGGGTGTTTGGCTGTAGCTGCCACATCTAGACGACGAAGTGCAGCATGGTCTTATTAAAGCTGTCTTGTGATTTAGAAGTTTTGTTTTCCTTTTGACATCTTTTCCTCTTTTACTATCTTAAGACAAACATCTGGTTTTTGACTATGTATTAAGGTAGTAATTTGTGTGTGTGGGGTAAGGGCAACTTTTCTCTTAAAAGTGTTAGAAAATTCTAATACATTTTCCTGTTGTTTGGTGGCAAAAGCTGCCTTATGTTGGTCAGTTTTTACTTTGAAAAAAACTGTTTAACAGGAAATGGCTTTCTTCCACTACTTAGTTCAGGAAAATGTTAGTCCAATGAATAATTAAACTCAAAGAAAAATATAATGTGACCTTAGATATCTAATTTACTTTTGATTCATTTATTTGGTAATGTCTGTGTTAGAGTTTGTTCTTTAAAGAAATATTTACTAAGTAAAGGGTTTCACTCCACTTTGATTTAGAAATAAAATGAAAAGAAAAAAAAATGTTACTCCGAGAACACTGAAAATTCATTTGGAGTGATCACAGTTTGATATTATTATTAAAAGTTGGCAGTTTTGTCCAAGCTTTAAAAATGCAGATATTTGTAAAATATTATTTCAGTGTTGGTTTGACAGCACTGAATTACAAGGAAGATGGTTCTCTGAGAACTTGAACTAGCATTTGCACACGACACTATATCATGTGACAATAAGTTTCAAGACTGAATGGCAGTGGGGTTTCGATATCATTTTTTCAGGTTGGTTCTACAGTGACAAATCTTTAAATAAAGAATCATCTAGCACGGCTTATCAACTGCTGAAAACTTTTGATTGTAGTCCCCTTAAAGCTGCCATGTATTTTGAAATAGTCAGTACATCACAAAATTAGAAAAAAACATTTTAATATGTTAGGATAACAATATTATTGGAAGGGGAAAAACCTCTTAAGCCACAGCTAATTAATTAATTGTTCATCACTGCATTCTGTCTTACCTTTCTTTTTTCTTTTTAAGTTTCTCTGAAGAAGGAACTCATCTATAGTTTGATTATCTCCCTTAGTTATTACAAATGGTTTTCTCTTCATAAGCACCAAGACTATGGAGGAAATAATTGTTGAGAGCTGCCATTATTTTCCCCCAGAATTATTTATGTTCTCAATCCCTGTTATTGTGACTAGAATGATTTGATTTTGCTAACTTTCAAGTTTTTTTTTTTTTTAAATCTAAAATCTTTACATCTTATAGTTGATAGTTTGTCTCACACACCAGACCAGTCTCAACAATGGAATAACCCTAACCCTGACCCTGCTTTTATTGGCTAGAGAGTGTGTTATCTATCCTGCACCACAAGGGGCCTGGCAGGCCACCAGCCACACATTTTTAGGGTTTAAAAACTGTTTTGGTTCCTAAGAAAAATAATGACAGTAGAAGGAAGTATGAATTTCTGAGAGTTTGTTTGTTTGCTATGAACACCATTTCCTGAAATATTAAAATTCTATTTATATTTATTAATGATTTCTTTACTTCTTCTTTAGCAAAAACCAAATAAACACAAGGATGGATGACTTGACCAATTTGAAAATGAAGCCAATTTTGGCATTACATTATTCATTTAGAAAACTTTTTTTTTTTTTTTTTGTCAACTAATTTACTTTAAAAAAGAAAAAAAAAGTCAATTTGGGTTTTGGATTGCATGCATGCATAAGGGAATTTAAAAAATTAACAGGGTTACCAAGACAAATAAAGAAATAATTGGGTTTATGAATTTGGAGAGCACAGATGCCATCAAACATTAGTGAGCTAAAGCATGCAGTGAATAAGAAATCCATTAGGCCAAGGTCTGAGTATTCATTATCTGTATGACATCTGCACATACAGCATCCAGAGGAAAGGTTTCCTCTGGTAAAATTAAGCGGCGGAGGACAAGGTGCAGAGGTTAGCCACGTGCCTGTCACAGCAAGTCTCTCACTAGATCTCTCCATTTTTTAGATTCTGAATGTTTAGCTGGGGATTTTTTTGTTGTTTTATATCGTGTGATTGATACAGTCACTACTAGTGAAGAGAAGCAATTATAGCTGCTTGGCAAGACCAACCAACAGTTAAGTTTAACAGTGGGGGGGGTGAGGCCAGAGATAGACAGATGGCCCAGTTAATACTTAAAGAGAGTCTATGAATAGGTGTTTAAGTAAAAAGAAAGAAAGGAAGAAGTGTTAGTTGGATATATATCTCTTTGGGAACATTCATTTCCAATATTTCATCACAGTGACTTCATTTACTGTGTGCAGCTATATGTATGTATACACAGGTATTCCAGTTTGCCAGTAATCTAAAAAGATTTTACCTGGTTGCCACTGCCTATTTCATAGAGGTAATCAGGAAGCTATAAAATCCTTCACACTGAATGTATTCTGAAAGAAATTCACATCTGCCATTTTTTTATTCCAGAAGTTTAGCAGAAAGTTTCGGAAAGAGATGGATGCTACGTGTCTTGGTAAATCAGCGCCTTTAGTATAGATTGACAAATAAATGCTAATTAATGTGCATGTGTTGGGTGGGGTGAACTTCCTTTTGATCTTTAACGAGTCACTGATAGCTTTCTAACTGAAATAGCTGAATGATCCTTTTTCTCTCTCTCTATTTGTGTTTTCAAGTTTTTTTGTTTTTTTGACTAGAGAGAAAATCATGGATACATGAAGAAAGATTTCTGTATTAAACTCAAGGACAGCTCAGATCTTAAACGAGTAAACCAAAAATAATGAACAAAGGATTTTTAAAACCTATTCTATGTTAAGCTGCCATTTTGGTTATTCCTTGTATTCATTAGTTCCTCTGTCAAAAATCATTAGAATTGAAAAACCAAAAATATACTTTACCCAGGAATGACATTTTGGATAATTAACAATGAATTGGTAGTTTGTAAGGTATTGATTCCTTGCCTTAATTTTGTAATCCTCCTATTTAGTATATACTGCATGTTTTGATATAGCCATATCTTTTGGACAGTTTGAATAATATAGCGAGAGCAGTGGTGTAAACAGACTCTGTATTCTTTTCGAAGAAACCACTGATAATAGTACATAAATGTTAGTGTAACTTAATGAAACTACATTAAGATAAATTGGCACTATAGCATCTATGGCAATAACAAAGATTTCAGTGCAGACATTCTGGATTATAATTTTTTTGTTTTCAGTTTAAAGGTATATAGTTTTTTTCGTTATCCCAGAACTCAGTAGATTAACTGTATTAACTACATGCTTCAAAATTTAAAGAAATTTGTGGCCGTTTTGGTTGAGAATAAAAATAAGCAGTTACTGGTTTGGTGATGTTGAGGTGGGGTGGTATTTTGCTAATGTTAGTTGAAGAAGGTTAATCTGACACTGAACCTCCAGGATTCCAATCTGTTCAGCAATGGGAAAGGGGGTGAGTTCTGTGGAGTGGGCAGATGGAAACCAATTAAAATTTGAGTTGCAATCTTTATATGATAAAATATTTTAAGCTGCTCATGTGTAACCTAGAAAAAGAATGGTTGGGGAGGGGCAAAAATGACAAAAAAAAAGGGTAACAGATATTCAGATCAGTTTGGCAAAACTAAATGATAGAGTCCTGTAAACCAGAGGAAGAAGAATTATTTATTGTTGTTGCTTTTGGGAAGAAGGAAATCAGTTTTTAGTCATTTGTAAGTGAAAGCAATTTTATGTGAAAAGGGTTAAAATTTTACTGCTGATGATGTTTCAAGCAGGTCCCTGTATATAATGTAGAGAAATACAAATCACCAAACTATCTTAATCATTTGTTAGCTATAACCCACTTTCTCAGGAGCTAATAGTAGTGAAGGAATATTATTGTGCTGATATAGTAGTTGCCATGCATTTCTGCTTTAGGTTGTGCTAGGGAGAACATGTTTCTTGTTTCATGCGAAGTAATAACTGCACTAAAATAAGAAACACCACGAGTGATAATGTATCATTAGAGCGGCTGAGTCAGACCCAATCTTTTACTAGTCATTTTTTCTTAACTCTTCCTGATCTATATCCTGTATGGATCCACTTATTTGACAAATGGGTCTGTTTGATGAATAGCAGTACGTGGCTGCCAGTGTGATATATATATTTTTTTCCATAAAGATGACTATCTTTCTCCATCATTTCCTATCTGTCAGTTTTTCTGTTTAAATCTCTTTTTGCTTTGGCTTGCTCTCAGTCATGCTCTTTGCCTTTGTTTTTCTGTATCGTTCATTCTTATCATGCTTCTCTTTCTTTCTTTCTTTCTTTCTCTCTTTTGCTCTTTTAATTTCATGAAGAAAACAAATGTATCTAAAGCTGATTTTTTTTACCACTACTAAATGTGAGCTATTGTCTGTCGGAGATGACTGGCACATCTGTCTGGAGGCAGAAGCGGCTTATTTTTCTCTCAGTATTATTTACACAAACTAATGTAAAAGATAATTAACCATCAGTTTTATTTAAAAAGATTGCTTGCATTAAAAAAACAAAATGCCCTTCTTTCTGAGTGGGGTATGTGTGCTTTATCATTAAGTATCTAGAGATCGAATTGAGATTTTTGGAAATTGAAATGCTTAAAAAAAATGAATTACTAGAATTTTTATCATCCATAAACTTAGAACAAATTCCCCGTTTCTTATATTGTAGGATGTTTCTTAATAGAAAAGCAAATTTTAAACAAAACTAAAATAAAGTGATCTTGATTCCTTTTAGTTTTATTGAAGTTAGAGAAAGTTAGTTAATGTATGTAAGCTAAACCACCTAGAGAGCTGTACATCATATTTTAAATATTCCCAAAATTAATTTTTATTTTAGGACAGAATGGAAATACAGCACCCCAGTACTAATGCTTGTTATGAAATAACAGCTTTTGAATTATTTTTTACTTCATTTGGGGGGAATTTCTGTTGTAAAAAATGGATATTAAATGTTATGGAAAATTTTAAAGTGAAAGTAGGTGAAAGTCTGAGTAGTTGTGCCATTAGGAAATGGGAAAAGAAATGCTATATTGATCTGTACTGAGAAGAAAGTTCAATAAAAAGTTTGGTTCTGATTCTGGTTAGTTCCTTCCACTGCAGATATAACCAGCCAGCCAGTTGGATGTGTATACAGTAGAATCCAGATAATATGAAATTGTGAAGACCAGGAAAATAATTTCTTGTTAACTGTGATGTCACTATGCTATCAGTCACATTGTACCACCACACTCAAGAAAGAACATGTGGAATCAAATAAATTCTTTTTACAGAAAAAATTACAAATCAGTTTTAAAATTGTGAACAAAATGTACATATTTTGTTAATATTAGTTCTTAGACTCTTCCTTAAAAATTCCAAAAATAGATTTTTGTTGCACTCTTTTGAGTCCATTTTTCCTCAGTCTTTCACTATGATGATACTGTCCATGAAGCAGTTTCCATCAGGCTGTGCTGACACAAAGTACTGCAATGTTGTAATTCCTGCACTTGATTGCTTTTTTGTGGACACAGGAGGAAGTTATAGTTGTCTTCCTTCTCTGATTCTGCTACTGTTTTTGTCAAAAACAAAACTGTAGCAGCTATTCCCTGGATTGACAATAAATACTGCTGTCATTTATATATGTAGGAAGACAGCATCATACTGCTTGTTTTCTAAACTTTTAGACACTTATGGAAAAGCCAATGCAATTCTTCATTTGCCTCATCAACTGCAGCTTAAGGAGTTCTCTCTGGGCTGATATCCATGTTGTCAGTTTTAAAGTCACCTTGATGGATGCAGTTGGTGGGATGGTTTCTGTGGTCACTGCATTCCATACTGTTTGTATCATGTATAGCCTCATCTAACATGTTCATTTGAAGCTGCCTGGTCTAACATGGATCAGGTACTCTGTCACTAGGTGTCAGTACCAGTTTTTGAAATTATGGATTATTTCCTAATCATTATTAAAGTATACCTATGGTGTTGGGTGGCAAATACAAGTTCAAGTGCCTATAAATAGGGAATTTTTGGATGGGCTGGACAATTATCCATAATGTGTGTAATCCTCTGCCTCTGTTTTCATCTATGCTGCAAGTTTATGAACCCTCTTCTCAAAGATAGAAGTCATCCAAGCTTTAGCATTGAGGGTGTACTTGACTGATAGTATTGTTGTCTTCTTAGAAAATTGATTTTTAAAAATTTTCAATCACTAATAGGGGCAGTTTATCAGGTGCCATTATGGATGACACCATCCAAAGTGTTAAGGTATTTTTTTATACTTTTTGCAGCCTGTACATTTGAAACCCTTCAGAGTGAGAATTTTCTTCAGAGGGCATTCATTAAAAAGCACCTCCAGTCTTGTTTGTGCTGTTTATGTTTTGAGATTGATATTTTTTTCAGAAATTGTAGAAAAATCTTGCTTTTCCAATGATCCATCATTTTGGGTGTGACGTGACTTCAGTCTATTCCCCAACAATTTATAAGTGATCCCTCCCTCAATTTTTTTTTTTGGAAATGATCAAGCTATCCAAAGCTCAGCATACAATTTGGAACTCAAGTTTTTTGCTAGTTTGCTGGCTCGCACGAGCAAAACGCAGCTGGGTATTGATCAGGTCACAGCCTGTGCCCGACAAAACCAAGAAACCAGCTTCTTCGTCAAGTTGGCTGCTCCTTCCCCATTCCCATTTGTTTTCCCTGATTGGAAGGCGTGAGAGGTTGGCACATCTTCCATCTTGGCATGACTTTTCAGGATGGTAAAAAGTTGGATTAGGAATTCCAAACTTTCTGCAATCTGCGACTTGGGAAGTTGGTTTTCATTGGCTTCCGCAATGGTTTTCAGCAGTTTTGATAAAGATCACGTTTTGTTTTTTTCTTGCCATTACATGTCATCATGGACTGCAGCTGAATGTTCTAAATAATGCAAAGTAACCTATGATGAAGTTGTTTGTTGCTTGAATGGCCAATGAAAATGTACATTGTTTGACTTGAGCACAGCAATGGAATTAAAAAAAAATATTTCTTTTTGGCATTATTTTTGATAAAAAGGAAAGAAGCATAACACATGAACTGTAGTCATCATACTTGGAAGAAAGGTGACGATGTTTCAATGTATCTGTGGTTATATTAACTGGCAGTAGACAATTGGGGCAATGCCAACTGTTTTAACTAAAACTTCATGCTGAATATTTCAAGCATGTTTGTGTTAAGTGGGTTCCCCTGTAGTTAATTAACTTTGATATTAATTGCACTTTTTCCTGTATTCCTTACTATTGTGACACACGCACACAGACAGACTGAGTTTACTTGGTCAACACCATAAAGAAAAGAAGGCATACAGCACCCATGACCAATCTGATGACATAGCTTAGTTCATTAACCATAAAATGAAATGAAACATCTCCATTACTAAGTCTCTCATAATAAATTGGCAGGCTGGAGGTTTGAGCTGTCTTCCATCAAACTGTCACTCTAGTTTTTGTCTAATTGAATCATCCTTGCCTTCTCCCTTTGTACCTGGTTGGTGACCTCTCTCTCTCTCCATGTAGGCAGTTCAACTATGTTTACTATGCATCAGGCCTCTCTCTTCATAAGCAAAATTGAAATTATTTGAAAATGCCAGACTATCTTAATTGCTGTGTTGTTGTATTACGTATTAAGTGAACAATTTTTTTTTTTGTTTTTTCAAATTTTAGCTTTCATGGACTAAATCATTGGGAAACAATAGATCCAGAAAGAATTCAATTCTGCTATTAATTTTGTAAAATAGGAACATTTTTGGTTGTTTTGCTTTGTTCTGTTTTTTTCATATTTCATGAACATATAGAAAATTACTTTAAAAGGAATTTATAAAATTTGCATCCATATCAAGAAAGAAAGAATTGTCTTTAAAAAAAAATTAAAACAAAAAAGAAACTTTGCTTAATCATGAGAAATATTTGATGTATGTGGATATAAATTCTGATTTAAGGTAACTTAAGATATAACAATGTTTGCTAGGCTTCTAAATGGCTTTTTTATTCATCATTTTGTCTTGGTTACATATGTAATTCTTTTAATACCACTGCTTGGTTCACTTTGTCTGCTTATAGTTCTGCTGCCAAAGTAATGGTTCCTACCGCCAAGAATTTTTATCTCATTTTCTATGGTGCCATCTTTATGATCATAATGAATTTTAAAAAAAAGAATTATGATATGTAAATAAATTTTTTAATAGCTTATTTATTTATTTTTTGTTTTGCTATCTATTGTTCTTTGAGAAGCTTAACTAAACACTTTAATAATTTTTTATTTGTCTCGTTTCTTCAGATTATGTAGGATTTAGAGAATTAACCAACCATCTTGGCTGCTGCCTCACTCTGCCAAACTGGATGTAAGTGACCTTAATGTTTAAACTGAGACCCAGGTGTTCCCTGCATTAATAATGTGGGGTAGAGTATAACTGTCTTCCTTAGATTTCCATGTAGCTTGGATTAGATTTATTACCTTCTCTTTAGAATGATAACTGAATGTAACTTGATTAAGTTGATCCTGAAGCAACAATAAGTTCTACTGAGATTTGCTAATATTCTTTGGTTTTATAATTTTTTAGAGAGAATTTTGTGAGAACAAAATGTCCTTGGAGGTTAGAGAGAGAGAAAGAGAGATTAATTCATTGATGGAACATGCAAACTCACCCTGTCTTTTTAACTTCTCTGGTAAGGCTGGTTCATTGGTTTTAGGGGACTCTTTCTAGTCCATTGGTCCCTCAGGGGTTGTCAGTCAGTGTTTATTTAAGTGGCTAGATAAAATTAGATCCCATTGTCTTGGTAGGGTTGCCCCCATTTTAGATTAAGCAGATGGTAGAGCCACTGCCAGGTGGGGGACAAAAGATTATTGGTTATTTCAAGCTCATTGTTATCAGGAAGGATCCAGGGTCTTCCTTCACCTGCAGCTACAAAGACTAAGAAAAAAGGTCTCTTCGATGTTAAGTAAGATTACAAATTAATCATAAATGAATTCCAGGTAAGGCTTTTCTTTAAGCTAATATACAGTGGAAATAAACTTTTTTTCCTTTTTTTATAGGAGAATTAAATGTTACTACATTAAAAATAAACTGGTATGTGTTTAGCACACAGTTTTCTTATTCATAGCAACTTGCAGTATTTTCAATGTGAAAACCATGTTTTTATTGTACAGGGAAGTAGCTTAGTATTTATAATGATGCCTAATACATAACAAAGAAACATTTCAGTTTAAATGCACAATAAAACAATATTATCTGTTTTTATCTTTATAGATTGTTTTATAATCTTTTTGATTTTTATTATGGTGATATTGTTGTTGGCACTTATACTTTGATAATAGTCATTATTTATATAAGTAAATGTGAATTTGTATTTTTGACTTTGAAAAAATAAGTAAATAAAATGTTGTGGTAGAAGACTTTATAGCTCTGAGAGAAAATAAAAGTATGAGCCTTTTTAAGTGGCTTATTTTACCTCTGTCTGTCTGTCTCTGTGTGTGTGTGTTTAATCCATGGATGATGAGCAATTCTAGTGCTGGAAAGTTGGTACTTAGCCATTATGCACTTTATGTAATTCATTATAAATGTAGATGTACCAGATGAGGTTATGTAGTATCATAGTTACTGCTAACAAGTGTTGCCATTTCTGTAGCTTGGGGAGCCTGGCACTTGCATCTTCATCAGGAATTGGAAAGTCCCTAATAACTGTATGGGGAAAATCTGTATATTCATTAAATCAAGTCAGTCTCCAATGAGGGATCAAAAACTTCAGACACTTTGTCACTGCAGGCTGATCCATTACGTATTTGGCCATCTGCTGTTCATCTCTCCTGAAGAAAAAAATCTCTTCCAAAAATTAAGATAGAATTCATTCTTGTTAATAAACCAAAGAAAATACTTCAGACTTGGGAAAAGCTGATTTCACCAGTGCCATTGGAAGTGGGATACTTTACATTTTCTCAAGTGTTTCAGAAAATGGACTAAGCACTGGGGAAGTCCAGAGTTGCAAAACAAATACAAGAGAAAGTTGAAAAGAACTTTGAAGAGAAGAATCCAAGGAAAGAAAACCTGTTACAGTTCAAATGACCAGAGTCAACTAACATTGATCAGCAAGAAGCAGATGATAGCTTATCAAATTTTGACAGTGTAGAAGGGATTTTACCAGAATGATTTGAGGATAAATGATCTCTGTGAGCAATTAGTGGAAATAAAACTTCCTAGTCTTGCATGTAAAAGATTAAATGGGAATTATAACCTTTAAAATTGTAAAAAGAGAGGAGCAGGCAGATAGAAAAGACTAGTTTATTTTGTGTTATCAGGTGACAAAGGGGTCACACTTTAAAACCTTGGAAGCATGATGGTAGGCTGGACATCTGTTGATGGAGGCATTTTTTAGCAATAGAGTGCAAATCAGTTCAGTGTCAATAATGCATTAGGTAATTGGTTTGAAAGATGATAACTATCAATATTGTCAGTCTATCCTTGTATGTGTTTATGATGGGGTTTTTAAGTGATGGTGACTGTTCCTAAACATTGATTAAGATAACTTTAGATGAAGCTAATCAATTTTTTGAAACAAGAATTCAGTAATAAAAGATTGCAGAGTTAAATAATGGCAAAATGAAAATTCCTGAGCATTGTTTCACTGAAAGAATTAGACTTTGATAAAAAAGTTCAATCTAAAACACATCTTGAGGTAACGCTGTCAGTAAGAATGCATTAAACCTCAATAAATAAACTAATGATGATAAGAGAAAGCAACTAATATATTAAGACATTATTGACTAAGTTCTCATTTTAAAATATGGATGCTACTGATGGATGCTGACAATAACAATATTAAAATGTAATAAGAAATTTCCCCCCCCTGTGTATAAAATAGTACATCTATAAACTACACTATACTATACTATTTATCATACATTATAGTGTTTTAGGGGATTTGCTCTGTTTCTGATTATATAACTGATGATGATAATGTTCTTCATGACTAAGATGCTGCTAATGATGATGTTCCTTCAATGGCAAACTCTCACACGAATTTCTTTGCAGTGGGGACAGCTTGTGTCTTGCTATCTACATGTGCTCCAATGCCAGGCAAGCACACGACAACTGGCAGAAGTTAGAATGCAGAAAGTCTTTACTATAACTCTATTTTTAGATGAGGAAGGAAACCTATGT
Source organism: Nautilus pompilius (assembly GCA_018389105.1). Taxonomy (NCBI): domain Eukaryota; kingdom Metazoa; phylum Mollusca; class Cephalopoda; order Nautilida; family Nautilidae; genus Nautilus; species Nautilus pompilius. Next base: position 2,011,213 of record JACATO010000348.1, on the reverse strand, counting down.
GGTGACTGGTGAAGAAGAGCAAGAAGAAACGGTGTCAGGGAGACATGCCAAATTGAGTTGGTCTCTGGCTCTCAACCTAGTAGCTTACCGCTTAACTACCACACCACCCTGATTGTGTGTGTGTGTGGGTGAGAGAAAGAGAGACTGACCTTTCCGTGCTCTTTGTACCCAAAATGTATTGATAAAATGTCTTTGTAATTATTTATTTATTCCTTTTATCTGTTATCTACCCTTGGAATTTTTGGTTTTAGTTACATTTTATCTTGTAAGTGAATCATACTATTTAGTTTCTTTGTACTCTATTTTTCCTGAACTAGTTGTTTCCTATATGAAAAAAACTCTTAACTTCTTAATAGCTTCAAGAATAAGATGAACTAAAGATCCATGTACGAGGTCTGTCGAAAAAGTATCCGACCTTAGGTTGGGAAAAAAAAATTACGTACTTGGTGGGGTTCAATTGCTAATCCCCTTCAAAGTAGGCTCCTTGTGCCTCCACACACTTAGCCCAGCGATCCTTCCACTGTTCGAAGCACGTCTGGAATGCTTCTTCCGGAATGGCTCTCAGCTCCGCCATCGCATTCCACATGATGTCCTCTCAGCTCTCAAAGCAGGAGCCTTTCAGTAGCATCTTCATTTTTGGGAACAACCAGAAGTCAGAAGGAGCCATGTCTTGAGAGTAGGGAGCCTGAATGACTGAAATGTCTTTCTTTGCCAAGAAACCTTTGATCAGCTGCAACGAATGAGCCAGGGCGTTGTCATGATGCAGCTGCCAGTTTTGCGAGGCCCACAGATCCAGTCTCGCGCTGAACTGCATCATGAAGACGTCGGAGGTAGTACTTCTTTGTAACTGTTTGTCCTTCTGGTGCGTATTCGTGATGCACAACGCCTCGGTAGTCAAAGAAAACAGTCAGCATCACCTTTATTTTGCTCCAGACCTGACGTGCTTTTTTGGGCCTTGGCGATGTTTGGTGCTTTCAGTATGATGACTGAGCTTTGGTTTCTGGGTCGTACCCATATACTCTCATCTCTTCTCCAGGTGCAAGCCCAAATCCTCCTTTGAAATTGCATGTGCAGAATCTTTACTGATCCCAACCTCATCATCAATTTCCCGCACCGTCAAGCGACGACCCTCCATTATCAAGGTCCACACTTTCTCGATAACTGCATTGCGGCTTGTTGACGGCCTCCCAGAACACTGGTCACTCCACCGATGTGCGGCCATCTTTGAACCTGTTGTACCATTCTTTTATTTGGGTAGCACCCATGGATGGCATTCTCACCAAAAGCCTGTTGAATTTTGCAAATTGTTTCCGCCTGGGTATCTCCAAGCTTTTGACAAAACTTGATGCAAAATCGTTGCTCCACAGGGTCCGTCATCACGGACAAAATGAAAATGCGACAAGTAAGTAGTACATCACCTCACATGCTGGCTGCCTGACAGCAATTGATGCATCCAGCAAGCCTGCCAAAAACCATGCTTGCGCATGAAGGCATGCGGCTCCACTATGCACACTTTTGCTTTCCTAATGTCATTACTTCCCATGGGAAAAAATAAAGTCATATACTTTTTTGACAGACCTCGTATTTTAAAATTGTTAGTTACGAGATCTAGTTCAGCATGATATATTTATTACCAAGCTTGCATTTTGTTGTTGTTGTGTTGTACTCAATGAAGCATTTTTCCATTGGTTGCTGATGCTTGTTTCTTGACTGAATCTGGTATCCATCCATTTCAAAATGAGAAACTGCCAAAGTAGTTCACCAGCCTACTATTAGGTCAGAAGGCAGCAAGCCATCTTACCTGTCTGTACGACCTTTAGCCCTCTGGGTGAATTGTTTTTATTTCTCCTCATGACTTTCAAAGAAATGTGGCAGATTCTTTACTGATAAATAACCTTTGTTTACTTAGACTGTCTAAGATAAATAAACTGCCTCTTCCATCATCCAAATGAAAATCATCTATAAACAAACGAGTCTGGCTTGAGTACTGAAAGTAATTAATTAGTGTCACTGTAGAACTAAAAAGAAAAAAAAAAAACTACAGCTTTCTTTTATGGTAAACACCATCAGGAAGTGAGCAGCAGCTCCAAGAACCTGACTATTATTGGTTTTACATAATTTTCCTTTGTGTGTATAATATTTGAAAATTTTAAAAAATATTAAGAATAAAATATTTACATTATATTAGTTTTTTCTCCTAATAACAAGCATATGTACTGTATTTACTTTTAAAAGTTGCCTCATGATTTCAAAGATGTATCAGCTTTATTTAGTGCCAAGTTTTAAGAATCTCTCAACACTGAATAGATATGTGCTCTTCTGACATTGGTAGTGAAACTAGAGAACAGATTATCATCTTCATCAACATTAAGAAATTGGAGTACCCAAGAAAAAAAAAGAAAATGCATGAGACAAATGAAAATCTGGTCACAAAACTCAAGTCAATGCTAGTGTATTAATATGAAAGCTGTAGTTTTAATGTGGTGCTATTTGAAGGAACTCGGATCAGTGACTAATTCACTTGTATTTAGAGTGGATGCTTCTAGTGATATCAAACTAGGACACTATTAACCTTTTCTTTACTAGTGCACTGTCATTGAGATCCTGAATAAGAATTAGCCTAATATCTTAATTTGTTCAATGTTAACCTGCAATAAAATGAATTTCTTCATCAACTAAATCGCTTATTTCACATGTAGATAATAGGTTTTAGAGATAGTAACAGGTAGGTAGGCTGTCTATAAATGAAGGATTTGGATTATTAAAAAAGAGAAAATTAAGTGATATATTCTTATGGAGCAGATGGTGGTCCAGCCTACAGGACTGCCATGGTCAAGTGCCTGAGCTAGATTCTTGGTCAGGACTGACTAAATTTGGTGTACCTATCTGACATGGTTTCTCTTTTTTGTTTTTCACTGGCTGGCTGCATGAGATTCCTCCTGTATCTAAAAATGAAGAGTTCTAGCATAGTTTTTCTGGTACATTTGTTGGTGTTTTTGTAGATAACTTTTGATTGGCTTGTACCTTGACCATTGTTCAAGACCCACAACTATACCCATGTATCTTGCTTAATCACTGAGGCTAATTAATACCTCACATCTCCTCCTCCTAGCTCACTGCTGTGGGATGTTCTTAGACCTTGAAAGTTAGGAAAAAGGTTTTGTCAGGAAGAAGAAAAGATGTTGTTTTTATTTAAGTTTATCCAGGATTTATCATTAAAGTGCTAAAATTCTACTATGGTTAAAAATGTCAAATGAATTATATTCATCTTTATTTTAAATGCATTTTTTATTCAATTTTGACAAATTTTAAAAGAAAATTAGCAATGTGTTGTTTAGATTCTCTTTGGGTAATATTAATTCTTTGTTCAGTAAAACAATACAATCAGCACTGGACCAAACAGATGTTTGCCACTTGCTGAGTCCTGCTGCCACCACAATGTACTCTCTTGTTCTTAGGCTTTAGGAATGAAGCGCAGTCTGACCAGGCAGATAAATTTTTGATGGACCTTGACAAGTAGACCCTGTCAGTGTCTTAGCTTGGGTGATTATCTGCCACTTTGTATTTGCATCTTGATTCATTACCCAGCTGTCTGTCTGGAAGAGTAATATGGGAAAGGTGATAATCTTCTGATCAGGTTCAAGCTATGGCCATTTCATCTTGTCCTGCATTCAACAGAATTTGGCTATAGGCCTTGATCAGCTGTTGTGAAAGGAACAAAACTGAATTATATGCTATGTAGATATGTAGACAGTAGTGTTAACTAAGGTTGGTTATCATAAAAAATGGCAATATTGTATCATTGAAAATCATAATACATAAATGAATTGAGATAGTTTAATTTTGCTTTTTATTAATTAATGTATTGATTTGAAAAATGTCATTATTAACATTTTGTTATCTGATGTACAGACTTTGGCTACCTTGTTCAATCAGCCTTTGTAGACTGGGCTGGTGCAGAAGAGATTAACTACTTTGCATTTGCATAAAATCTTTAAGTTTAAAAGCAAATAGTAGCAAAAAATTTTTTCTTTCTTTTTTAATGTTGTACCTGGGAATTGTTTCTCTGTGACCTTCCTTAAATCCAGATTAATTTAAAAGGTTTATTCATGACCACTCCTAGGAAATGTGGAAGGAAAATGTTCTTTGCCTGTAGCCAAATTGGTGCTTAAGATCAACTCATCCACAAAATCATTACCATCATTTAAGTTTGCCCTGAAGTTAATTTTGGCTTTTCCTGGACATTGGGACTAACTCTATTTACCAGACTATAAAGTGTGACTTTATAGAAAGAAGCAGTTTAACTGCTAAATTTTATCTTAGAAAATCACTTGTCAAAAGGTCAGTGGGAATTCAAGTCAAGGGTCATAATCATAGTACTAGCTGATTTCTGCTTTGGTCCAAAATGGTATTCTATACATGTGTTTCTTTGTCTGACAAGTTTATTTTCTTACAATACAACCTCCCCCATAAATTATTATATGATTGTGTATAAATGTTAATTATAAAGTAACTATCTTGAAATTTGGTAGTATTATTTTCAGAGGAATACTGGAAATAGAGTTGGTACAATCATGTGCAAAACATATTTTTGGCAGCCCCCAAAACTGTCATTTGAGAGGTTACTGCTTTATTTCATTCAGATAATGGAGATGAAGACTTTCTTGGATTTAATACTGTCAATTTTTAGCTTAATTAATATTTTTTAGCTAGTTGAATTTGAAGAATTAAAAAGAAACCAAAATATTTTTAGGAGATCTGGATTCATGTGCAGGTTGAAAGGTGAAACCAACAAGATGATTAGTCAAGCTGAAATATTAGGGGTTGTATATGAAAATGATAATATGTAAATTCCTGGTCCCTTTTTGATAATTCACTTCACATTAGGGTGATATTTGCCTCCAATTTTTTTTTTGTTGCTTTTATGCATTTGTTTTTAAAATGAAATATCAAAATATACTTTCATCTTGTTTTAGCTTTTCTTTGAAAAAGTCTTGTACAATGAAGTTTTTCTAAATGAATAAAATAAGTCATATATTGATATTCATATTGCTATGCAACTAATAAATTATTATGGGATATTTCTGTAGTGAGTCCACATTTATGGTCACATGGATGTGAGTGTTATGAAAATAGCAAGCTTTCTATTACTTCAAGTGAATGAGTCATTGATGATTTGTGTTCACAAATCTATCAAAATCCATAGAAAACTAAAGGGAAAATATGTATTGTTGAGTAGAAATGATAAGCAGAACAATTTTGTGGTTCACCATGTGATATATAGAAATGAGCTACTGTATTGTTGAAATTGCTTATTGTTTCTCAAAACTTTCTTTTCTTAGTGTAGAACAAAGAAAGCTGTTAACATTAATGTTATATCCCAGTTCTTGTAGAACACCACTTGTTTCATGGGTATCTGTGAATAACGTAGCGCACCATCTGGTTGCAGCTATGCTCTAATGTGGTGCTATTTGAAGGAACTCGGACCAGTGACTAATTCACTTGTATTTAGAGTGGATACTTCTAGTGATATCAAACTAGGACACTTTCCAAAAGCTGAACCCCTGCCGTATAGGGTCAGGATTGTAAGAATATTACTGTATGTAACATGCACTTTAAAAATATAGATTTTAGATTGAAAAATATTCTGTCCTGCTGTCTTATCTCTAAAGCAGCCAGTTCCATTATTTTTTAAAAAAAAATTTTCGTTAACTTGACAGTAGTTGTAATGAAAAATTCAATGTGTTACATTTTCTATTGATAAGCTTTTATCAGATAGCACTGCACTTCTGTATTATATCTGCTACAGAACATAACTCAGAGCCTTAATTAGCTTGGGTTCAGCATGAGTTTCTGTAATGGATTTAAATAAAACAGGATGATGATCTGTTGATATAGAAATCCCATTATAAACTCAATATTTCTCTGGCCTCAGCCATTGCTAATAGTAAGCTAAATTAACACATGTGCATGTAAGGGTGCATTACTGTTTCTCTAAAGTTGCCTATTTTGAATTTGTTTTCAACAGGACAAAATTGTATTTATAGGAGATAACTCTAGATGGCTTAAAAAGCATCTCAACTTTAAAAAATGTCCTCTAAAAAATTTGGTAGCAACATTAGTTTTAGTTGATGAGATTAGTACAATGTGAACCTATGTCATTAAAGGAAAAGAGATAAGTTTGGTGGTAAAGCAAGGCATAATCAATGCTTATGTTTGGTACTGTCAAGTTAAAACTATGTATAACTTTAATGTAAGCTAAAAATAAGGGATTGAACCCAAGTGTTAATATTTTTAAAAAATCAAGCAAACTTTAAATAGAAATTATTGTAATAATAAAATTTGATGCTGTTGCTGATGTTTAGTGGAAGGAGAGAGAGATCTAAATTGTCAAACAGATTCTTTATCTTGTTTAGTTCTGTGGTTGATGGACCAAAGTTCAATTCTCACATTGGACAGACTCAGTTTGCTTTGGCGTAGAGTTCTAGAAATTCCTCACTAGTTATTAAAAGGGAAGTGTGAGATATGATAACACTCGAGCAATCTTTTCAGGAGCTGAGCCATTTTTCCACACTCTCTTACAATGGTTTTTGATGGGATGTTATGCCTTTCTTAAACTCGCTTTTTTCTTGGCATTGCATTAAAATCTGAATGGAAACATCCCACGTGTTAAAACTTTTTTTTTAAAGTATTCACCCGCCCTCAACCTTAGTCTGGTAGATTGGCCATTAGCTGTCTGGTCATGTATTGATTTATCCACACATGTTGACAGTCCTCCTTCACCCAATGATGTGCAGCATCCTCCCCTAAATCTTTCAAAATGAAGCCATTACTTGTTATCATCACATCACTAAACTTGATAATTTACACAAATTTACACTAACTCTAAACCAATGATGTAGGAACCAACCTTCGAGACACTGATTTTTAAAGAATGTCTGTTATTAATAGTTTGAACAGTATGAATACTGTCAGATCAAATTAAATGATGCAGAGGGTAATGTTACTATTTTCAGCAGTTCCTTAAACATAAAGATGGTTGTCTCTTTTGCTGCTTTAGTAATTAATGCTGTGACTTGTCCAGTGTATTTTTATAACCTGACAGCAGCAGCTGCACTAATCAGACCAGTCACATTACTGCTGACATCACTCTGGCAGTTGCCTTATTATTTTCATGTTATGCAGAAAGTTTGCCAGATACCCTTTAATTTAGATGCAGGAGTAAATAATTTTAGAAAAAAAAACAATGGAGGTTAGTCTGCAAACCATATTGTAGATTGATTTGTTTTTCTCCAAGTCTTCTGCATAATATCATTGGGCATATTTCCGAGAATATTGCTAAATAGTTATATTTATAATAATTCTTTGTCAGTAATCACAAATACATAATTGTGTAAATATTTGGCAGTAAAGCAGACTTTTATTGCTGCTTATACTTGATTGATCCACAAAGACAGATATTAGTGTTAGCAGGAAGCCATGTTGTTTGAACTACTGTAGGTGGACATAAATCATCTGGACAGTGCTATAGTTATATTTAATATGGGAATTTTTGTAGGTGGGCTCGTAGACTACAAATAGCAAATGATATGAAAATATTTGATAATTTATTAAAAAGTTTACTGTAGATGGACTCGGTGTATACTATATCCAATTATAGGCTTGCATTCTGGATGCTGCAATAAAATGACGAGTTCTCTAATACAGATTTGTCTTGGACAATGTGTAATGTAAAACCAAGCCAGTCTTAGCTAGAATCTAGCAGATATTAGATTCTGGAATAAATACAAAATTGTATCTAAAGATGCATATCTGAAATATTTTTCTTAAAGTTTAACTACATTCCTGTGAATATTTTTAATGGTCCAACATGTTGGAGAGCTACTGCTGATGCTAGATTGACCCAAACTCATAACCAGCGATTCTGCTGTCTTGCTGCTGCGATCACAACAGTTATACTAGAATCATTGGCTGGTGATTTGTGGCAAGATGATCCAACAGTAAATGGATGATGTAGCAGACTCCTGATGGTACTTCCTTGAGGCTCAGACCATGAAATGGAGCATGTAATTGAATCGAGCTTCATCAACACAAACTTTTGCACATCAATCAACGTGCAAATGATGTTCATCATTCATTCTCCATCTCCACCCAGTAAACTCTGCCTTATGTAGAAAAGATAGATCATTTATTAGCATGCATACATGCTAAGATTACTCTTATCAGCAAAGACTACATCATTTATTTTTTTAAAAATCTAATCAGATGGACAACCTGGATATCTGGTGTTGTCAAAAGATCTCTGGCTCAGTATTGCTTATTAAATGAACCTTTATGCACATTACCTCTTTGGGATGGTAGGGCTTGAATCAGATCTGCAGTGCTGCCATGTGTTATAGTAGAGCTGTACATTACATTTTATTACAGGAGCTTTCTTGTTGCTGAAATGAGTCTTTTTCTTTCTTATTTTTTCTCTCACTGACAGTAGTGCTCTCTTTAAACATGACACATTTTTCTGTTTGAATAGGAAAGGCATGTTTTTTTTTTGGTGTCCTTAATATACTGTGCATCATGGCGCAATGGGTAGTGAGTTAGCTCGTCAATCCTTGTGTTGTGAGTTTGATTTCCAGTGTGGTTGGAGGTGCATGCTGCTGATGAGGGCCAAAAGCCTGAAGCTGCTGTACAGCCCTCCTCTGGACACTGACATTCACTTTGACTCTCAACCTCTGCCAGGTTGTAAAATGCCCTAAACACACACCGAGGTGCCCCAATGACCTATGAGTTATGGGACAAGTGAAGTTATAGTACTATTATTTGGGCTTTAAGAGTACAGACAAAATTAACTGTTTGTTTTTCTGACTAACTAATTTACATTTATTTTGTATGAATTGATTTTAATTTGGTCTGATATATGCAAATACAAACATTGGACCTTCTTTTCATCAATTTGTAATGTAATTTAAAATATAATCTTTTAAAAATAATGCACCATGTAGAGCAAACAGGTGGGAGATATTTTAAAAAAAGAAAGTTGTCATTGTTTTATTTAGGACAGTAGAGTTCAGGTATTAAGATTGTAAGAGAACAAATTGCATCATCAGAGTTTGGTCCTGCTCATAAAACTGATAGTGGGAGGAAAATAGGTTGAAAGCAACAGCAAAAGAACCCCCTCAAAAACCTGGATTTTCTACAAAGGTCTATTGTTTTCACTGAACAAGGAAATAGAAGATTCATGCACAAATAATTTACTATCAAATCTGTTAAAGGTCAGATCACATTTTAAAACCCAAAAACTGACATTACCGTGAATTGATGGTAGATAATGCCATATTTTTTACCCATTCGGTGCGCTTTTTAAACTTTTAATGGAGACTAACATAAAACCATTAAAACATCTTTTTGTGGTCCCTTCCCTCTTTCCTCATTGGAAAAACCCAGTTACTCCATGTAGCAGCTTAGGCGTTGTAGACTGGGAATATTTCTAATCAATTTTTACTTGACCCAGGACCTCTGGAAGCTTGTGGCAGATAGCCTGCATGAAAGATAGTATGTCTTGTTCGCTGTTGTTGGCTGTTTTTTAGTGGGGGTGTTGAATTTTATTATTATAAGACAACTGTTGTTAGTTATGGCAAATTTTGCACATCCATCCATCCATAAGGGTTGATCCATCATGAGCTGCTTATGCTCAACCACAGGTACTCCATGCTGATCTCATTACCATGGCCTTAATGGATATTATTTCTCTGCCCCCTTATGGTTGTTGCTAATTAATTGGTGCACAACTCTCTCTTAGCTTATACAGGTCTGATGGGTCACCACAAACAATAAGTTTGTATACCTAGCGGGATAGATTAATTTTTGCATGTCACTTACATTAAACATAGTTTGTGGCTAGTTGTCCATAATTCTAGACAGGTGTTTGATGCGCTGGAAACAGGTTTTTGTTTTCCCACCCAAAAGAAATCTTCTATCAGTGTTTTTTTGTCACTGTCTCCATTTATATTTATCAAGTTTATCTCAGAATTTAATACATTTGCTAATTTCCTTTTTCTTTTTTTTAAAATGAAAACACCAAAAAAAAGTTTCCTTAATATTCTGGTTAGTCTTGGACAATTTATAATGGTAAGATGACTTAGAGAAATTTGCCTGGGCTTGATGCTTTTCTGTCAATGAAGCCATAGAAAGCTTAAAATATGTATGGAGAGGAAATTTGACAAAATTACTTGGAAAAAGGAAGACTGCATTGTTTAGCAAAATTAAAATTCTATAGACTTTAAATTTGAAAGATTTCATGCTTTTGTGGGAATCTAGTTGAAATAGTTAAATCTTAAGCAAGCTAGAAAATTGTTGCATTTTACATTGCTTATTTGTGTGTCTGTGTCAAATGGTTTGTGAGGAAAATAAATGTTTAACTGCATCTTTTTTTCTATAATACTACTGGACTGCTGAGGTTGGGGCTTTAGTTTGAAACTCACTCAGGACTAGCTCATTTTGGCATACCTTGCTAGCATGGTTTCTTGCTCTTCTTCATCAGTTGGTTCTGTGGGTTTCATCAGGCTTCTCAGACTTTTCCCCACATCTTAAAATGAAGAGGGTTAGTCGGATGTTTTTGCTCATAGATTCAGTACATTAGCACGCAATCACACATCAGAATGCAGTCCCCCAATTTCCTAACCAAGATAGGGAAGCATATGATGGTGACAACATTGCCAATGGTTGGCTTAGTCAGATAGGTGAAGGTTTTCAAATTTATTCTGCTCATTAACCATAATTTTATTTGCAGAACATTCCAAGGAGACACTATTTAACTACTGAAAGTATATCTCATAATGTTTAATCATTATGAAAAAAATGGCCTGTATGCCACAACTTATTTGAAAAAATAGCAACATGAAAATGCTCTTTACTAAGAAAAAATTTAAATACTTGAATCTTATTCATCACTGTACATAAGGGCTAAATTAGGTGACCACTGCCTTCAGCTCAGACTATGCCACTATTTATTATAAAAATGATTTAAGAAGGTGCTGTTTACAAAAAAAAAAGAGAAGATTAAATACTAAATTATTAAATCATATTCTTCTTATTGCTCATATACATGTACCTAAATTGGGCTAGGGTGAGATCCTGTAAACTACTAATCAGTTGGCCAACCTCTTTTAATTTACATTGAATTGATACTCCAGCAGTCTGATTATTTTTCATATTATCCTTATAAGTAATCATAGATGTGTGAGAATCTACTAGAGATATTCAAATGAAGTCCAGCTGGACACCATTACAGTAAATGCTATTTCAGCCAGGTTTCATGTCAGTGAACCTTGTGCCTTTTGGGTGGAAATAAAGAGAATGTTAATATTCAACATTGGACTGAGTATATTTAAATATTTCCTGTATTTTTGTGACATGAGTAAATGAATCAAAACTTGGGGGGGGGGGTCTGTGATTTTGATGATAATTTTTTGGAAGTGATACAGAAGTTGTATGAAACTACTGTGAAAATATATTTTCAAATAATAATGAAAGCAACATTAAAAAGGACATTTTGCTGGAGAAAAAATTTTTTATTTCATTATTTAATGTTAAATATTTGGAAAAAAGTTAGAATCTTTGATATTTCTGCCTTTTCTGCTTCTCGTCCCTCCAGCCCATTCTTTATCACTGGCCTGTCAGTTTTCTCATTTCCTTTTCCACCGACCCTACAGACATATTACCCTTTGAATATTCTTCATTTTTCCCACAACTTATGGAGCAGGCCCGTCACGATTTATATATGCCATGATTATGTCAATTATGACTGTTGGCCAGCCTTTTAGAAAAAGGGAACACTGGCAGAATATGTAAGGGTCAACAGACGAGAAGGCAAGCAATCTGTCTTTTCAGTGGAGTTGTCAATAAGCGCCATCTTGCTTTATGGCCAGTAAGTATAGAGTTGACAGGAAACACTCAAATACACTTGACTTGGGTGTGTGTGTGTGTGTGTGTGCAGTATTAAGTCCTCCCCTAACCTGTTTTTACAGATTTTTATTATCTGGCGCACTGAAACTTACATTTCTATTATTTGTGCACTAACAGAAAATATCTTGAATCTAGCAATATTGAGAGAATATCTTGGATTTCTGAATTTTTAAAACTATTCCTAAATTTATTTATTTTTTAAAAAATATCTTTTAACTCATTTTGTTTCTGTAAGGGTATACCGGCACACATTTGGTCAGCACTCTTAGTATCTACATATAAATACACTATAGCAGTGTACCATAGGAACTAACTGCTTTGTATTATTCATATTTTTCTGTACTTTCACCACTTTTTCCTCCTTTTTTCTGTATTTTGTAATGGCAATTGCTCATCTTTCACTGGTCAGCTTGAATTTACTATTATGTAACCCCAACAGCCATTTTGAATCACATTAGTACAACTGTATAGATGGACTCAATTGTAAGTGAGAGGGTTTTAAGAATGGAGGGTGGGCAAGAGAGGGCATTCTTTTTTTGAAAAAAAATAAACATTTTTTAAAATTGGAATTTATCGATATTTACAAAATGCCTACCCTGGTACTACTCTTTGGTCTCTATTTTGTTCCTCTAAATTTGGCTGTGAGGCGGTGTTTGGCACATTTCTCTTTATTAGTGGTACCAATTATGTCCCTTTGACCAAATGTTTGCTCAAGCAGCCCAGGAAATATCTAGAAAAGTAATCAAGCTTACAATAATAGTTAATATACTGAATAATAATGATAATAACAATAAAAGGTATTTTTTAAAAATAACTTCAGTATTTTTGTGCATTTTTGTATATAGGTAATGCACAATACCTTGGTGACCATAATTGTGTGGACTCACTAATTAAATATTTGAGGATGATATTTTGATGAAAAGAGTTCTGAATGATCAAAGTCCCAGTGTAAATTTATTTGTAACACATTTTGTTAGTCTTATATTTTCCAACAATCATTTGGAGCAGATATCCACAATCTCCATAACTATGGAAATGTATGACGATACTGATATGCTAACATACATGTAATCAAATCCACTAATGAATTGATTATATATGAAATATGAGATATTGTATTGATAAGTACAAAATTATGGCCATCTGTGTATAAATTACATTTGATACACCTTTGCATAAAAGATGGTTTTTCACTGATCAGAATAACTTCTTGATAGAGTAAGCTTTCTTTGTAGCTGCTATAATGCACAATAAGAATGATGCTGCAAGCAGGAAGGAATATGCATCTGATTTGGCTGATGAGAAAGCAACTGATTCTCAAGATATGTGGTAGACAGACAAACTGTGGGACAAATACCTGTTTGATAATGTTTCTTCAATTAGCTACTTTTATTCAAGTATTTGAGAAAAAATTTGAATATGACAAATTTTGTTTTCTTTTTACTTTATAAGAACTTTACCATCATTCATTCTTTACCTACAAAACTGGGAGAATATTTAGTTTTAGAAATGTTTTTTTCTCAGAAGATATTTTAAAACCAAACCCATTAATTAAGGCGGGTAACACTTCAGTGAATTAGCATTATATAACTGATAACTTTGTAGCTGTTATTATTCACCCTCTTTTGTGATGTTTACATGTAAATACAGTATAGCCATGCCATAGTTTCAAGCTCAGATGAAAAAAAAGGAGGGGCAGTGGTGAGTAATGGAGATGATTCTGGGCTCTATTAAAGATAACAGGTGTGTGTTCAAAATGTGACACTTTACTAATGGGCCTGAGATTTGCCAAGTAGAATAGATAACAGTTTTAAACAAACAAACAAAAAAAAAAAACATTATTGGTCACATTTTACCACAGAAAACTTTGTGTAATAACAAGTTATAATTTTTCTAAGCTTGGAATATAAGGTAGAGATTTTGTTATTACATTTTAAAATTTTAACAGATGGTTTTAAAAAAGCATAAAACCTTGGTTTTCAAGTACAGGGTGTAAAGTGAATCAATCATTACAGTTTATTTTTGTTGAAAACTGTTGTTGGAAAGAATTTGCCTTTGAAAACCAACTTCGAAGATGGATTTTAAGTTACGAAACCAAAGAGCAAATGTCTGTATGCTCAGATATACTTATGTTTCATTTTCTATGTTTTGGAAGTCAAAAGGTTAAGTGACACCATCAGCTTCATTGGAAGTTTTAGCATAGTAGTCATCTGGCACCCATTTGTATTGATACAGTCAGCTGACCTTCTTGCGGTTTCCAAGCATTGCCATGTGTGGGAGAGGGGTAGCATCACTCACTCTCACCACACAGGCACAGCAGCACTTTTGATTTGGGTAAAACTAAAAGAAGGCGGTGAACTCCGAAAGGGTGTGCAGATCAATATTTACTCTGGAAAGGCTTGCAGTTAGACACTGAAGCTGCTGCTCTGTGGGTCTCTCATGACAGCTGTCATAATAAATGGTCCCTGTTTACAACAAGCATGCATGTGTCAACCACATGCTTTTGAAGGAGAAATTGGTTGGTAATGGTAGAAACTAGAAACTTTTTTGCCAGCTACACAGATAATTTAACGCACCATTCCACACATGTATGTGCACCTGGCCTTTTTGTAGCAGCACATGTGAGTTTGCTTTGTTAAGAATCATTTATAATTATTAAAGATTCATGGTGAAATGATAGTTGGTTTGGTGCCCCATTTTAGAAAGAAATTCTACTTTTTAATGGTTTTTGGATGTCATTCCTGACCAGTTCCTGTAAATATTTTATAAATTGCTTCTGGGGGTGAGTTAAAATGAGTTTGTAATGTTGTTGTTATAAGTATTTCTCTCTTGCCGCCTTGTAATAACTAAACTAAGATGGGAATTTTCTTCAGATTTAGTTTAGTTCAGGAAAGAATGAAGACAATTTTGTTGGGAGAAAGCAGAAATCTATATTGACTTTGTATCCCACTTATAAGGTGGTTTCATGGTAGAAGCAGCCTAACTAATCCCTTATGAGTGTACTGTAACTGTTAACAGATTGTTAAAGGGGACCACTGGTACAAAACAGTATGCATGTTCTAAATGCCTTATGATGACAGAATACTAAAACATGGAATTAAAATAAGAAAATACCAGAATCAGGGTGTTAATTCTGATTGCTTAGTGAGCTAAAACAAGAATATATAAATGACTACTATTCACTATCGTAATATCCCTGCCCATGTTGTCACACATCCATAATAGTTATAAATTGTTTATCCCATTATTTTTTTCTCTCTCTCTCTTTTAATGCAACAATCTTAAGAAAAGTCTATACTTTTTTATCATGCAGATTTTTAACTATTAAGAATTCTGACAGGGTTTCTACCTAATATTCAAGCTGAACATTATATTGTTACTAAACTTTTGCCTCCGTTTCTCAGGGCAGAGCATCTCTGGTTAAGGTGAAACCATGAAATAATGCATGTATGCTCTGTCCACTACTGTAGCCTGGTGTTACATTCCAGTATTGCTTTATTAAAAATGTCACTTTTTATTGCATGATTAATCAGCTGAAGTGACTGTCAGTTCTACTTTCAGTATAATGTATTCAATTACTGGATATGATGGTAACATATTCTGTTTTCACGCACAGCCATCTTGAATTGGTGTCTCCAAAAGCAAACGTGGAAGAACAGTGCAGAAAATGTTGATGGGAGAACAGAGCATTACAACACACGTTTGTTGTTCAATGCCTTCAGTAGTCACTTTACTAGAAATGTTAGTAAATTACAAGATAAGAAACTTGTGAGCATCGTCTGATTTAGATTCAGATTGTAAATGAAATAAAATGAAAACGAGTACCTGATGTAATCTTTGCTATGGAAGTTCAATCTTTATTATTGTATATTTATTTATTTATCATAACCTCCAAGTAACAAAGATTATCAGTGAGAACTTTATTTTGGATGTCCAAAATCATATTGACTTCATCCTGGTTTTAACCATTTATTAGTGAAGATGCACTAAGGAAGTTAATTAAAGTAACTAAACTAGGGGTAGCCAAACTTTTTATTCTATAGACTGCATTGAACTTTGACAATTATATTTAATGTTAAAAAATGATTTATATTTTTAAAATTTTTTAAATTTCAACAATGAAATTTTACTGGTGCAATCTGGAGCATAAAATTCAAAAGTATGAGGGTTTGTACCTGCTGGTTCCTCCTTTTCTTTCTCTCTAAGTAAGACATAAGACTTAGTATATCAACATCTCAGTTGGACGTGCAGCTGCCCACAGCTTTTATTTAATGAGGTTTCCGTGAAGATATGTCACATTACCTTAGATGTTCATCGGTCATTTTTTTTGTATCTCCACTTTAACTTGTTGCTGTTCATTAGCAAAAGTGTTTGCTCGCAAACATAGGTGGGACTGGGAAACACCTGCGTTTTCTCCGTGAAGTCTCACAGGTTAGAGGAGTAAAACCTGTCTATGCTGGCAGATTTGGAATCATGCTGCAAGTTGAGCAGTTGAAGTTGTTTTGGAGGCACTTTCTAAGTCAAAAGTAAATGGACAAGACAGCAGCTCAGACTCTTCAAATTTCTTAGTCAAAACTGACAGCGAAACTTATTTAAATCACTGCATTTTGCTGTGTTTGCGAGCAACATTCTGAAAAGTTGGGAAATGTAAAAAGAAAACGTTTTTTTTTTTTTTCACCGGCCTTAAAAAAAGGGGTAAATTGACTTTGAATGTTTTCATAGTTGAGTAAAGTTCATGTGCAAACATTTCCATGCCTTGCGGTTTCTAGTTTAAATATTCCATAACATCCACGAGAAAGCCAAAGTCAAGAGAGGAAATCATCTTTTCTTTCCATTCATTTCCAAGAACATGTTGATTTCCTCTTTCGCATCCAGCACTCTCTTCAGCACCTTTCCTAAACTAAACAAATGGGCTTTGGTTTGATACAAAACCTGTGTATTTCACATCATCAATTCCTTCAAGCAAGGCAGTGAACTGTTGGTGATTTAGCCCCTCAGCTTGAATGAAATTAATAAGCATTAAAATGATGCTTATCACAGTTCAAGTTCATTACATTTTTACAAAGCAATCTTTTGGAGGATAATGCAATGAAGACATGACGTCTTGATACAGGTTTATCCCTTTCACATTCTTTTCAATTCTCTTCAAAAGTCCAACATTTTTACTTGCCAGGTTTTGTGATCTGTCTGTCTGTGCCACTACCCAGTTTTTCCTAAAGTAAATTGTCTCTTTTGATGCAGTTCTCCAATCTATCAAAAAAACCTTGTCCTGTTGTATCCTTCATAAATTCCATTGACAGAAATCCTTCAGTGATTTCAAACTGTTCATTTATGTCTTTTATGATAACTGCACGAGCCCTGATGTCTGTGCTCTCCTACAGTGCCAGTGAGTACTACTTGAATAACTGGCTTTCTTTCTTAACTGTGCTGCCAAAGCTGCATCAGTGTCATATATTGCTTTACAAAATTGCCATCTGAAAACCTCTTATTGTGCTTTTGTTATCTTTTTGTTGCTACATTCTGTTTGCTAAACATTCTGGTCTGGTGTTTCTGTAACTGAACCAAGAGTTCTTGAGGTTTCTGACAACTTACTGTAAAAGCTTGCATATTTGGAATTTGAGTGCAGCTCACTCTATACTCCCTGGAAAACACTATACTTTTCTGGCAAATCAAGTGTATGGATATTTTACCTACTTATGTGAAGAAATACTTTGCAGTCCTTAAAGAACATTCTGCTTTTGCTGTCTACTTTTGCCTTTTTGGGGTCACTAATCTTTCCCAAAAGTCAGAATACAAATCACCACCATCAAATGAAGAACCCAAACAAGACTTCAGTACAATAGTGTTGAGCAGCCATTGATATTCAGTCTCAGGTGCTGGCTACCTTGACCATTTTCACAGGATCTCCAGTGTCATGATTCATGGGTGACAAGAGGGTCCTGGGTGTGCGAGTTTACATGAATCACCACAAAATACTGGGTAGCTGCGCTGCATCTGGCTTTTTATTGTTTGTTCACATGAGTCACCAGATCTCAGTCATTTTGAGGCATTACTTAACCATGTAACATCTGACTTTCCCTCAGTATGAGTCATCCCAGTTGCCAATGTGCTGTCTGCACTGCATGATCATAGCCACTGAGTTTGTTCTCAGAATTATTTAATGGCCACTGGACTTTTTTCTGCCATTAAAAAACCATAGTAACTTGCTGCCACAGACAGTCTAGTGGGCCATAGCTCGCTCATCCCTTAACTAAACTGTACGTGAATGTAGTATGTGTATGAATACTTTATTATTGAGTTTTGGACATGCTGGAAATGGTGATAGCTTGGGGTTTGGGTTTTGAGAGATTCAAGTCAGTTTAATCTTTCATTGATGATGTGTTTTTATACCATCTTATTTGCATAACCTTCTGAGCTAGCAGAAAGGCTCCAGTGATGAAAGGTGGCAGAATCTGGTCTTTTTTGTCTATGGAGCTGGTCAGTTTTGTATCTTGGTTAAAATAAAAAAAAAAAATCAACTTTCTGCCATGCATCTTTCAGCATTAATTTGGTTAACTTAATCTTCAACACATCTGCACATAAACGGGACATGACATTATTATAGCTTCAGTAATCTTCTCTTTATTTATCGTAATTTTTTAAAATGGCAAATTACTTACCTAAAATGTTAATCTTTAGCGCACACTTTTTGGTAACTTCATTGTTTATTTACTTAATATTCAAAACTTTGTATTCACCCTAATTTTCTCAGAATGTTGCATCAGAAATTTAAGGATATATAAAAAAAGCTTCATCAATATGTTACATTTTCTTCTTTTTATTATTGCTTGCTCACAGATAAAATATATGTCACTGTATTTCATTTCTGTTAAATTTAACTACCATGATATTATTGCAGATATTTATTTTTAAATATTTGGCATATTAAATTTTCTTGTTTGTTTTAGATTTCATTTATTTAACAGTGATATACTGTAATGAAAGTGGAAATTTCTTTTTATTTTTTATTTTATTGATTTTTTCTCTTTTAAACTAAAAAATTTTCTTTCTTTTTTTAAATTTGATATCATAAATGTAGGGGGAAACCACTGTTAATAACAAAATATAAATAAATCAGTATAGCTTATGAAAATGTTTAATTTTTGGTTAATGCTGTTTTTTTTGTGTTTTTTTTAGCTAATAAAATAAATTAAATTATGTAACATTTACTCTATACTTCATGGATAACATATAAAACATACAATTATTTGTAATGCAGTTTTTTACTATTATAAATTTTTATTTAATAATATTGAACAAACTGTTGTGATTAAATTGCTTGAATCTTTCTCTCCTTAAGAACCATTTATTAGTACAAAACATATTCATGTAGGAAGTACCTACCTATCTATGTAGTTCTAGCAATGTGTTACCAAGGCAGCAGTAGTGTGTTCTTTCTGTGTGGAAGAAGTACCTTCCCACTCTGATAGCCAGTGTGTTTTTTCACGAGCTATTAGAATATCTTTGTGACATTGCTAAATAGCCTTTATGAATCTGGTGGTACCATTCCAAGGGATGTTGGGATATTGTATTATTGTCCAAGTGACACCAGAAAAGGGAGTGACAATAAGAGCCATGATCCCATCTGGATAATGAACAAACACTATGTCAGCAATCCATTCTTACTGATGTATGACCCATTCAAATCTATCATGTTAACTAACTGGACAGAATATCTTTAACAACTGCCATAAAGAACTAAAAAAACTTTGTTGGTTTTATACAACATGAAATATCAAAGTCAGTAAATACCACATAAAGATGGGCTTTTATGTCAGTCGTTAAAGGCAGGGCAAAAATTTTCTTTCTGTGAGTGCAGTCAGCATGGCATTTTCCATGCTGTTTCCACTTGGATGCACATTGGTGGCCATCATGGAAGTCTAGGCAGAATCATGATTTGTTGTGAAAAGATCTTGATGTCATCCGGGCCATATAGCAGACCAACAACAATTTTTCAGATTAGGTTAATAGCAGAGCTCTTTACATGGCCACATTGGGCACCACTGGTCATTACAATATAACTGCTTATTGAAACATCACAACAATAGCAGATAATTGCATTGCAACCATCAACTGTAAGATTGATTATTAGCCTATTATTGGCATCAGGTATGCTGTGATTGGCTGTCAGCCACATGACTCTTAAAGTCTGATTGGTGGGCTTTTAGGTTTGTTTTGTTTTCTTCTATGTATATGCTCTCATACAGTTAGAGGAATATTATTAGGGTAATGTGCAAATGTTTACAAGCTTATGTGATAGAAAAACACATGGATTACTTGTTGAACTCCAAATGGGAAATGATTGCAAACTTGCCTATTTTAATGTCAGGATCATCTCTGCTAATTAGGAAAATTCCCTGTTGAGGTTTATGCAAACAGCAGCATTTTCTGAAGCAATGCAAGAATAAGAGGCAAACAAAAGGAGGCAGACAGATGCCCCAGAAATTCAATGACAAGCTGAACAGCTTTCTTATAGCAAATCAGTGCAACAATGACTTATGATTACATTTGTTTGGTGTTCTGGGCCTATCATGATGCATAGGGCACCTAATGTGCTAAGGATAGCTCTGATTAATTGAGTTTGTTCTCTGCCGGAATTCTGTGTTTAACTTGGTCTGAAATGTAATTTCAGTTTTTCAGTTTTGTTGTTGTTGTGGAGAATGGCCTGTTGCAGCAAAGACATTTCTCTAGTGCTTTTTAGCAGACTTGTATCACAGTCAAACTTGAGGAAAACATTATCAATAATTGTGTTAAACCATTCTATTGTTCTGTTTGTTTCATCTAGCTGAAATTGATATCTGGGCCATTTTCCCTGTTAAATTCACTACCAGTAACATACCTGCATGCGGAATCATGCTCTTTACATGATGCATTATGCCTGTTGTTGGGGGTTTTATTGATATTTATTGGGTTGTTAAAAGGTTGATTTCTAATTTATTTTGTCCAGTATAAGTTGGTATTCATCAAATAGGACCACTGAAAGCTAAGACTATTTAGATTCTTTAAATTGGTTAAAGGATTTTTTAGCTATTAAACACTGGCAGTTTTCCTAAATTGCATTGTAGGTCCATTTGGCTTCTGAGCTTATTACATTTTTATCACCATGTGGAGTTTTAATAGATTCTTGCTGGCTATAAAACTAATTTTTAATTGGAGTGATTTCTGTGCATGAGGAACGAGGAAGGAAGAGAATCCATTTTCTTTTAGAAACCTAGCACATGTTAGCTTGAGACAAGGCTCATGGTGTGTTTCTGTATCAGCCTTCACTTCATAACTATGGTGTTTTCCTATGCTGAAAAGTCAGATCTGTGAAGTTTAAAACTTTGTCATAAAGACAGAAGACTTCCTCAGCAGTTTTTCCTTAAATTGTGCAGTTTTGGAATTCACCTACATCATTGTAATTTCCATTGCTCTATGTTGACTATTTAGGTTTTATTAACAAAACTGAATTTCTTATAGCCAGTTTTAATATGCTACAGTTAGTAAGCGGTATGATGTACATGATCTTGACTTTGTAATCAGCCAGTCTTTAAAAGGAAATTAGTTTTAAGATTGCAGGAAAATTTCATGGTATTTTACAAAATTCCATGTAATTTATGGACATTTTTTTCCCTTTTCACTTGACTACATTGAAATAACAAAGACTTTATTTTGTTATGTCTTCTTGAATTAGGGTATGGTTCACACAGGAAATAGGTTTTCTGCTGTTGCTGTTTGTTAAGACAGATACAGAACATATGGATCCAGCCATGCTGAAATTATTACAAACACATTTTGAGAAGGAATCTGTATCCAGTATCTTGGTGAATCAATAGTTTCTTTTTCCAGGGGTTGGAAAGTTTCAGCAGTATCAAAATATCATTAGAATTTCTCATCACTTTCATGAAACTGGACTGGAGAAGAGAAAAAACTAAGAAAAATTTCTATTTGAAACTAGTTAATCCTTTTAATTCTTTTCAAATTATTTTACCTTGTTGAATATCCTGAGTTGAGTTCTTCATCTAAAACCAAAACTGGAGCAAAGAGAACAGAATATGATAAACAGTGATTTGTGTGCATCTCTCTTTTGACTAGGCATTTTTCAGTTTATCACATTGACAACCACAGCACTAAAGTAATTATATCAAACCTTACAGAGAGCAAAGAAGTATGTGTAAACATTTAGTTAATTTGTATCCAGTTAAAACCATCTGTGTATGCAATCTAAATTGCGTTTTTATCTGGCAGTAATTTAGAAACCCTGTCCATAATGCAATGCTATGAAAATTCATGGGGTATTATATCATGGCAACTACAGAACTGCTTTTTTCTGCAGTGGAAGCATCCTGAAGATCTGTGAACTTTCACTTATGCAGAAACTTGAAACAAGAACAATATTTCAGCAAGATAATACATGCCCCTAAATAACTAATGTCACAGGCCTCTTTCCAATGTAACACCAAAGTCTGGCCTTTGGGATAATTAGGTTTTGATCACCACTGATTGCTTCTGAACATTTAGTTATCAAATCAGTATGGCATATTTGAAGAAAACGTGTGACGAAACTTTATTAGAAAGAAATCATGCTAAAATACTTGGCTAAAACAAGTATAACAGCAAAAGAATTAACTTTGGATCTGATTTTGACAGTTGGCGGACATGTTACTGATTTCTACTCATAAGCATTTGTTAACTTGTGGAAAGGTTTTCTAAATTATTAACAGACAGAAACCGCTCATATTGCATATGCAGCCATTCTAATAGCATTCGTAATTGATGGCAATATCTCATGTAAATATTAACCCCTATATATATATAAGGAAGAAAAAAAATTCTAATTTAATATGGTGCATTTCATCCATTTATATCTTTCTCTCTCTTATTTAATAGTACTTGAGAAAGTGATTGATTATGTCAAGTATTTACAGAAACTGCCATTAAAATTATTCTAAATAATAAAAACAAACAAATCTTGTTCATTTAAAGTAGTAAGGACTTTCTTAATAAACTATATTTTATATGCATTTTAATTGGTAACCTTTTGAATTTGCTGTTCTTCCTGTATTTCATGCATGTCACTAGTTTTGACAATTTTATATCAACTTTCATTTACTCCCTAATCAGTCACAAGTGACGTTAATACCATCGCTTATCTACATGATTTTTTAAAAATTTTCTTCTATATCCATTAAAATTCTATAGGCTTTCCTCAATCATTTTTCAATACTGAGACAATATTTAAAATGTAGATTTTGTTTTTTCTTTCCATAGTTAATAATTTTATTATTTTTTAAAATAGCTTAGATATGCCCTCATTTCCTTTGTTTCTTCTTTTTTTTTTAAAGAAAAAGTTAAGCTTAATTTTTAAATTAAATTTAAAATATTATTTCTTTGATTTTACATTGTTTATCTTATATGGACAGACATTAATTGGATCAGCTAATTATTTTGAATATTGATTTGTTCGAAATAATTCATTAGCTAACAATGAATATAAATTTAATTATGACTTGTTTATGAATCATTGAAAGATTTATTGATATATTTATATATATTTTTTCTTTTGTCTTTTGCTGATTGACACTTTTGCTATTGCCTTCAGGTATGTGGATCTTTCTCATCAATAGGTGCTTCAATTTTTTTAATTTTCATTAAAATTTTATAAAGAAATTCCTTTCCATTTCCAATTCTGATTGCAAAAGAAAAAATGAAAATAGCTATTGGTCTGGCATAATTAGCACAGCGCTACTGCTTTAGGGTTATAGGTTGAAATTCATTAATAATCCTTTTGTAATGTTGAATAGCTTCTGACAACACTGGTAGAAAGTGTAAAAAAATACATGTACACCTCTGGAACAACTAACTCTATTAAATTTTCATGAATATTTTAATTATTCATACAAAATTAGCTTAGCACACTTGGTGAATGTAATCTTTAATATTATCATTATTGTGTTGACTTTAGCTTAGAACTTGGAATGTAAATTTCTATTTCAGAGACAAAGCCGGCTTGAAATATAAAGATTCTAATTCTGATCACCCAGCCAACACCCATCCCTACTGATCACATTTAAATCACCTCCCCTGATATATTTAAAAAAAAAAAAAAATTTTGTCCAGGATCCCAGTTCAATGTTTAGCACCAACCAAATGCATAATAGTGGAATTACTCACATTTACTTCACTCATTTTGGAGGCTTTGCCCAATAAAAAAAGTTAATTCAAGTGGTCATGAGACTGAGCCTGTACGGAAGACAACCTGGTCAGGGAGCATAGTGCCACGGTTGTTTGCTGGGATGTGTTGCCAATCTAGCACCATGAGGGGCCTGACATTCCTTACTTTGGCAGGGAATCCCTACTTGAGCTATTCATCTTTTTTAGATGTGGGAGGAAACTTATGCAATTGGGTGGTGAAGAGCAAGAAAACAACAACAGAGAGGTATGCCAAGCTGACACTAAGACTGGGATTTGAACTTGAGTCTCTGACCTTAGCAGTCCAGTGGTCTGTCTCCCACTGGACCACCCACTGATATTTATCGTAGCCAGTTAGTTACCTTTGCCTTATCACAGGTGACTAAATTAACTAGCTACATTTTTTATTATCTATAGATATTTATTATTATTTTTAATATTTATTGGTCAATTTTCTTTCTAATTTAAAATAGTAGACATGGTGATGAGTGAATGCAGGTCCTTTATCACTATTGTGCTTCTTAAGACAACTAAAATGTTGAGAACACAAAGCAACTTATTACATGACGTTTACTTGATTTCTGCTTTCATTTTGAAATTGAAAATCTTTTTGTCATTCTTGAATTTTTGAAAATTAATTTGCTTATGTAAAGACTGCACTTGTGATTATGGTGTGTTGCCATTTAGTGACTATCAGAAAGAAAGAGTGACCATGTTTGAGAGGTTGTGGGAGTATTGCTTTAATTTCTAGGTGGTTGAAGCTAGAGAATCTCCATGATTACACAGGTTTTACATAAGAAAATGAATTAGAACCCATGAGAGTAAAAAGTAATCTTGTTTTCATTTTGACTATATTTTATATATTTCTTTTTGCACTTTGTTTGTGCATTCGCTAGTTTATTAAAATTTGTCAAATTTTTTTACATAACTGTAGCTTTGTATAGAATTTAGGGGTTACATAATTTCTTTTATTATTGTATCCTTGATGGTGAGAACAAATAATACACTGTTACGGTGCTGAAACTTGGGAGAAATGATCCTGTTAATCGAGATTTTTTTTGCAAATAGTTAATGTACTTGGCTCACCTGAAACGTGTATCTGTAAGCATTCTTTACCTGATGAATAGATCATGTTTACTGAAACCGCCGAGTGCAGATGTCAAATCTCCCTTCTGTTTCTCAGACACTTGGGAGTCTTCAGGTGCCAAAGTTAACATATCCGCTCTGTTTGTTTTCAATTGTCCCTGTCTAATATACACACAGACAGTCTGTCTGAATTATGGTAAACACCAGGATCACCATAAAAAAATAAGTCTGTACTCTTTAGCCGCTTTGCGTTGTTTTGTTTTTCTTTTAAATATAGCGTTGTATGTATTTTGAGAAATGACACTGTTACCAAACATGCACTTGTAATGAAAGCGCTAACTACCCCTTCTATAGTTTTTTTTAGAAAAATTCATGGTCTTTATTGATTTTTTTCCATAAACACAGGTCAAAATAATGAACGAAAACATTTGAGATGTATTTCACTACCCTGAGGTTTTTTCAAATCATAATGACCTCTTGTCTCTGTGTATTAACCAAGGAAGACACGGAAAGAGAAACCCCTCTCCAGTGATAAAAAGACCTTATCTCCACTGCGTCTTTCACTTTTGTTTCTGTCTATTTGTTAATTGTTGTTAGTCTCTGCTTTGTTTTTTTTACCACATCAGCTAGTAAAACTAAAACCAGTAGCAGGGTTTATGATATAACAAAAAACATGCATTCAATTAATATAATCTGAAGTTTATGTTTGATTTAAAATGAATTTTGTTTGCATGTTAGATTTAATGCCTTAATAAAATATTATAACCTTTATTTATGTTTCTGATACTTTTATAGCTCTATTAAATATATACTGTTCTGGTAGTATTTTAGATTTATTTTATTGTATTATTATTACTTATTTTTTGTTATTGTCGATATACTTTGATTTTCAGTCACAGCAGCTAGCAAAGAGTTGGGTCTGGAAAAAGTATTGGTTAAGAGTATGTCTGATAAACAATTTCTTCTATAAAAAAATTATTGTAGGAACTTACCCATACCAGTTATTTCAAGGGAAATTTAAACTTATGAAGCATTTTAAACATACATGAATGACACAGCCCTCCTATTGAAAGGAACAAAAAGAAAAATATAAAAGAAAAAATTCAGCTTTACATTTAAAAAAAAAAAAATTATCTTGTTACTGTTATATTTTCTCTATTGGGCCATGAAAAGTAGATTTTTTCTTGAATACATATTATACATAATCTGCTTTTATTATGATGCTTATTATTTGAAAAATTGTTAGCTCATACTATGGCTGTTATCTAATATTACCAGTCATAATAGTTGGTTACTCCCAATGGAAGATTCAGTACAATACCTTAAGAGAAAAGAATTAGGATTTCATAAAACCATGGTTGTCCACCCTCATTTTCCAAATTTAAAACCTGTTGCACTAGTGTGGGAAGAACTAGAGTGGGGGTGGGTGCACAACATACAGCTTGTAAAGAACTTGTGATCCACAATGACTATTGCAATATATGTGCTAATTTGACTTATGCACTGTTGGTCATAATTATGATTAGCCAGACCAACAGGAAGTGGATGGTTAGGTGAATGTCATTCATGCATTACTCTTGTAGGAGGTTAGTGTTGTCTTCGACATCCTTGAGTCTAATTATTATTTGTACAACTGTATACACCTATATGGCTTTCTACAAGTGTTGATTATTCAATGTGCCTAATGGATGAACCAGCCATTGCAGAGGCTATGAGAAATAAGAAAAGGTCTTGTATTTGCACCAATAATTTTGACAACTTTCTCAGTGCCATATTTGCATTACTTACATGAGATGTTCATTGTTTTTCTGCATATAATTTCATAAAAGTTTGATAGTCTTGCTTCATTATTAAAACATGGACAAGGATAAGGATGTAAAGAGAAGAAAAAATTGATCAAGAACATAGAAAATGAAAAAGTAATGAATGGACTAAGAAATACTTTTTTTAGAGAAAAACCTTAAATATGTCTGCATGGTTTGTCGAGAGTCACTATCTGTCCTCAAAGAACATAATATAAAGTGACACTATAAAACTAAGCACAGTCCTCAATTTATTAATTTTACTGAGAGAAAGAACTGCAATTAGAACTAAAGCACAAACTTTCTTTTGAGTAAAGCTTGTTCACTTGAATGAGAAACACATTTGAAGCTTCTATAGGGGCCAGTTTTCATGTTGCTTCAAGAAATTATTGCTATTAAATTGTTGTTTACTTATGGTGATTTTGTGAAGAGGTGTGTCTTGGCATAAAATCTATTTTCAAAGATGTGAGCCTTTCAAGAATGAATATCCATCACCAACTACATAGTATTTCAAATAATCTAACAACAGCTCTTGACAGAGCGTTCCCACTGCTTTTATCATCAACAAAGGAATAGATCAGAGTAATATTAATGGTACTGCTCAGCTACTGGTGTACATTTGAAGTGTAAATGACAACTTTGAAATTACTCAGGAACTTGCAGATCTCTGCTTAATATGCAGTTGTACTATAGGAGAAGAAATAAGCAAATAAGTGTATGTGTGTATGTATAGTAGTTTTAAATCTAAAACTTTCATTTGAGAAACTGGCTATGTGCCGATGATGTGCCTACTATATTTTGGAAGAAGAATGGGAGAGCCATCCTCTTACAAAAGCATTAAAAAAGAAAACAAAAAAGCAGCAGGTTAAGCATTATTGTGTGCTTCATCGTGAAGCTCTCTGCAGTAATGTAATGTTGGTGGTTGTGTCAACTGTGAACCGATATTCATTAATTTCTCTGGTTTAAATCACTGTGTATTCCAAAAGTGTCTATGGAACATCAAATCCAGAGTATGTAGATCTTTATGATATTGAGGTCTGCTAAGTAAGCTCTGGTAAAGTTCTAAGATCAGAAATCAAAGATAGTTGAATAATCTAATCTCACAACACCTTATATGGCAAATCACACATTTCAGATTTCTTTAATGCCATGATAGCTTTCCAATGCAGATTGTTCCTCTTCAAGTCTCAGCTAAGTAAAGGGAATTTTCTCCCAAATCTTCCAAATGCTGTTCCTTCAGCCTTAAGCTTAAAAGAAGTATCAAAGTGCATCATGGTGTGTGTGTCACACCTAGAAAGCCTTCAGATGGAGTTTGACTCACGATTTGCGGATTTAAGAGAAAATAAAGCTAGCTTTGAGCTTTTCACTAATCCCTTTTTAGTTGCACAAGAAGATTGTAATCCACATTTCCAACTAGAATTGATTGATTTTACAGTGCTTAACAATTTGAAAAACAGAGAATCTTTTCTGCTTGAGTTTTATCAAGTTCCTTGGTAAAGAAAAAAAAAAAGTTTAAAAATTTGATTTAGCATTTACTCAAACTTGTCACTCATTGGAAGTATGTACATTTAGGAACAAATCTCCCTCATGATGCTCTATAAAAATTAAATGCAGTTATCTTTGAATAATGAGGTGTATGATTTCCTGAGGACTGTGATGAGCAACAGGACATCTGACATCAACACCATGGATGTTAGCGCAGAAAAGATGTAGCATCTCCCGTTAAGTGCCGTTGTTTACTTTATAAATGTGATAATCTAATAAACGCTATTAAAAATACAATGAGAATGTAAGAACCCTTGGTAGGTTTATAAAATCTGTAAATGGTTCACAACTTTCTTTTGATCTGTGCACTACTGGTTGGACCTTTTGACTTGACTCTGATGCAGTGTTAATCAGCTATGTAAATCCTTGCATGAAGACTGGAGATTGCAAGCTAAGCAATACTTTGAACAATTACTGAACAGGGTTCCCAAAATAAATATGTGCAGCAGAAAGAAAAAAAGAAAAAGGTTTCAAGTGTCAGCAACATCACTGTTTTTTTTTTTTTAATGTTCTGATACAAGTTTAATGATTTTTTTTAATGGAATAACGAGCTTTATATAATATATCTTACTAAATTTAACATATTATGGAAAATCTGGTTGTTGCGCTAAATGCAGTATTTAAACGTATTGAAATTAGAAATAAGTAATACATAATGAATTGAAGTAAAATGAGGCCTATTATTTGTTCAGGTTAATACTTTATAAATTAGTTACTGAAACATTTCACAGTGGTGCAGTCTCTCTCTCTCTCTTAAAAGGTGATATTAATTAAAAAATGTATAAATGAATATACTTAAATAAACATCAAAACAAATGCAGTGTTTACCTGTTAGTTAAGAATTATTATTTACTATCATAATAGCATTGGAATGTAACAGCTGATAAAGAAAATTTTCTTTCATGTAGTTTTCATTTTTGTAACATCAAAGTTAATGCTGAAGAGGTTAGTTTAGAAGAATAAGAACAGAAAGAATGAATTATGATGAAGCTAGTACACATATGTAGACTTGTATATAGTACCCTTTCTCTATGTTGATAGTAAATGTGTTATTGCAAGTACAAATGACATTAGAGTGAGCTACCATAAATAGGAATTGCATAGCCAAGATCTGAATTATTCGCTGCAAGTCTAAAAGAGTTAATTTAGCAAGAAATTTTGTCAGCCATAATTGGCAAAACTGTTTATGATCAATACCAGGTCTTTTTTGCGTGGAGCTATTTTTGTTATTTTGGCAAAGGTTGGCAAGGAGGCAGGAGAGAGTTGTTTTTAATTTATTGTAATGGACTTAGATTTTCATCTTTTGCCATTTCTTATTTTAAAATGTGAGAAAGAGAGTTCTGCCATAATGTAGTTGATAATTCATGAGAATTACAGTAGATGTTTCTCTGAGGATTTCTATAAAAAAAAAAATATCTGTCACACTTGAATAATTTCAGTTTGGGATGATAAATGCACAGGTGGTAATTTTTAGTTCGTAGCTTTCTGTGTATTTTTTCTTGCTGGAAATTGCCACTAAAGATGCATGAGGATGATCAAAAGACTGAAGCCCAGTCTGCATAGTCGCATGAAATTAGCTTTTGACTTTTTGACATTCATCTCATTCATCATTTCAGAATTGAGCAGGAGTTTAGACTTTGAAGCTGGACGAGGCCATGCATTATTTCGGAAAATATTCCGTAGGTACTTTGAGAGATTTCCGCATGCTGTACTGTACGCTAATAGTTTTTCCAATATTATCTCCATTTTACTATCAACCTGTATAACAATTTTGTTTTGTTGCTTTGATGTGGTTCATCCTTGGGATGATGTCTGTTACGCATGCTCTTGAACAAGTGGCTGCTGATGGTTTATGGAATCTAACACATGTACTATCTTGCATCATTTACTAAATTAATGAGACAATATAATCTATCAAAATCAAAATAACTGATTTACCTCAAATGCTTGACAACTGTTTTTGACATTGTAATTCTGAGTTGTATTTTAACCTCTTCCATTGTGGTATTTATTTAAACCCTTTCTGCTTGTTTTAATCTGAGTCATTAGTGACCATTTCAACACACTGAAATAAATAATTTTTTTCAGTAGGTCCTTAGTACTAAAAGTTCTTATTTTATTATTTTTCTTTTTATAAACTGTTCTTAAAAACTGACTAGTCTGAATCATATATGAAAAACATTGAAGGACCTTGTCTATGCTATGTATATAGCATATGTTCTAGTTAACAGCTGTACAGATATGCTACCTTTTAATAGAAATGAATAATCTCTTGAAACCTTGCTGTGATATATCATTTATGTAATTTTGAAATCGTTGAATCCAAACTAATTATATAAGTTTAACAGGCAAATCTGTTACAAAACGTTGTGTCACTATTTTGCTTCAAAAGTTTTTAATATAGTATTTACATAACCCTGCCCAGTAATACATATTGGAAAGTTTGAATATGGGCCGACAGAAAGGCATTTCTGGTGAAGAAAAAACTTATTCCATATTCATTATGTTGTCGTCTTAATTTTACTTTTCCTGCCATTAATAATTTTTTACTAAAAATATATTGCAGTATTTGTTGTAAATGTCAGGGTTAGGGCTATGGCACCATATATAACTATCGTCACAATTGTATCAGATATTTTTGTTTGCTACAATAGTACAATATTTCATGTAGTAACTGAAAAGAATACTGTAGCACATTGTGGCATTTGTGAGTGATGTGATGGTCCATTGCTAGGCTGCTGGACTGCTCTATGATTGGGAGCTTGAATTTGAATCCCAGTCAGGACTTGCTGAATTTGGTGTACCTTCTTGGCATGGTTTCTTCGTGCAGTTCTTCACCAGTTGGCTACATGGTTTTCCTCTGGGCACTCTGGTTTTCTCTCACATCGTAAAATGAAGAAAGGGTTCTAGTAGGGATTTCTTGGGTACTTGGGATGGAGGTTCAGTGGGTAATTCTTGACTGGCTTGCACCTTAACTGCTGCTCAAAGGCTCTCAAACTATACCCAGGTACTTTGCTTGGTCACCAAGACAGATGCTCCACACCTTCCCTACTCTAGCTCTCTGGCCCTTTGACCTCAAAGTGAACAAGTACTATTTTGGGTGTGTACCAGCACTTCTCACAAAGGGGCGATAGGGGAGTGATGTTTAAATAAACATTATTTTAAATTTCACCATATTAGATATGTAAGTATTTCTTATTTTATTTTGATTTTATTGCATTAATGATTTTCTTAAACTTTATATTATTTTCTAGCTCATTTTATTGCCTTATTCCTCTTGCTAAGTATAAAACTCATTTCTTTTGACAAGGGTGCCTATTGATTGATTATAATTTGTGCTTTTAGAAGTCCTCAAAATATGTCCTCCTCATCGGAAGATAATGGGTCGTGCCCACCACCTTCAAAGTTGCAAAAAATCCAGAAGATTAAAAGAATGAAATTACATCAATATGACAGTACTTATTTTAAATTTGGTTTTATAACTGCTCCACATAACGCTACTCGTCCAATGTGTCTTATCTGTGGTTCCATTTTCTCTAATGAGGCAATGAAGCCGAGTAGGCTCAAAGATCATCTCAAAAGAATGTATCCAAATAAAATGGACAGTGACTTCAAGAAGCTCCGATTTAGTTGAAATAAAATTGTTTATAAAAAACGATTTATTTTTATACGATGTGGGGGGGGGGCAATGATGATATGTAGAGTGCCATAAGGGGGTGATAGGACATAAAAGTTTGAGAAACTATGGTGTAGACCGAAGTACATTTGTTTAACCCTTAATCTGTGGTTAACGTAATCCCCAAGACCCACAATATGCACAGCAGAAATAGGAGAAATGTAAAATAAAATCATATATCTACCTTTTTGTTTGCTTGGTGAAGTGTGAAAGTTCATGTGCAGACCAACAAAGGCTTTCATGTGGGGTATGGACGAGTGTGTGCTAGAGTCATCTCATCCTGTTTGTTTTCCTGAGCATATTACAATCATGAACTGGCACTATAACATAATGTGTACAGATAGTGCACTAACAGTAAATATAAAAGACTACTTGTGTTCTTCTGATGCATCACTTGATGAGTTCACAGATGATAAGTCTACTTCTTCAGCACTTTCATCACTCAGTTCTACAAGTTTCTTCATTACTTTCTGTAGGATCAAATTTTCACACACTTTACCACTTGGGTTCTCCATGAGAGGTTGAGAGTCATAGGGTATCCATGGTGAGTCTGATGCAACTAAGACACAAAGGCCTGCATGGATGGATACGTGTGCTCTGCTCAGCTATCTGACTTTCCAAATGATGCTTCACTTGTGGGAAATTCAAACAGTGGAGGGAAAAATACCACAATCCCCTATGCTCATGTATATTTACGTGCAACATAGCTTAAGGGTTAACAGATCATCATTTAATATATTAGTTTAAAATATTGGATTAAAATTGAGCTGAGGTGATATTCAACTGAAAAAGAAATCTTTACTAATTTTATTTTAAAAAATTTTTTTTTCTCATTTTTCACCTGCCAACATTTATAATCATTCCTTTTATTTGTCCTTAAATCTGTGACTAAAGAAAAGGAAGCAGAATTTTGATTGGTTTTCTTTTACTAGGTGTAAAACAATTTAACATTTATACCTCATTTTTTGTTATTAACTTAAGGAAATTAATAGCATCTAATTTTTTATAATTCTAAATGCCTTTTAGAGATCTCTTAAATGCTGCACTAATCTTGGCAGATGATTTAGTTCTTTTTTAAATGAAAGAATGGAAACTTAAAAAGTGAACTGGCTCTATCTTGTAAACAATGTATGGCGAGGAGTCTAACATTTCTGAGCTGTAATGCTATAATTAATGTAGCCCAAATGCTAGACTATGAATTCACATTTCTAACACTGAGATTCAAAGGGAATTTAATTGAGGTGGGGGAAGCATAAATGTTCTGCTACTGATTTTATTATGCAGTTATCTACATGATTAAGGAAGCATTACAATGATGCATAGAAAATAATTAAGATCATGATAATGTGATATCCACTGTAGTATTGTGGAAAATCATGAGGGGGACAAATAAGTTATGGCTGCTTTAAGTAGTGGAATATGAGTACCAGAATGTCAGCCAGTATGGCTGCTAAAAATGGGCAGACATCAATAAAGGGGATGGCATGCTTCTAGCACAGGCAGCAACTATGTGATCAGAAACTTTGTGTTGGTTTTGGGTCAGTTTCACAATGATTGAGGCTCTGTAGATGCTGAGCACATGCTAAAGCACCCCATCACCATTTTCCACTACTGTGAACTGGTTCTCATGTTTGTTCCTATTGATGGCAATAGAAAGACAGATGGGCAACTTGGGTCATCATCTCATGATTTTTACCATTTGCAGTTTGTACACCTTATGCAAGCAAATGGTTCTGCTAACATTGTTTCAGTGTACATCTTTATTTGAACCAACCACCCTGCTTACCAAACTTAAAGAGTTCTCAAAGAAAGTGATTTTGATGATGTGCCATTGACTATTTTTGATATGATTGGCTCTGAGGTGATGGTAGAATGCTGGAGATTAATAAAATGAAGTTCAATATAGCACAAGCAATTTGTGTAAAAATAAGCTACAACTCACAGAGTAAGTATGTGTATTCTAATGGGAGTAATATTAGCTACTTCCTTTTCAATAGTAAAATCAACTAATTTTGTTCTAGAAATGTTAGTTTTTAAATAAAATATTACTTAATTCTAAAAGATGGGAGATGTTAGAAGATTATTTTGTAGATTTTAATGGAGTATTACATTATTCATAATAAGAAGCCATGTTTTTTTTTATGCAGTACATAGTTATATTACTACACTAAGCTTTTGGCAATTGATTCATTTCTAAATTATCCAGAATTAAAAGGTTTAGTACATTTTTTTGATTTCAGAATGTTTCAGTTTTTTCTGAATGACATTTGGCAGTCACTGAATATTAAGTATTGCAGTAGAAATACAATGATGGGAAGATAATTCAATTATATTTACAATTTTTGTTTAGAAAAGATTTTTTAAACAATAAACTAAAAAATGAAACAATTAAAAAAAAAAGCTTTATGCTATGTTTTACCAATATATTGCTGATTTTTTTTTTTTTGTGTGGTGATTGTCCATTTCTAGCTTTTGTACTGGTCTGCATCCTCTGAATCAAACATACAAAAAGAACACGCACGCGCGCGCGCGCACACACACACACACACACACACACACACACCACACACACACACACACACACACACTACTGTATATCTGTAGGAAACATTTGCTAAGTTCCAAGCATGGAGCTTCATTATGATGCTAACTGTTTTATTTTCTATGAATTATTTTGTAATTAACAACAAAAAAAAGACATTCTAGAAAGATCTTATTTATTTTTTTTTTCCAAAGTTTCTTCCCTCAGTTTTTCCATGTGTGTGTGTCTAATAATCAAGGATCCACTTTGGCTAAGAAACTGAATTCTTATTCTTTGCGCTGCATCTCATCAAAATGCGCTGTAGACTAATAACAAATGGAATGAGTTCAACGTCTAATTTAATGTAAATCTTTCACAAATGCAATGATTGCTTATCGACAGATGGAATCTGATCGTTAAGTTTTCTGTTTTTGTTTGGCTTTTTTACTGACCATATGTTATGTATAATTAATATTTCATTGCATTTCTATAATAAGCTAAATCCAAGAGCTTAGTATGACAGCACAAAACAAACAAGTAGCAGTTAATAGAGGTGACTTTGAGTAAGCTTGCTAGTCCACCTACGTATTACTGTATGATGTAATGGTTTCTTGTCACCTCCTCTGTTTTCTTCTCTATTGATTTCACTGTCAAGCCTTCTAGTTACCACTCTTGATTTTTGTCTGGATGCTGCTATAGCCATTACATCATTCATTTATTTCATCAAATTGACAGACATTTTTTTTTTGCCTGCTTCTCTCTCCTTCCTTTTATTCTCATCATCCTAGCATCTGAGGGAGCCATTAAATGGCTTGGATATGATCGGGAGCCTGATTTGAAAGCACCAGACATACTGGTGCATTTTTCCAGCTCTGGGAACCAAAGCTACAGTGCATTATGTGGACATCATGAGTAGCATCGGTCTGATCCAAAACCCTCTGTGGTGATCCGACGAGACGTGACTCACTGATAGAAGGAAGGGGAGAAAAAGAAAGAAGAAAAAAGGTGGCACGCTGCCTCTTCTAACCCAATCAATTCTTGCAGACAAGTTTAGCCGTTGCATCGAATTAAGTCTGTCTGGAAAAGTTGTTGTTGTTTTTTTCTTTTTCTTTTTAAACAATACTTCCCACGTGGTTGTTGAGAACTGATTTATGTCAGCAACATGCTGCTGCTGTTAGGCTATGTATCTGGGGAGCTTGCTCCTGAGATGCAGAAGTCTACCAGCATAGCTTATGCCTGCTGTAGGAGTAGAGGCAAATGAACTACAGCTTTCCTGCTACCGTTGTTAGCAAGTTTGTGTGTAGTTGACGGGCGCTAGATGCACTGATGTGTGCTGGACTATGGTGTCAGGGATGTTGCTGATCCAGAAACTCTTAAGAGGAATATTTGGTAGGTGGAATTTGTCCTTTTTTTTCCTGTTACTTTAGATCATAAGACAGTTTAAAGGGAACAAATGGCATGTACAACTACTCGTGTTGACCTTTTAAAAGAAACCCAAACAAACAAGTAATTGCTACAGCAGGTACAAATGCTATAGATAAATCCAAAGTATTACTAAATGGTTATTAATCCTTTCTTGTTATTAATACAGAAAATGGTTGTATTCTGATAAAATACTAACTCGATCAAGCATCAGATTTCTGTAATACAGTGGTTTTTTTCTATAAGACTTGCTTAAAACATTGACAAGTGAATTGATGATGACATTCCAGTGTTTTCAACCTTCAAATTAATATTTTCACCTAAATTTGTTCTTTTTTTAAATTTCTAAACATTGTTACAGCTTGTTAATTCTTTTATTATCTAACCTTTATAAAAGTACTCTGAAAAATTTTTTAAATTTTATTTTATTTTTTTGTTATTGTTGTTTTCTGTTGTAGATATCTGTACTGATAGTTTACCCTGTTTATTTGTAATTACTTGATGCAACTTAATTATTAGATGATGATTTTATTCTTTAGATGTGAAGTTGATAAAATGTTTTTATGTTGGTGATTTTTATATTATTATACCCAGTAACTATCAAAATTGTATAATTAGTATGTGTGCTATTTTTATGTATTTTTTTAAAAAGAGAATTGGCAATGCAAGACTTTAGCTCCTCACTCAAAGACGAATACACTTCCTTTTATTTTTTTTCACCTATCAAAACACAAAAAAAAGATTCTTTGTTAATGAAAAAGAAATCTGTCTGCAAAGAATAATGGTGAGAATTAATGTGTTGAAGGAATTTTGTTGTTGTTGTTGTTGTTAATATGAGGATGATAACTTTTATTTATGGGTGGGCACATTCATTTTCCTCTCAAATTCTACAACAACCATGTGCTACAGGCATGAACGTGATGCAAAATACTGAAATAGTCCAGATAAAGGATGTCGCCCTCCACTACTTTACCTGTGGTCATTTGGATGTTGTTTGTCTTGGACTGAAGCAATTTCAAAGGTGTTATATGGAGGTTGTCATTTGTGTTATTCCACATGCCATATTCTTAACTCTCCAAAAGTCTTTCAAACTATTTTTTTAAAAATTATTTTTGCATCTTTAGCTTTTTCTGACAAGAATGAAGTTTCTTATGGCGCCAGTTCCTCAGTTACTGCCTCTGCTGTAAGACAGTGGCTTGCTGCTGTGTCATTGATTTTATTGGATGGTGTAGTTCACTTTTCTAATGAAGCTGCACAGGGAAGTTGTTTGGCCCTACCCTCTCTCATGGTGGTAATAGGAATGGTGCTGGTTCAAAATAACTTGCTAATTTACGCTGTAGACAGTGTGCTTGGGAGAAGTGTAGACTTCTCGGCTGTTCTGTTCTCTCCAGTTCAGCAGGAGTAACTACCCTCATTGTACCAACATCTGAATGAGATCAGACAAGAGTTTCTGCATAATGGAAAATGTGTTTGTTTATAGAATTTCTTTCTTTCTCTCTTTTTTTTTTGAGATTTAAAATTTGTATGCTTGATAAGCAATTTTGAAAAATATTTTACAAAGTACTTTTTAGTTGCATGATAACCATATATCTTGTTAAAGTACAGGGTGCTCCATAAGTTTCTTTATCCCCAAACCTCTTCCTGTACACTTATTTTAGCATATATTTTATGTATTATGACTCAAGATTCTTTAGTATGTGCTGGTACCAGCTTGATTTTGAGATGTCAAGCTTCAAAGAGTCCTTGCATCTCAACATTCTCATGGATTGCTCCACAGACAGAATGTTTTCTGCATTTCTGCCATTTTGTGTATGAGATCTTGTACTTCGAGGAGAATCCTTTTTGCAGCCAATACTAAATAATTTCCTCTCTAAAGCAAGAACAGTCGATTTTGAAGGTTTATAATGAAATCTGGCTTGAAAGTCATCAGATAAGTTGCTCAGAGGTTTTTCAACTTTGATTACACTCAGACTCCCAAATATTCACCACAGAAGAATGTTCCTCTAATGTGAAAGGGGTCTGGTCACTCATAGCTTGTATCTTCATCTGAAACAAAAAAAAAAAAAATAAACAATGTCAACATTGGGGCACAA
This sequence comes from Nautilus pompilius, assembly GCA_018389105.1. Classification (NCBI taxonomy): domain Eukaryota; kingdom Metazoa; phylum Mollusca; class Cephalopoda; order Nautilida; family Nautilidae; genus Nautilus; species Nautilus pompilius. Next base: position 1,972,900 of record JACATO010000348.1, on the reverse strand, counting down.
GAACTTGTGGGGTGCCCTGTACAACTGTCATGAGTTAGAATCTTTTTGTATGCAATTAAGTTGTTTGGGGAGGGGTAAACATCGTGAAGTTAACTGAAATTTAATATCTGCAAAATTGTTGCTGCTTTTCTTTCTCTCTAGTTGTCTTATGACAAAATTATTTCTTAACTTTGGTGGCCTTATATTAGCCATAAATATTATCCATACTATTAACAAACTTACTAAGAAAAAAGAAAAAAAATTTTATCCTTAACAATAGGCAATACATGGTACATGGATAGATTTAGATTCTCTAAGGGCAGACAACTATACTGCTGTTTGAAGAGGTTCATAGCATTTATGTTTGACATTTTAGCTTCTTTTCTGTATTATATTAAATCATAGTCTTTGTTCATAAAATTTTATGAACAGCAAAGTTTCAATTAGATAACAGTAACATTCAAGAGTGAACTTCAAAAATCATGCTGATAGGTCCTGTTTAAACACCAAATTTCAGTTTGTTTGTTATTTTTTGTAATTCATTATTTAACCGTATTAACCAAGGAAGACAACTTGTTAAAAAAAAAAAAATTAAGATTTTGTGTTCTTGTAAGTTCCAGTTAGTGTTATTAGACTGAAGTGCTAGAACACAGGCATACCACCTGAATAGTCCTGGCTTTAATTGCTGCTAATATTTCTTATCTATCCTGGAGATTACTGTTTTATTTCTGTATGGGGTCAGAAGGAATCTTGTGGGTGTTCTTGTTTATCAGCTAGTAGTCTTAGAACCCAGCAGATGTCCTTACACTGCAAGGTGGGGGTTGGGAGAGGATGAGTGATGCATCCAGTGATCTGGGCGCAGTCTCTCCTGGTGGACCAGAAGCTGAATAGGTTAGCTCTTTGTATTAAGTATGGAGTAGGGGGAGGGCTAATCTACAATAAGTTATGCTTATTTTTTAGTCTGTCTTTGTCTGTTTCTTTGCCTTTCTGATAGTCAACACCTTTCTACTTGCAAGTGAAAATATAACTTAAAAAAAAAAAAAAGACAAAGATGCTCATTGTGTTTTTTTTTGTTTTTTTTTTACTGTCTTTGTGTGTGTACTTGGATTTTTGAAAGTTTTTCCTATTGGTTTTTATTGTTAGAAATGGTGGCTCTTGAACATTGACAGGTGAAATTGTCTCCAAAAAACCCCACAACCAAGTGTATGTTGGAGAGGAGCTTTAATTCTTGCATTGTGTAGCTTTAGTGTCATTAGGAAAACAAACAAACAAACAGCACGAGTTGTATTCAGTGGTATTTCATTTTCCGTCAAGAAGCGAGTTGGTTAAACTAAATAAATGATTTTAAACTGGCAAGAAACAAAGCTATACTAATATTAGGCATAATAACCTTGCTAAAGAGCAACCTGATTCATTCTAGTAAAATCTCCAGCTTAAAATGGCACTTAATGTCCACCCCTCATATGCAAGACATCAGTATCCAGTGATGAAAGAGGCTGGTCAAGGTCATTCATGAACTAATGAACCACTATAAATACAAAATGTTTTATTTAACCTCAAAATCTGGGATAGTAAAACAGAGAGCTAATTGACCTGAGGTTGTTGCTGAAAGAACAAGAGTGGGCTGACAAACGAATGGATTTTCTCCTGGTTGCCTGCTCCCTTGAAGGTTGAGGTGAGCTTGCAAATCAGCATTGATGTAAATCAAAGTGCACAATAAAACCTGAAATGGTCTGTACCAAAATAAGATGATCCTGGGTTGCCATCAGGAGATTATTAATTGCCTGGAAAGATTAAAGTGAAATGAAATAAGGTTAACTCTCTTAGCTTCAGGATTTTTTTGGATGAACTTTTAATTCTGAAAGTAAAGGAAAGATTGGGACTGTAAATATACTGTGATTATTGCTTAATTTTGATAACATTATGGCTGACATCTGTAATGCTTCAAGAAATAAATCAAATTTTTGTATATTCCTAACTTGGTGCCTCCATACAGAATAATCTTATTTATATACAAATTAAATGTATAACCATGCTTTGAAGTCAGTGTTTTATTATTAGTACTAATCTTACCAAAAAAAAAGTTATCCACCTAAAGATTTCTTACCACCATGATTTTCATTAGTCAGACCCGACTACCATGTTGCAGAAAAGAGAAAACTATGCATGAAGGGCATTTACATCTAAAACACTCAAATCTCTGTTTTTATATTGTGCATAAGGTAAGTACATACGAGGTGTAGTCAAAAAGTATCCGACATTTGGCCAAAAAAACAACTAATATTAAAAAACTCACCATTTTGATTTAGTTTCCTTCAAAGTATTCACCTTGGGAGTCTACACACTTCTTTCTGCCAGTGTACCTGCCACTGCTGGAAACATTTCTGGAAATCACTTTTTGGGATGCTGTAGAGCTGTGCCGTCGAATTTTGCTTAATGTCCTCTGTTGACTTAAATCTTCTCCCTTTGAGTGTTTTTTTGAGCTTTGGGAATAGCCAAAAGTCACACGGAGCCAAGTCTGTGGAGTAGGAAGCCTGATGAACAAGTGGTGTGTTATGCTTGGTGAGGAATGCTTGGACGACATGGGCGGAATGAGCGGGTGCATTGTCATGGTGGAGTTGCCAGTTCTTTGCTGCCCACAGGTCGGGTTGTTTTCGCCGCACAGCTTCACGAAGGCGATGAAGAACCTCCAGGTAGTATTCTTTGTTAATTGTCTGACCTTGTGGTGCATTTTCATGGTGCACAATACCTCTGTAGTCAAAAAAACAGGTCATCATCAGTTTTAACATTGCTGCGCACCTGTCTTGCTTTCTTTGGTCTTGGCGAGGATGGATGCTTCCATTGGGATGCTTGCAATTTTGTTTCAGGGTCATAGCCGTACACCCATGTCTCATCGCCAGTGATGATAGTGTTCATGAAGTTTTGATCTTGCACACTCCAGCATGTCCTGGGAGATTTCCTTTCTGTTTTCTTTCTGCTGGTCAGACAGCAACTTTGGTACAAATTTGGCCGACACCCTCCTCATGCACAAATCTTCTGTTATAATTGAATGAACTGACCCATGGCTGATTCCCACTTCAGCAACAATCTCCTCAATAGTCACACGATGGTCTTCATAGACTATTCCTCGAACCTTTGCAATCATTTTGTCGTTTCTGCTAGTCAATGGTCTGCCACAACGTGGCTCACTGTCCACTGAGGTGCGGCCATCTTTGTACCAGTTGTACCACTCCTTTATTTGTGTTTTTCCCATAGCATCATCTCCAAAGGCCTTCTGAATCTTCTCGATGGTCTGGGCTTGCGTATCACCAAGTTTTTGGTAGAATTTGATACAGTATCTTTGCTCAATGCGCTCGGTCATCTTGACTCAAAAAGAAAAATTGCACAGCACACTCTTCATGTCTGTACTCAACGCGTCACTGTGGGCAACTGGCGCAACCTACAGACACGAAAATTTTTGCGCATGCTCAGGAAGGACGCGGCCACCTAATACCCATGCGGATTTTGCTCACGCATTATTATTTTGTTCAAACAAATTCAAGGTTGGATACTTTTTGACTACACCTCGTACATATGTATATTTAGACAAAAATAAGTTTGTGGTGGGCTGGCTGCTGTTTATCACTACTTAGAACTGATGATTATAGAATTTGAGTTAGAGGTCGAACACAAAAAAATTAACTTTAAAACCAATTCATTGTTTTAATTAACTTTCTTTTTAGAGCTCATAATGTCACCCCAACTGATTCTGTTTTCTGACTGTAAAATAAAATGAATCTCTTTGATACAGTTGTAACATCCATTTATAGCAGTAGTGAAAAACAAATTCTTAATGTTAATCATGATAAATCCAGAGAGAGAAAGACGATGAGCATTGTACTGGTCAACTGAACAGATACGGGGACACTTTAACCAGTCAATGGTGACATCTAGCTAGCTTTGATGATGTCACAGATTTGTGCAGTAGTAAAATGTTGCTCTCTGCAGAGAATCATTGCTGTCATTTCTGTACCAACATAATGGGAAACACGGTGACCCTCCACATACACATTCTCTGCTTTCATTCAGTTTTTTCTTAGCAGACATGTTCAAACAAGTTTAAGCATGACATCCTGATTGAGATAAGTGTAGTAATTTCTCTTTAGCTGTAGATTGGTGGACTTGTAATGATAAGACTTTGAACAAACCTTAATTGAGTTGAAGCCTTTATTTTCATAGCCCTAAGCAATCAACTTGGCAATAATTGACACTAATAAAATGAGCAGTAAAGTATAACTTATGTTAATGTCATGTACTTAATAATTTCTGTAATTCAAAAATAGCAAAATAAAGTGAAAAAATTACTGAAATGCAATCTATTGAATATTAAGAATATTTGCAGTATCAGCTGGTACATAATTATAATTTGTCAATGATAGTGTAATATTGTTTATACTGTATGCTGCAGAATATAAAAATGTTAACTCTTACAGAAAAAAAATCATCTTTAATTCATTTGTGATAATGTCATTCAGTCTATTTATTAGTATTGTTATTATTTAAATGCATTTATCAACTCAGTCTGTCGTGTGTATTCATTTCCTACCATGAATTTCAAGTGATTTGACAAAAGCTGATGTAGCTGCTGTAGCCATCTATCAAGAGTCTGGATTCTTACAGCTAGCATTTTTCTTAATAGTCTCTAGAATCAGTTGCAGTTAAGTTTGGCAATGTGTCATCATTTTTGTGCACTTGCACAAAGTTGGACGCTTGTATGGCAACTTCCTTGCTGACATCAAGGGCAGGTCAGTGAGTGTCAAGTTCTTATTGGTTCAGCAATGGGCTTGCTCACAATTAATAAAATAATGAGGAGTTTTTTTTTACTGTTCTATCACATCACCTGATGTTTGTTTCACAGACCAAATAGCATCAGATAGAAGCAAGTGTTTGAATCTACCTTCATCAGTGCACCACATTTTTTTTTCTTTATGATTCTAAGATCCGTGGATTGTGAGCCGCTGAAGGAAGAGATCATTGGAAAACCATAGAATGAGTTCTTTTTCAAGGTCAGCTGTTCTATCTGTTTGGCCATTAAATTTTTTTTTTTTTTTTTTTTATTTTTCACTTCAAAATTTTTACTGTCCCATTTGTCTCACCAGACAGGAAAACCCCAGAAAATTGGAAAAATAAGGACCAGCGTCTTGCTGTGTTTATCACTGCCATCTTTATAGCATGCTGATTAGTTTCTCTCCTTTTTTAGCAAAGTTCAGAAGTCCACACCCCCGCGTGAAGTTTGTGGTGATTTTTATTTATTTATTTATCAAAAGTTGAGCAGGGTACTTTCGGAGACTGCTGCCCTAGCGATGAATCACAGTACTGCAGTTATCCATGAGTGAGCGCTAGCTTGAACACCAACCCGAAAGTAAACCCACATGACTGCCTGGCTGGTGAAGAACGATGAGAAGAAACCAGGCCAGGAAGGTAGGAAGCAATTCTCCCCCTTTCCAATTGGGGATCAAAACTTGGGCCCTTACTCCCTGGGCCACTGGCTGCCCAACTTATTAGCATCAAACAAACTGTCAGGTTTCAATGATCTGCATTTCTTCTCATCTCTCCATGATGCATTATGTAAGTCCACTGCCTGAGCAGCAGTCCTTCCAGTGTTTTCGGTACATAGAAATAAAATCTGAGAATGGCAAAAGAGAATGCAAATACATTTTCCTCTTAGTTAATAATACAGCAGTGTGGTAAACGTTTTTTGTATCCCTAACTTGATATCTTTAGAAAATAATTTAAAAAGCTATGGATTATTTAATTTTGTTGGTAGGGTAATATTTCTGGTGAATGGGAATAGGAACAATGGCAACAATTTTGTGCAGGAATAAATACAAACATTGTTGAGAAGTGAGCTTTGCAATAAATCTAGGGGTGCATAATTCAGGTTATGCTCTATAACAAAATACTGTAGTGTCTAAAGCGAATAAAGATGTTTTTGTGATGTGTTTGTTTGAATTCCTTACCAGCAGAAAAAGAGATGATAACTCTTAGATCAAACCATAACTTGGTAGGAGCATTTCTGTTATAACAATTAATTAACGTTCACTTAAAACAATTTGCAGCAGCTGGATTGATGATTTAGTCAATTAGTATGGCTTTTCAATTAAAACTATGTTATGTTGCAATGTTTGTACTAGATTTAATCTTTGCTATCAATCTAGTTTCTAATGGAGTGCCAGTATTGATCTTTTAAAAAATCTGTTCATGAAATTTGAGACCAAATAAGATCAGTATAGATTAGTAGCATCTTAATTCAAAAACAACAACATTATTATTATTGGCAGAGTGATGAAAGCATTAAATAAATACTTCTTATCATTAAAACACAAGAAATCTTGTTTGATTGATTGTGGATGAGTGGAGAACCAATTACTGAGGTATTGCCTTCTGTTTGAAGTTGATGTTTCTTTTTGCTTAATTTTCTCCTTGGCTTTTAATCAAGAGTATCTCTGTTTACTGGATCCCATCTAGATAAAGTGGTCAGTCAGTGTCTGACCTTTTGATATGGAATGGCATTTCCACCATCCGTGCCTTTGAAAGTTCTTTAACCAGGGACTTTTTGGACACTCAAGATTTATTCCTTGTAATCTGGCTAAGCCACTAAAGCTCCAATTCCTCCCTTCTTTACTATTATTTTGAGTAATTAATGAAAATAGAGATTGCATTTATGCATTTTGGTCATTTTTTTTCTCCCAGAAATCCCTTTTAAATAAAAAGGTGCTTATAGTAAAATTAAAGTCAAACCTTGCCCTATGGATGACATTAAAGATGTACTAACTGTTTTATTATTTTTTTTATTCTGTTAAAATTTATTTTTAGTCTAAAAAAGATTTAAGATATAGATTGGTATAAAGTTAGCAAAGCGTTGGAGAAATGTGGTTGCCATTGTGGGGATGTAAATAATGAGCCTTGCATCACTCAAAATAGCTCTGGTAGGTGCTTATTATAAGTTCCTGATATTAGCATATATACATGGAGCATGTTTGAGCTGAATCTGTTTTTAGATGTAGTAAAGGATGAAGATATTTGTAGTCAGTGATGACTGTAGAAGACAGAAAGATAAATAGAGAATATATGTGCATGTTATCATTGTGTATGATATGAGAAATAAGTTGGATTCTTGTACCATTAAGAATGAAATAATCTTGATCCTCCATATACCATGCCAGTTTTAACTTTAAATCACCACCTCAGCCTGGAAGCACCAGCTAGTATTTAACTGGCAGTATCTTTAGTCAACACACTGGTAATGCAGACATGGGATATATGGATTTGTCATAGGGTTATTCTAATGAGGAAGGTACTGTGTATCACAGCTCCTCTGGATCAACCCTTGCTGAATAATATCAACTGAAGGGTAGTGGTATACAAATGATTAAGAGCCAGCATCTGAATCACATGCTTCCTATTAGTAACAAGGTAAAATACTTTAATTGTAGATACACCTACATGAAATAAAGCATTGTTTTAATTGCACCACTGTGAAAAAGAAGAAAATTATGTCTGTAATTTATGTCAGCTTTTTCGGAATGGCTGATATGGAATTCCATAAATAAGAAATGTTATGTAGGTTTTGGAGGAATAATAGTACATTTTCATTCAAGCTAAAATGTGAGGGGAGTGTGTAGTTCTAGTTGAATGTTTCTTAAAAACAAAATAATTTGACGAGCTTTTGTTAATTTTTTCTCTCAATTTATGCTTCAGAAATGTACAGAAATCTAGTAACTTTTGTAACTTAATCCCAAGCACACATCTCTGATTCAAAAGTTCATAGTTTACTGGATATCTGTATACCAAGAAAAAGAATGGAAAGTTTTTTTTTTTACTGCAATGAGTGAGTTATTGAAACAAAAGAGTTGGGTAATTTCAGGCTTTTCCCATCCTAGGACTAGCTAATAGACAATTGGAGAACGATTGTCAGAATGTGGTTTTTTTAGTGAGTTCTATTACTAATGATAAGTTGGCAGTGAAAAGCCTTAAGATGTGCCTCTTATTTCTTTAATATATTACTGTAGCAAAAGTTTAAAATTAATATTTCCAGAAACAAGTCTGGAACTCATTACAAATATTCAAAGACCTTCCTTTATTTGATTACATATTCTATTTTTGCCACAAGAATGGAAAGCCAGCCATTTTCCTTAGGGAGAGTAAAAGGTTGGCTAAGAATCTGAAATTATACATTCACGATCTGAATTAGCCAGTTAGGATAGCATTAGTTAGCTAATAAAAAACCCTATGATAATTTTATTTAAATATATCTTCAAACCTGCTTGATTGATTATATTTATCATTGATTTGTGTTTTCAGTGATAATAAGGTTTTCATCTTTTTCTTTTGTATATGAAAGGAAGTATTCTTGGCAAATTTTGCGGTGATTTGAGCTCTCCAGTAGGAAACAAAAATCTGAATTTCTTTTAAATATTAAAAAAGAAGAAAGTGTAATAAGAAGAATCTTCAATGCTTCCCATATATATATATATAGTTTGGTCATGGAGAGATTGTGTAAATCATGTCAGTACTTGGATAAAATAGGTAAATTGGCAACCATTAATCTCTCAGCTTATGATAACAATATTTACATCAAAATTTTGTATCTAAAGTGCTTTTAATTGAAGGACATTCTCTCATTAGTACAAAATTGTTTCTTTTTCAAAATAATTATTCAGAAATAATTAATAACTAAAGTTAAATAAAAATGCTTAATATTTGTATAAGAATATTTTCTAAATAAAGTTTTAATTTAATTTATTTTGTAGAAGTTTTTCCTAGTGTTTAAAAAAAATGAACATTAAGCTGAGATGTTGTTTAAAATGTTGGTATAGATTCATTGAAAAGCCTTGTATATTATAATGACTTTTAGTTCTTCTGTGAATACATAACAAGTTTGGAAAACAAACAGCAATCACTTTTCATATTAAAAAAGAAAAATGTTAATCCCACCCTTTGATTAACAGGTATTTGAGTGGGGTATCACAAAAACAGTCAGTTGCAGGAACTATACCAGGGATGTTCAAACGAAACCTGGCTGAAAGTGGAATTGCTATTATTGTATTTGGGGCGGGTTTCATTTGAACATGACCCTAGTAAATTGAAAGATGTTTTGAAATTATGAGGGTATGAAAATATGTAGCCAATAATAATTCTTGCCTAACTTAACAAGAAAGAAAGAAAAACTAGAAAATATGATATTCATGATTAGATATTATTAATGTATTTTATTACATTCTTAATAGTGACATTGTAGATGAATTTAACTAACTCATGGTTATTACTTTTATTTTAAGCATTGCTATTAAGCCTAATATTTTGATCATATGTATGAAAGATTATTCATATTTCATTTATATGAAAATGACAAAAACATCACAGTATGTAGATATAAAACAGTAATTGTTAATAGTTTATGGCTCCTATATTTTTCTTTTTCTGAAAAAGAGAGGAGAGAATTTCATTTGTTTAAAGAGTTGATTATAATGCTTTTCAGTTTTTGTTTGTTTGGATACATACTGAAAGATACAAAGATGAAGTTTACTTGATTTTTTAGTTGTAAATTTATATATCTGCATACATTTACAGAGTGAATGTCTCTTTGATCAACAATTACACAATCAAAGATGGCATTTTTATGATGAAAATTGATGCATAAAAGAAACTATAAGAACTCTAATTTTAAAAAAAAAAAAGATTGTTTTTGGAATCTTATTGGAATAATTTATCATAAATAATTACAAAGATAGTAAAAGAAAAAAAAAAAACTTAAAACAGAAATGTTAGATATAAATTACTCAATGGAATATGAAATGACAAATACATTGCATTCTTTATTTGAAAGGGTATGGTAGCCAGCAATGAGATAAGGAAACTAAAACTTTGTGGGAGATTCAAGAGATTAGAAATCAGTCTTCAACTGATGTTGGTAGGGAGATTCATGTAAAAGCCACAAAGTGGGCTTGAAAGAAGTGGTGCCGAATCTCTTTTAAAACCACATCCAGACTTGGCCCGTGTGAGGACCAGGACTGGTGTGGTTTATTTAATGTTTTCTTGTGGGATTTGTCAAGTATTAGGCATAATTTTGTGTTTATTCTGGTTCACTTTTTAAATAATGATAATTGGATGTTTGTTATTTCTTTCTTTCTATTATTATTATTATTATTATTATTATTTAAGTATAGTTTGTAAATGAATACTTTTTTTGGTTTTGTACTTTATTCATTGTTTGATTCACAAATTCCAACACCTGCAACAACATCCTTTATCTATCGTAACAATTAGCCTATTTTGTGTTCTACTGTGCTGAATGTTTTATTTGCGGGGTCAGGAGATTGAGGGTTCCTGGGCCATGATTTTTTTCAGGAGTTAGCAACAGCTCTGGAAAGAAGAGACATGTTTATTAGCATTTACACTGCCTAAGCTTGATTGATCTTGTGCCCATATGTAAGTCTCTGCGACTGTACTCCAGATGAGTCTTGCACTCTTTAAAATCCTATTTCACCTTTTTTAAGCAGACAACAAGGATAGTTTCTAAGGTTGGACTGCTGTCTCTTGGGAAGAATATGAGAGTAATACCCTGAAACATCAGGGGACCAGACAGCTGAGCAAGTACTTTATAACAAGAATTTCAGAGGATCATCATTCAGTCAGCATTTTAGCAAATTCTAGTTGACTAATCAAAAGATTTTAGGTACTATGAACTTTGGGCTATGAATAGGAGGTCTATAATAAACAACAAAATCTGCCATAATTTGTGTTTTGTTGTTTTTTCAAGTGTAGGCCTATGAAGGAGGTTGAAGTTATTGCTGTTTTTATTCCATTGTTTGAGTATGACAATTTTTATGCTATATTCTTGAATGTGGTAGTAAGCGCTATAGTAGATTAGAAATGATTTCTTGTCTTGGAGATTTTTTGTTTAGAATCTAAGAAAAAACAACTTGTCAGTGCACTAAACGAGTCTGCGTTAACCCGCCTTCTTTAGGCGTCTATCTGGCCAGAGTTCCACTAGACATTTGACGAGTTAAGAAACTGTCTTATTTTGGTAAACAACCCCTCCTCATCAGAAAAGAAGAAAAGAGGGGGGCTATCTTGTCAAGGTTCTTCCTAATGTTATAAACCTGCTGGTGAAGTACATTAATTGCAAATTGCAGAGTTTCTGCAATGCCATAATGAAAGGCTGCATTTTTTTACAAAACAACTACAACAGAGCTTGAAATTCCCTTTGAGATGGGTGGTTTGGCAAACTATGACTGCAGCTCGGCATATCCAGGTTGATACTGCAACATGTAAGCATTTCTGTTAACTTAGTTATGCCTTTTAGCATTCAACAAAAAAAACTGACACTTTATCTTAACTATGCAGATTCTCTTTACTGTCTGTCTTTCTTGCTAGTGGAAAATATGTATTATACAAGTTGTTTTTTTTTTAATTCTACGATTAATACAAATATTTACTGTTATAACTTTTCCATGTACACAATATTGTATGATTATACAAAGAACTTCAAAATAAATATTAAGAAAATAGCCATGAGAAAGAAACATTGTGCCTGGCTTCGTCGTGTTTTGTTACCACCAATATTAATAGAGTTAAGTTTGTTCAAAACTTTTTTTTTTTTAAATTTGGAAAAGAATGGAAAGAATTCACCAACTACCTAAAGCTCTCTAATAATCAATAAATTATAAATAAAGTCCCATTTATATGGTTATCTTCAGCTATAGTAGCTAAAAGAATTTATAATTAGTTAGTCCAATTTACTTTTCACCTATATCTGGATAGTATCAGCATCAAAAAATCTTTGTAAAAATTCTCATCCATGGCTTTATGAATGGCACTTAACAATCTGCAACATGGCCTTCTTCTGTATATGCTCAAATGAGAAATATTTAACCATATAGGAACACCTTATTTTAATATAATGATGCACTAAGTTTAGTGGCTTATATAGTAACTTAAATTGCTACTGTTTCTATTATCACACAGGTGCACAGCTAAAGAGGATGTGCTTGAGAACTCCCTATTCATATGTATAGGCATTCTTTAATATATCATTTTGCCACTCTCAGGTTAATGACTAATAGGTCACTTATTTTTATATTGATTTCATTGAATATCATTCAGGCTCAACTCCATTGCCAACAAAGTGTACAACATTATGTACACAGAAAATTTGTAGTATTATTATGAGTATAAAAAAATATCTGTAGCCTTTGTTTGAATCCGTAGAGTGACAACTGGCAATGTTCATTTTTTCATTTTTATATATATTAGGGTGTAGCTGCAACAAAAGTCATCAGCATATGAAGGCTTTATTTGCAAACCAAAAACACTAAAAGAGTAGTTCAAAGGCTAAGAGGTTAGAGTGAGCAACTAGCCAAAATAAGTACACATGATAAACTGAGCTTGGTGTGTGCCAGATATGGCTAAATGTATTATCAATAGCTTTTCACTTCACAAAACATGTAGATTAAAGTTTGTGCTCTCTAACTGTTCTTTTATCTTTGTAAAATACTGTAAGCAGCTCAGATGCAATTTAACTTGATGTTACAACTGCATGTTGAGAAGTGTTTTTCCTTTTTTTCTCTGGTAAAGTTGCATGATGCCCCTATGATGCTTCTTCAGCACTCCCAGAAAAATATTCTGGCTGTGTGCATGTTATCACATAGCTGCAGGCAGTTGTTACTCTATAATAATTAATCCTTCACTGTATAGCTAATTTTCTACATCAGCATGTTAATTAACCAGAATGTTCTGCCACGTTTGTTCCTTACCTGCTCATGAACTAATGCGTTCATGTGGAAATTTCATTAAAACGCTGTTTGTTTTCTCTTCCTATTTTTTGTTATGGTTAACTTGTTTGCCATCTGTCATCTTTGGCAAGACATTTTCAAGATTAGTTAGATTTAAGGCACCACCGCATTGAATAGAAATATCCAAACAGCTGCTTTGTCCAGGCTAATGAGAACAGTCTTCCTATAGTAGCTGTCAACAACGGTTCCTATTACATGATAACACAACGAATGATTTTTAATTGGTTTATAATGGAAAACTTTTAAAATTCTCCCAAAAATCTTTTTTTTTAAAATGTCTGTCAACATAATAAACATTAAACAAAGTCTAAATAGTTATGTAGGAAATCTTTATAATGGATTAAAAGAAGATGAGAAGAACTTGTCAAAACCTATAAAGACCTTTTTACCCCTCCCAAAAACAACCAAACAGGAAAATAAATCTGTCAGCATTAAAAAATATAATAATAAAAATCTGATGTGTTATCTATTTTCTCAGTGAAAATAAATATTTGGTTTAACCAGTTTCATATATGTTGTTGTAAGTTGTTTTATTTTTCTAGATTTTGCTCCCCCACCCAAAAGAGTCTAAAAATAATTTTTCTTTGTTATCCAGGAAATTAACTTTGTGTTTCATTGTTTACTTGCTGCTTTTTCTTTTCTTTTTTTTGATTTACCTGACATGAGTACAGTAAAACTACACACCTTTCTTAAAACTATATTTTGTAAATACCATAGTTCCAATTGGACATTTGGTGTTTCAGTGTTTTCTGTGTTCTATATTGTTGGGGTTGGAGTCTTCAGGGTTACCTGTCCTATGATAAATACTATGTAACTAATTGTGCTTCTGCTTGTACCTTCAAGAATGTGTATGTATTTCTGATTAAGTGAAAATCTAAGCACAAATTAGTTTAAGCTTAAAATAGTTGAGCATGGATCTACTTTCAGGATATATTTGTTTTATTTCAGTTATAGTGTATTTTGATAGCTTTAATAATGAAGAGGTGCAGGGCTGGTCCAAAAGAACAGAGAATTATTAGTTACATATGTGGCAGCCCCACAGGCGTAGTGAGAGGATATTCACAGACTGAAAAAGCGGCACTAGTTCTAGAGTGGTTATCTGAAAGGTTCTATACTCAACTTTATGGCGCTGAATTTTATTTAGACCATAAGTTGCTTGAAACTGTCACTATCTACTCACTAAGGTCACAGCCTTAAAGCTTAGAGAAATGGGTATTCAGACTCCTTATTTCTTGACATTGAAACATATCCCAGGGTTAAAGAATCTGGCAGACTTCCTTTTAAGATTTGTGAGGCAAAAATCTAACTTAGTAACATCCTCTCACATCAGAGTGGTCATAGAGTATGTCAGATTCACAGCAGAGCAAGCTGTGCCAAGAGCAACATCAATTCAAGAAGCTAAGGCAGCCTCACCTCTGGTGAGTGGAATGAGATTATGAAAGAAAATACCTACTTGTCAAGGATTAATTGCATGTAATTGTGCTGGTAATGCTCAGTGGAACAAGTGTGGTCTGAGAAGAACTCGGGTAGCATGTTATGGAACTTGCATATGACAGCCATATGAGGATTGTCATTACTAAACAAAGACTGAGAAGCAAAGCTTGGCAGCCTGGAATTGATAAGGATGGTGAGAGGCTTCGCAAATCCTGCTATGGCTGTTAGGTTGTAGAAAAATGCAGCATCTTTGAACCATTGACCAAAAATTGAACTCCCACCTGGAAAATGGCAAGATCTGGCAGTGGACTATTTTGGGCCATTGCCATCTAGGCACTATAGCTTTTTTTGCAGTGAAGTCTACCAGCAGCAAGAAGACATCAAATCTCTTGAGAGTATATTTGCTCTCCATGGGCTGCCATTCACACTAAGCAATGATAATGGTGCCCAGTTTACCGTAATGGAATTTCAACATTTTCTGAATTACCAAGGTATCAACCATCCAAGAGTGATTCTACATTGGGTCTAAGGTAATGGAGAAGGGGAATTGCAGAACACGTGTAACTAATGACATTCGTTTGGCTGAACTCCTGTTTGGCTATAAGATAAGAACCAAGCTGCCATAGTAGTGTGACATTGAGCATGACACTTGAGTGAGGGACAGAGAGAATGAAATGAAATTTAGGAGAGGATGCCTATATGCTGATGCAAGAATAGATGCTAATGCAAATGATATTGCAATAGGAAATAGTTTGTTCTCTCTCTTTTGTTCCATAAGGAAACTTTATCTACACACTATAATCCAGTGCCTTTTGATTTAGTAGGAAAAGAAACTGTGATTATTAGGTTCCTTGATACTATAGAGTACAAAAGCAATTCTGTGAACATGAGGAGTTATATTGAACAAGCTGAACCTGTGCAGATACTTGAAGATCCTAAAGGTGAGACTGAACCAGATAAGGCAAACATGATGGATATTTCCAATGAGCATGACTTTGTGATCTCAGACAGTTCAAAATACTTTTGAGAAGAAGACTTCTGGCAAAGGCAGACCTTGGAGGAGTAGCCATGCCAAACAATTTTACAAACTGTGCTAATGTAAGAAAGTTTCCTAGTTGAACATATCTGTTAATGTTATTTAAAAAGTGATTTCACTTAGCCTAAACTAACATTTTATAAGGTTACAATAAATTTTATTTGATAATTATGACCACATAGTAATGCGAGTTCATCAATTAAAATTCCATGACCAGGTTATAATGCATAGTGCAGATACATTATTAACACTTATGGAAATAGTGCTTTCAATGATCTCCTTTTTTAAAAAAAATGAAATGAAATGTGAATGGATAAGTTCAGCAGACACCAATAAGAAATAATGAGATTATAGAACTATCAAAGCATAAGTTCATAGATTCATCTGTTTGATTTACATTGAAATGTTCTGCCCATTCTGTAGTTATTTAAAATGACAGCAAGTGCAGTATTATTACTTAGATTTGTTTTTGAATAAATTTTCTTTCAAACCATCTATTGAAATTCCCAGATTTATTTTGAAAGAAAGAAGAGGTGTGATGTAATTCTACTATTTTAATAAAGTTCTATACGATTACAATATGGACTGATGCATTGTGGGATGCCTTAGATTAATAAAGATGGTTAATGTGATGTGTGCAAGTTGTCCTTATGTTATGATTGAACCTGTCTGCATCTTCAGGTACAATGAGGTTAAAGACATTACATTTCCTAAAAATGCAAGAACCAAAAAAAAAAACAAATAAACAAACTTTTGCAAATTTCCCCTTGTTCTCTTCCCAAATCAGTCCATTTGGGCCAGTGGCTTGCTGGCTCTTTCATCTGGTTTTAATTTCAGTACATTGGATTGGATCACTCTGGAGTCTCTCATTTGAATTCTCCCATAAACAAGCCCAGGTAGAAAGAGATCACTTATGGGATATTGAACTAATAAAGAGCATGGGGAGATCCCTCAGACACTGACCCTAGAACTTTATCTACTTCATTTTATCAGCCTGGATATTGTAACTACTGTGAAATTTTTTTTTTTTTTTAAGAGAATTTTTTTTAGTGTGTAGTAAAGCAGTAGTCTTTGACTTAATTCCTTCCTTGGGTTACCCATGACCATAGAAAGAGAATGTGACAAATTTAAAACAAGGAGTATATATTTTGTTGGTAAGCCTGATAATTATCATCTTTATAAACCCTAACCCTAGCCCTTATTGTAAAAATAGAGATAGGATTTGTACATTAATCTTTTATAGATAGTTAATCATTGAATACAGTAAAGTGTGACCAATCGTCCACTTGGGTTGGGTCTTGAAAAAAAATTCAAAATTTTTATTTTTTTGTGTTTTTCATGAGGAGAACACTGATCAACATTTGTAAGCAGAGAGAGCGAAATACAGAGTACCTGAGATGCCAAAACTGGGGAAAATTGCACAGTATGAGGTGGGATATAAAAGTCAGATTTTCCCAAGATGTTCCTCATACACACAATCTTTCATGTCTCAGAAAAGGGCTGGGCTTACCGAGCAATGGTCCCAAGCCTTCAGTCTTGGGCAGGTAAAACAGAAACAGGCGAAGAACTACTGTTTTACCACACTTTATTGCATTCAATGCATGAGGGTATAGTAGTTCTGGTACTCAGATGAGTGCATTTAGTTTGTTTCCATGCTTAGAGGGCAGTCTTTGTCCATCTATTCTCAAGATTCATTAAATGATCGCAATTTTACTACTTTCTAAAAATTATTATTATTCCTGATTGACAGTTAACTGGTGATGTTTTTCATATTTACATAAGGAATAAACCTTAAATCCAACTCTAATGATTATGTCATTATGGTGTTCATTTTATGTATGTTAAAATAAGATTTGGTTACTTTTTAAAACCTTTTTTTCCTTTTTTATTATTAGTCTTAAACTTTGTAGATTTGCTTTTGCACAACTTATTAGTTTTATTATAAAAAGAACAATAAAAAAAACTTCATCCTCTTGAGGATTGTGCATCAGAATTGTTCTTGATAGCATTATCTCTTTAAATTCCATGATTCTTTTTATACTGACTATTAGAAATTGAATGTCTGCAGCCAGTAGTTTGCCAACTTTAGAGAAAAAAATTATTGCAGTATAATCATAAGGATGTATTGATCCTGTTTTCTGGTTGGTTGCATGCAGATGTGTCCACATTTCTTGGTTCTCTCATTGTTCAAACAGTGGTATTGATTGTCACATTTAGAAACTATAGTGTTGTAGATCAGAGAAGTCCGCAGAGATGCCTGCTTATACAAGTATCTCTCGGCACAAAGTCATAAGTAGTTTTATTGTACACGCACATTCTAAAGTGTTGCCTGTGGTCTTCTTGACCTTCCTTCGCAGTAAAGGTCATTTGAAGTGTGAAGGCGAAATGGGTTTCTTTGTTTTTTTTTAAGGCAAGTACTGAAAGCCTTTTCAGGCGTTTCCATGAAAAGATGAAGCAGCGAGTAAAGAAAGGTTCAAAAGCAAAAACAACAAAAAAAAAACATTGCTACCTTTACAATGTTTTACCTATTTCAGCCTACAGCTTCAGAAAAAATTTTCCATGGTAAACTGCCCTTAATTTATTATTCATGGATGTGATAGAAACCTGCCTTTATTTATAGTTCTAATTAATAAATTTCAAACATCCATCTTTACACTGTTTAGTTTCCTCCATATTTACTGCCATGTAAATACCATGTAATCATAATTGTTTGCTTCTGTTTGACAGTTGGTAAATAAGTTAAATGGACTTTTTTTTTGCAATGCTAGTTTATGTCATTATTTTGTTTGCTGACCCTCTGGAGATGATAGGGCTGATCTAGTGGCCCAAACGTAATAAGTGAAAAAGACAACATGGCCAATCTGTTGTCCTCATAAAAGAGCCTTGCTGAATGATTTCCTATAAGTGGTGTAGACCAATCAGCAATGACCTTTCAATATCCATAGGGTTATCAACAACAACAAAAAAAGCTTATCACAGTTATCTTCCATGTAAATGCATTTTTCTATTTAAGAAAAAAAAAAAACTGTAAAACCTAATCCACATTAGATAATTATATGTCATATTCACAATTTATAAATAATTTTGATAACTTTTACTGTACACTTGTGGAGCAATGGTATTTACTAGTATATAGAAAGATGCTATCTATTTAAAAGAAAAGCTGTTGACATAATGTATGTATTTTTAGGAAGCAAATTTTATATTACGGATCTTTATTCACTGGATTTCCCATGTATTATATATAAAAAAATATTATTCCTCTTCCTTGAGGCTTTAAATGCTAAACATTTTCTGCAAAATGGACTAGTTAAGTTGTTACACTTTCAAAAAAAGTCTTCTATTAAAAAACAACTTTTTAAAATTTCATTTTTATTAATTCTATTTTCTTGCACATCTTATGATTTCTTTTAGAATTAATTGACAAGTGAAGCATAAATAAAAAAAGAAATCTATATTTGTACCAAACTTAGGATAAACAAATACTTTATATCAGATTCCAAATGTGATTGATATTTCATTCAACTATTGAATGAGTTCACTATTTATATATACATTTGAAATTTTGTATTTTAATATAAATATTAATACTCATGGTAATTATTAATTTAGCATACCATATAATATAGTATAATTTGACTAAGTTCTTTTGTTTTGATTTTTTAAAAATTTTGAAAATGTCTGACAAGCTAACATGTTTTCATTTAAATCATATATACATTTCATTGGTGTCATTTACAAATAGTTCATATCAATTCACTTACACAGGTAGATGGGAGTTATCCAGCAGTTTAGTTTCCTATTAGTTTTCGTACATCCGGCTAAAAATATTTCTGACAACACATGGTAATGAGTGTATGGGTGTGATTGCATAGGGAAAGATTTAAATAGTGGGTGCACTTGTTTAGTAATGCTAATCAATTTGTGTAGAAAAGTACACCTGAATGATATTAAGTAGCCACGATTAGATCACTTACAATATCTGATGGATATTAATAAGTGTAAAGAAATAGGTTTGTTTACCTACCTGTGACTTTCTGTCCTTAGATATGTGGCTATGTCTCTATGATGATCATGTTTAGCATACTCAAACATACCTGATGTTTTTACTTTGGCCTAGTTGCTCGGGTCTATTAACCTAAAGATGGAAGTGCATGATACTGGATTGACTTCCTCATTCATAGCAGAATATTGTAATAGTGATTTTTTCCCCCTCTAATGTTAGCTTATCCTCCAGTGCTTTATATACCTTTTTAAAATAGTTTAGCTTAAGAAAAAAAAAACAAATTAATAGTTGAGTAAGTGAAACATTGAGAATAGCTGTTTTTTGTTGGTACTGAAAGTGTGGAACAGTTTCAGTGATGTCATTAATCTGGAAAACAGTATTGTGATGCAAGGAGATGGTATGATGACGTTTAAGTTTTAGTCAGCCATAAACTGTCATCGACAAGTTTGTACCAATTGTGTATGGGAAATCTAAAGCAGCAACCAGCGATGGGATGTATCATGTCCTGCTATAGTTCAAATAAACTACTACAACCATGTATCAATGAGAATAATTATAAATTGTTAACAGACCATGAAATTTCCAGATCAACGTTAATGGGTGAGTCTTGTATTTTTTATTCAATGAATATGTCCCTTTTATTCAGACTTGCTTTCATTTATTAAAGGAAACATGATAGTGCGTGTGCATGTGTGCGTGTGTGTGAAGTGAACATTTTTTAAATCAGTGTAAAATACTTACAGCTTTATAAAACATTCCTGTTTTTTTGCCTCTTTTTTAAAGAAACCACATAAATGAAAGATCATTTGGAAAATTAAATATTTAAAGTGCATTAACCATGATCGTAATGTTAAGCAATCTATTTCCTGGTCACCTACAGCAGTGAAAGATAATTAATGCAAGATTACCTGAAGAATGACCCACAGACTGATGTAATAATACTGATTACATCTGCTTTCTCTAGCATCATTCAAAGTCTAGCAGAACAGGTGTACATAGTGATGTGCTAAGTAGTTCATTCACAAATGACTTTTCCTTTTATTTACTTAGGTGTTAATAAATTGTTTATGGAAAAGGGTTGATTGACCCAGACATTGTTTACCTCACTGATTAATGTATACAGAAAATCTTCACTTGAATGACTTAGCAAGAAAAAAGACCTGCAACATTTTTTTTTACAATGTAGCAGGAAGTACTTTATGCATAAAATATTTTGTTTATTTTTTTCATTAACATAAAATCTCAGAAACTACGTGCATTAGGGACATTCAAACGAAACCCAGCTAGAATACCATACTGTAATGGTGTTAGTTTTATTTAAATGCCCCTCGTGATATTCGACCTGTCCAGAAAAGATTTAACTCCATTCTGTCAAGATATTTGAAATATAGTACACAATAATTACAATGCATATTTTACGAAAGTGGTAGTTATGTGTGGCTTGTTAATAATTTAGTATCATGTAAGTGGAGAAATGCGTGTTCATTTTTCATGTTATATTTTTTGGGGGAAATGTTCTGCTATTGCTTTAGCTTTGTGACAATCAATGCATAAGTGAATGAATTTATATTTTTTTCTGGTCAGATTTTACTGTCATCATTAATTTTATACCTTTTTTTTTAAAATGCCAGCTACCAAAAGAAAAAGTTTTTTTTAAAAAATAAAAACTTTTAAAAAGTAAAAATGGGGCCCTAATGCAACAATGTGAATAATGGAGTTTATGATAGACCACCATGTTAACTCACGAGGCTTAATTTTCATTAACATTACTGTAACATGGGCTCTCTTTCTGCTTCACAAACTTGTGGAAATTTACTTCTTGGAAGGAAATAATTAATGCATGATGCAAACTATATGGAAAGAAAGAGCTAAAAGACTGGTGCGTTATAAGTATTTTATTTCAGCTATTTACTAGTTGTTATTATTTGAATTATCGACTGATAATTGTTGTGGCATAAAGAATGGATGGATATATGTATCTCGTATTTTTAGAATGTACCTGACCATTTCTGAAGCCAGTTTTTATAAATAAGTACATTTTTATTAATCTCTATTACTTGTTTAGATTTTTGTTCAATTAATTGCTACTTCTAGTTAGATTATCTATTTATTTATTTATTTAAATGTTTTTTTCCATGATCTTAATTGCTTCTTAAAGCCATATAAGGATGTAATTAAAATTCAACATCACAAGTTTCTATTAATTAGTTTTCCGCGAACAGCAACTATGTTGGTGTATAATACTTCTGCCATTTTGCTGCATTTAAGCCCTGTGTTTCAGGAACCAGTGGAAATGAATCTGTTTTGTTATTGGTGGCATACTTGCTCAAATAAACAATTAACAGTGTGTCATCATCACCTGTCAGATGTGTGGCCTGTTTGATTTTTTTTATTGATGCTAAGCCAGCAAAAGTGGCCACTTCTGTAATTGTTAATCAGCATTTAATTTGAGATGGATGTTAGCAAATTTGCTGTCAGGCATCCAAGTGCAAAATCACTTGGTGTTAAAAAAAACACAACTGCAAATCAGTCAGGCGTGAAACCCTCATTGGCAGGTTTCTAAAATAATTTTTTTAAAAAATCTATTTCACCCTTGAATAAAAGCAGCTTTGTAAATCAGGCAGGTGGTAGGACAAATTTGTTTTGCCATTATGGACTATTTTTGCCAATTATATTATTTTACTTTTATTTTAGAACCTTTGATTTAGATTACATCAAGGTTTACCTATATTTTTTAAATCTTTTTGTTGTTAAAAGTAATGAGCTAACAGTTTATGTACATTATCTATGCAAAAAATATTTGAAAATAAAAAAAACTTATATATATATATATAAAATTCAGCACTATCTTTATTCTCTCTATATATCACTTCAGTTTTTACCCTGCCCAGAAGCACTGGTTAGTATTTATATTAAACCAGCTGTATACTTAATCAATATACTTGTAATGTAAAACATGTTGGGTAGGAGTGATATGGATTAGTTGTTACAAAAGAGTGTATTAATGTGGAAGGTACTGTTTGTTTGTCACAGCCCCTATGGCTCAACCTGTGCTAAGTAATATAGATCTGAAGGTGGAGTACAAATGCATCCTATGCGGTATACAGAGTTAAATATTTAAAAAACATAATAGGGTTGCCACTGAGCATTTTTTCTAAACATAGACATTTCAAAATATTAGTCAGTCAGACAACATTTCTCAAAATAAGGAACCTTTTAGTAAGCTCAATTCTAATAGTGGGTTTCTTTAGAAGATGCTAACTGCAAGTCAGAACTGAGACTTCATAAGCAGCTATAAGATGAGTTTACTATAAACATTAATAAAAAATAGGACAATTAATATAAGATTCCGAATTTAATAGAAGCCCTTCCACTCATTTAAAATTCAGTATTGCAATTGCAATATTGGTCAGTTGACTATTGGAATATGTACAGTCTAGTAGTTGTAACCATGCTAATTACTAAAATAATAACAAAGTTATTGGTGACATGTTATTTACAGAAAGTAGAGGGTTAATCCAGGAATTTCCATCTTTTAGTAGTAAATGAATTAACTAAAGAACTTTGATTTCACTAATCTCTCCTTGGTGCTATCATTGGAATTCAGTCTTGAGAAGGACTTTGTGTTTTTAAAATTTTTTTGTTATGGTAATGACTTCTGCAATTTAGCATTATTACACTTCAGAACATTTCTACTCTTTGAATTGAATGCCGATAATAGGTGACAGGGAAAGGTCTCTGAAACACTCATTAATTAGTTCAGTTACCACTAATAAGATAAAGAAAATGACCCAAAATAAGTTTACTTTCATTACTAATTATTACAGATTAGATTTTCTGTTAATTTATCTTTATTTCGAAATTAAGCTTACAAAAAGTTTGTAGCTATTATCCAGAAATGAAGCTTTAAGTCTTAAACTCTTTCTTTTCCACTGGGATGATTTAACATGCTGGTTCCTTTCTCTTCCTGTCCATACATGAAGAATTTTAGTAGCTCTATGCCATCAATTAAACAGTAGCTAATTGCTTCTCACCCATATCAAGCAAAGCAATTGATGAATTTAGAAATGATAAAAACACAGGTAAATAAATGCTGGTTATTATCTTAAAGACTCTTGGTTTTAAAAATTACTTTATGAAAGGAGGATTTAACATTTCTGTAAGTGCTTATTGATTCAGAGATTTTAAAATATCCAACTTTTAATATTTTTTTCCCAGCTTTATGAATGTAGCGATGTTATTAATTTTATTGTTCATACAAGCAGCCAAATGGGGAAATAATTTCTCTGAGTGCTAGTTCTGGAATCTCTGGTGTGAACTTTTTACTACAGTAGCCATTGCTGAGAGCTGCTATTTTCTCATTTGCCAAATGCCAGCCATAGTCACAAATTCAGACCGCAGAGACACCAGATAACTACACAAGTCTATCACCTGAAGACATCAATTCCCAGGTAGAAATGCCTTTTCTGATTTGTTAGCTTTGATAATTATTTATAAACGAACAAGATTACATCAATGTGAAGCTATTTTAATTAATAACAAAGCACAAAAAAGATTTGCAATACTTTTTACCTAGTTTAATAAACAGTAATAAATGAACATTTTATACTCTGAGAACAGTAAAATTTACTACTTTTTCAGTTTAGTTGTAAAAAAATATGGATTTATAATGTGTAACCCTGATACCAAAGTGATTTAAACTAGTACATCACAAATTTTCCACCTGATTTTTAATTTTAATTTTTGGAATTTCCAGCAATACGGGTTTACTCAATGTTTAATAAATAAGTGTCCTGTGAAATGGACCTTTACCTACGGTATTTTTAACTGACTCAGTAAATATTTGTTGGTAGGGGAAATTCTGATCATTTTGAAGACTTTGGGGGATAACAGCACTTCTGAGTGGCTTTGATGGAACTAGTGAGATATCAGCAAAGCCTAGGAGTTTTAGAATACTGTCAGTGATTTTTCTCATTAGGAGTTTTTTATTTGAATCCCAGAGGCAATTTGTGGTTTTGATGGTTGGATGAAGTGTTTTAAGTGAAGTAGTATAACATTTGCCAAGGAATTTTGGTAGCCTGACATTCTGATTTGGTTCTTTTCATAACTGTCTTTCCCACTCCCACCCAGCTTTTCCATATCTGGGTTTTCCACACCCTTCTGATTCTATTTCCATCACTAATAATTTTTAATCTTTTACATTAACAACATATCAACAGCCTGACTAGTTACATGTGATGAAAAAATCATGTTTTATTTGCAAAGAAAAATATCAATATTCGAGAACTAACTGAACCCAAGCTAATTTTTTTTTAGTGTCCATTACCACACGTTTCCTGTTTCTTTTTAAAGATAGTATTGACTAACCTTTATCTATAACCCTAGAATGTTTAATTTTTTAATTGCATCAATCATTCATTTTGTAATTGGAAAATGCTCAACAATTAAATGATTTATGAGTAGATTGGAAGAAAATGTTTCTGATTGACCAAGTAATGGAAGTTTTGCTTTTCTGATCTCTTAATAATTGATTGTAGTTTTTCTGAAGGTGGCTGCCATTTCCATGATGATAGATTTACATAGAATTCTTTCTTTCTTTAAATGAACTGACACTCACAAGTCAAGTTACACTGCGAAAAATTGCATCAACTTTCTCTGTGAAACATTTTCTGACATTTACTCCAATAATTATAAACTGACCATGAATAATTTAGAAATATTGCTATATATTTCATCAAGAAATTCTGAAAAGAAATGTATCCATGTGCAATAATTAAGAAAATAAAATGGTTAAATGAATTTTCCCAAATTATTTGAGGAGCAGTTTCTAAATATTAATCCATGACCTTAAAGTTTACCAGTTATTATGGCTTTAGATAAATTTGAGTAGCAACACTGTCTATCTGTTTGCATGCCTGTGTGTGTTCATAAAACCCTTGGGCATTTGTAAATAACTCAGTTAAATCCCCATGCTTAGTATTTCTAGAAATAGCTTCCTGCCTGCAGATCCCTATGAGTTTACTTGGCATAACCATTTTCATGCATGATGGAAGATAAATGATTGGGCGATTATTTTCCTGTGACCATGTTTAGTAACTGTATGACAGGGTCCCTAGACATGACTGACAAATACTTTGATAGTTTGCCATTTTTAACTAGAGCGAGTTTTTGATGAAAAAAGGAAAAAAAAAATCTAATATGAAAATCAGATGGAGAAGGGTCTTCAATCATGATTTGTTCCTTTCTGATTTTTTTTCCGGTTTAAAAGATATTTCCCTGCACCCCCATTTTGTTTTGTTTTTTGTTTTGTTTTTGTTTTGTTTTGCATTAATGGAAAAGAAAAACAACTCTGAATTGTGACAAGATTGATTTTCGTTAATTTATTGTATGGTTGATTATTAATCTAAGTGATAATGCTGAATGTTTAGGTTTCAGCAAAATCAAAGTTTAAGCTAATTCTAACTTATACTGACTGGAAAACATGTCTATTGAAATTACTCCCATTAACAAAATAATAATAATAATAATAATAATAATAATAATAAATAAACAACCTTTTTTCAATAATTAACTAATAACTGATTGATTCTCAAAAATGCATTAAATATTCTAAAATTCTAAGTTATTGACAGTACCCTAAAGATCAGTAAGTTCATTTCTTTTCTCTTTTTTTTTCATTTTCTTTTAGCTATTTTAATGTAATGAAATTTAGTTATTTTGAGCATTAAGCATCTTCATTTGAAGTCTGAATTCAATTATAACTGGATCCATAATATAGTAGTAGTCTTTTGTTTTCTGATTAAATGCGTACAATTTGAAAGCCTCTTGAGATTTTCATGTATTCTTTGGGATGGGAAAGCTTCAAAATATAGAGCAAACATTGTATTCTAACAGAGAAATCTTATTGTATCTTTTTAGCAGACTGGTCCATTAACAGTACTTTTCACCATTTCTGAATTTTTAAAAAAGAAAAATTTGCTTAAATTTAAGAAGTTGAAGTTTTTTTTTAATGCAAACAATGGCTTTTAAAGATTTCTTAAAAATCTGAATATCCTTTTCATATGATATGTGCTAAATGTATTGATCTAAACAATCCATGGAGAATTATTTAGTATTCAATAATAAATTAGCAAGGCTCTCTTTCTAGGGAATTTGTACTGTTCATCGGCATATCCCTTTTGGCATATTTCATCATGCATGCATTATACCAAAATTAGAAGGTTTTTACATCTTAATAGTGACACGTTGTCGATATCCAATTTTTAACTATTCATACATATTTGCGTCATTTTTATTCCATTAGAATCCAGCATTTCATCCACCATATTTTAATATTGCTGCTATGTGGCAAAAACTAAGCATAATTAATATTTATTTATTGATAGTTTTTTAAAGCAATGTATTAATTTTCTATTTGCTTTTGCAAATAAATTAATTCTGTTTGTCTAAATTTTGCATCTTCAATCTTAACTATGTAAATTATTTGAATAGTTTTTTTTTAGAAAGTTAATGAATTTTTTCACAATTGTTTTTTTATCGGTGATTGGCATACTCTTCAAACATGTGTGCTGACACTGACATATTCTACCTGAGTACCCCCCCTGGTATCAGTTTCTTAAACTTAAGTAGAGGATAACGTGGTGTAGAGACTCTTACCTGCATGCCAATTTGCATGTTAATCTCCCAAAAATAATTGGAATTTTTTATAGTCATATTACTTTGAGAAAAATGGAAAGTTAAAACTTTTTGACAATTATACAAACTTTTGGATTTTCAGTGATGCTGTATAGCATTTGTCTTGCATATACAACCATAGCCAAAAGTTTTCCAACACCCTACAATTTTCTAGTTTTGCTTGATAAAGATAAATTAAACCTGCTTGAATTTGTATAATAATGTTACAGTAAAATACATACCGCTTTGTAGTTTTACACATACTTAATAAGTGGAAAAACTACCAAAATTGGAAAAAAAGGTGAATGTATGAAATCTTACAGGAAAATACATGATTTCTGAAAAGACTATAAATCATAATGACAAGTGTGACGACAATTAGAAGTATTCAAAAGCAAATATTTAGAAGTGATCATAATAAGTACAGTGTCAAGCTATGTTAGTATAGATTGGAAGATGGATTTTGTTATTGTTATTTCTAGGCTGATGCAAAACATTTGGTCATTGCTGTACCAGGGATGTTCAACTAAAACTTGGCTGGATATTGTTACAGTGAACCTATTTCAGCCTGGTTTCGTTTGAATGTCCCTGGTATTTTAAAGAATCTGGAAAATATGACATAGAGGAAACCAAAACTATTCGCTTTTGTAAAATGTTGGTGATGACTTGCAGTTTGACTATTTGTAATTTCTATCTTACCTAGGAGAAATCATCATTAATGCAGTTTTCTTTTCTGATAGTTGGGTGGTTTTAAAATCTCCAAAGAAAATGTTTAAAATTATTAACAATTATTGTAATCGAGCAAGTTGGAAGGTAGGTAGGTTTGTTTTCAGTTAAAATTCATTTATATTAAATTAAATGATACACCAAAGTTTTTAAACACTGTATGTAAGCATTTGTCTGTTAGATAAAGTGTTGCAGTTGAAACAAAAGTATTTCATTTTGTTTCTTTTCTTAGTCTAGAACTTGCTTTTGTTTAAGTAATTAGACATACAGATGAAAATTATTCATAGTAACAGGAATCAGCCTACATTTTGCTGGTGCATATCATGTGAAGCATACCCTAGGGTTGGCTGTATAAAGGTCCAGATACTCAGCTGCATACTAGCATTTACTGTCATTCTTCCAAGGTTGACAAAATCCTGAGGTTATCTGATATTGAGAGGAACAATGCAATCAGGAGACTGAAAGCTAGAATTATTGGTTTTGGAGTTGTAGCCATCCAGAGTATTCATAGGTTGGCTATGAGTAGAATATGGAACTGATTCAGCAAATTGAAATTATTGCTATCGATTTTTATATCTTTCTTTTGTTTATTATTTCCATATTATTCTTGTTTCATTATGAGTGAGCTTGATGTTTTTTATGTAATAAACAAGTAAAAAAAAATTTTTTAGATGTGTACATCACTTAGCTTTTTGCCTATTTTCTATTTGGAAGAAAAAAGCTGATGACTATTCTTCACATGTTTTTTGTGAGTTTGTAATCAATTCATTCTTTCATTCTAAATTTGTCTTATTGATAGATTATTTTTCATTTAGAATGGACTGATTAGTCATGCCATAACATAAGAAAGCTAAAACACATTCTTATAATATTATTAGAAAGATATTCTTCAGAAAATTTTTGAAAAGCATTTATTGATTCTTATCCACAACATGATCTCTCTATCCTTTTTTGTCTTTTATTTATCTATTAACTTTGTTTTGTTTTTCTTTAAGTAAACCTTTCCCTTTGAAATGGTTTCCTTCATGTTGAATAAGTGAATAAGTTTAAAGCATAATCCTGGGATTATGTAGATAGTCTTTTCCTTCCTTTTCTTTCTTTCTTTCTTTTTGTTAATATTAAAATAATGGTATCACTCTGCAATGTAACCGGGCATTTGGTCATTGTCCAGTCTGTCTTGAGTGTGTTTTGGACATTCTCTGAGATAGTGTTCAACAGTTTAATTGGAGCATCTTGTAGATCCTTGGGTAACTTGTGAAAATGTCTTTGTACTTTTGTTGATTCTAATTTCTTCAAATCTAGATATGTTTTGCTTTCATGATTGAGAAGTCAATACCAGCTGGACTCTGAATTAATTTAGTGGCAGGTTTGGCAATTTTGTCAACTTTTTCATTTCTGGTAGGTCACCAGTGTGTCTTGGTATCCATTGCAATTTAAATGTGAAACTTCTTTCAAATAATTCTATGAATACATTACGTATTTATTGCTCTTGTAACTCTAGACCAGTTTTTCCTGCATTTTTTCAGAGATTGTAGGAGAAACTTCAGGTCATTGAGGGTACTTCAAGTAAAAACAGGTATTCTAAACTTTTGAAAAATGCAACTGTCTCTGCACGGTAGCTGCTACAGATAATTCCGTTTGGTACCTAATCTTATCTTATTTTTCCATCCAGCAATATTACATAACCTCATGTACCACCAGACCTAAAACCATCTATTCTTCCATCTGTATATATATATATCCATGCTGAATCCTGAGGTAATGTAGCTGTTTCATTTGCTAGGTTAAATAAGTATTGAGGCTGGTATGATTTAGAACATGACAAGATACAATCTCCATTGATTATAACATTCTGTTGTTATCCATGGTGTTGAATGCTATAGTTCGGCCAGCAATTTCCACTTATGATTCTCCATAAGCTCACTTATCTCATGTTTCATTTTCCTGTTTGTGACTCTTACGTAATTTTGGTTATTTAAGTTATTGACATTTGATTTTATCTATTAACTTGATTGCTTTACTCTGGTGATAAGGCACCAGTTATAATATACCTTGTCACTTGATTTTGAACAACAATAAGTTTATTAATTTTTTTTTTTAAGCTGGAGCTGCCTCTTAAAAATCTGCTTTTTTAAAATTAAAACTTTATCACAGTGGTTGTTAGTATCCATGATCTATACCTTGAATTTACATAAGTTTATGGCAGGTAACGATGAGCCAAGTTTCACTACAGTTAAACATTGTGTCTATTAACTTTAGTAGCATTGTATTGTGAGACCGTTGTTTTAATTATCAGTAAATAGAAACTTGTTAGATAAAGTTAGTATAGTGTTTACCAAAGCTTCAGTGACCATACCATTTTACGAGAAAAAAGAAAATTTATTACTTCATCCATGTTTGTTGCTTTAACTCCACCACCTCAATTTAAATATTTTCACAGAGGTTGCATTTATGCAAGAATCTATTTTTTGTATATATGTGTTTTCAGTATCTCAAGATACTGTAGACAGATAATGCTGACAGTGGGATTTGAACTAGGAATCTCCGGTTGCTGACTGAGCTCAGTTGGAGAGATTCCTGGTTCAAATCCCAGCGTCAGCTGTCTACAGTATCTTGAGATACCGAAAACACACACACACAACACACAATTCTACTTGTGATGGAAAGCACTAACTCAGTTACAGATACTGCAGTGAGTTCTGTAGCAAAATCTGTTTTTTGTAAAACTTTATTTTGGAAATGCTATAAAAACTAACTTTTTATTGAAAGTAAGATCTGCGTATGTTTATTTTAAAGAAAATTTTTTCATTAGGAATGACAGCCTACAGTCACTGATTGGTTTTATCTCATAAATTTAATGAAAACTTGGATGGCATTGATGAGGAATCTAAGTATCAGTTTTATTGTTAAGAGTATAAAAATATATAAGTTTATGATCATAAAATTTTGAAGATCTACAGATTGGCAACTTATTGTATTTTTATTAAAAAGTGATTAAATTTTTAATCTAATTTACTCTTTGGGGTTTGTTTTGTTTAGAGAGAGAAAGTAGTAAAACTTATAAATAGGAATTCATCATAATAATTAACCATTAAGAAGAAGCTGAGAATTTTGTGGGTGGAATAGTTATCCTTTTATGCATAAAAATGGTTAGGGATGATGTACAAATTTTTTTTAACTGGTATATTTCAAATGGAAAATTTCAGAACAAACTAATAAATAAATCCACATTTTTCAATCATTTTTTGTTTTGTCACCAACATCATCAATCAGGGTCAGTCATGATGTCAATTTTATTTGCAACTTATATCTTTACAATGATGTGAGCCGCTGGAATGTCTTTGGCATCAATACCACAAATTTTTCAATGTTGTTTTTTTCCTGTTTCAAGAAACAGAGACGTTGGTAACAGAGTACGAGTTGGCCTCTTGATCCCACAGATTCTTAAGGGGTTTGAGGTCTGGTAAGTATAGTATGGTAGTCAGTAGTAGACCTTTAGAAAGACCAACCCCAACAATGTTTCTCAAATCATCATCCTTCTGTATCTTGCACAGAAGACATAATACAGAAAATGTTCACAACTTTATGGAGTTGATGCTAAATTTTTACTTTGTTTTCTACAGATGATATCGCTGCACCACTGAAGATTCATCTGGCAGAAACAAGTAGTTTGTAGTTGGGGCATGGCTACCAAAACTGATATTGCACAGTTTCTTATACATTGATCTTTTTAGATCCATCCTTCATCTATTCCATGAATTATTTTATACACATTCTTGCTTGTTGCCAATCTATCTCTTTATGTATCAATTTCTTCTGTCCACATTTTTTCTTATTAGAAAATGCTGTGATTTCATCCATGTCATTTAGGCTTTAAATTTTACTTTTAGTTTCATTAGTTAACATTGGACTGACTTATTTGACTAACAGCTTTATCACAGTACATTCATAAAAGATAATGGGTTTCTAAAGTTTTGGTTAAGCAGTAATTGCCAATAAACTGTAATGGGGCACTTGTTTTAAACCAATATCACCATCATAATGCACTCACAGAAAAGATATGTTAAAGCTATATAAACAAAGTAAGTGCCTGTACACATTATATTATCAGACTTGTGTGTTTTAATCCTTCATGAAAAAAAGAAAGATAAAAGGGTTTTTTTTCTTATATATTTCCATATTAAGGAAAAAATGTTTTAGAGCGTTTTGTAGATTAATTTATATAATATCTACGACAGCTATGCCTAGATTGCTTGAGACATTGATGGAAAAGCATTGCTGTTGTCTTTCTCATCACTTCCCCCAAGTAGCAGTGTCCTATGCTCTTAACAATGGAGCTGTGATGAATGGTAAATTGAGCATAATTAACCAGTGCACTTGCTGGGGTTCTCAACAATTAGTTCCCTTTAAAGAAGCCATTTGCTGTTTATGTCTAAAGGTAATTCAACCTGCTCTTCAGATATGGTGCTGTGGACTTCATCTTCCATTAAAGTGGATAATTAATTGGGTGCCCTAAGGAGAATGGTGTACCAGTTTTCATTTTGGAAGGCAAACAGAATTGGATCTTATGATGGTTTTAAAATCAAGATATAAAAACCTTTAATGCTACCAAACCAGAATGGAAGGCAGTTCTTGATTGTGTTTCTAATTGCCAGCGAGACCCCAGGTAATTGGCAGCAAGATATTGATGGAGCAAATTGCATTTTGTGGAAAATTTCCCCATGTTATTCCTTCTTGTGAGAAATGTATCTTATAGTGAAGGTCAAGAGAAAAATTTGAAGTTTTTGTTTAACACTGAAGCCAGAACCAAATTAAATTTGATAAACTTAATTGTTTGAATGTGTTTGCTATCAGCATTATTTACATATGGTACTGAAATTAATGCACTATAATAATCCTATACGAACCTGTCTACCAAATGATACAAGCTAATGAAGCTGTGTGTATACATTTGTGTGTCCTTTAATACTATTTCCATTAGAGAGAACAGCAAGAGAAATAAACTAGGCAAAGGTCACATGGAAAAATAAAAATATCTACAGGGTGTCCATAAATTATCTGTACAATTTGAAAAATTCAGAAAAAATGAAGATAACTATGCAGGGTTTATTGGAAAACATAGGTAAACAAATAAAGTTTTATTAAAAAACATCAGAACACTTTCACGTGGGCTCCATTGGTTACACACAACACATCTAGACGATGCTCAATTTCTAACCATGTGCGTTGGAGCATCTCCTCATCAGTGGTGGATATGGCTTGGCGTATTCCTTCCTTGAGATCATTAAGGTCTTGAACTTTTGTACAATAGGCTCTGTCTTTAATGTAGCCCCATAAGAAGTCGTCCAGAGGGGTTACATCTGGTGACCTAGGTGGCCAGGGAGCTGGACTGCCTCTTCCAATCCACCGGTTTGGAAACATTTCATTAAGAAACTCACAAACAGTCAGCCACCAATGAGGTGGCGCACAATCTTACTGAAAAATAACTGTTGATTGCAAATGGCACAACTGCGGTACAACAAATTCTTGTAAAAGATTAAGGTAAATGTTGGAAGTAATCGTTTCTTCTACAAAGAAAAATGGGCCAATCACTCGATCAAACATGAGGCCGCACCAAACATTGACTTTTGGGCTGTTTCTCTCCAGTTCTCTTGTTTCATGTGGGTTTTCCGAACCCCAGATCCTGATATTGTGCTTATTTATCATTCCTGATACATGAAATGTTGCTTCATCACCAAAACAAATCTTTCGGGGGAAGTCTTCATCTTCATCTAATCGAACTAACATGTCCACCGCAAATTGTTTCCTTTGAGATTTGTCATCTGGCTGAAGTGCTTGCAAAAGTTGCACTTTATAGGCATATAACCTCAAGTTCTTGTGCAGAACTTTGTGAACTGTTGACCATGGTAAACTTAACTTGTGTACCTGCAGTACGAATGGACTTAGTGCGACTACGATGAAATGCTGCACGAATTCGCTCAACGTCTTCAGATGTTCTTGGTTGCCCAGCCACTTTTTTCTGTAAGACATTTCCTGTTTCCATAAACTTCTTATGCCAGGCACAGATGCTAACACAACTTGGTGGTCTTTTTCCATACTTTGTACTGTAATTCCGCTGGACCTGAGTGTCTGATTTGGTCTCTATGAACCAGGATACACGTTGCGCTTTCTTGTGGTGTTGTCATTTTCATTAAGAGTCAGGGATCAATAATAAGCACTTTTAACATCTATCTGAAAAGACAAATGAAAGTGAATTTAAAAAAATAGATACATAAATTAAAACTTTGATAATATTTCTTTAACATGCAAAGAAGTGTATTGATGGATCTTAACTCTAATGGATACGATAAACTGTGGAAGTTGTACAGATAATTTATGGACACCCTGTATAACACGTTTCTGATAACCAAACAAAAACATCTCATTTTCCTAGATTTAGCTCAGTTGACTAACCTTCTACCTACCTATTTGCAAAAAGAAATAAATGAGGGCTTATTACATTTATTAACCAAAAAGTTGAATGTAATTTTAGCACTCTCCTCGCTAGGTATACACTAAACCTGATAGTAAGAAAGTCCAATCTGTGATATTAGAAATTCCTTACTAAATTAACTCATTATTAATTAGCTTGTCATGTGTAGCTAACTTCTTCATAATTGTAAAAAATAAATTCCATCTCTAATAATTGTTTATCTAACTGCTGATTCTTGGATTTGTTAAACAAACATTTTTTTTAAAAAAAAGATGTAGTTTGTACAAAACTCGTGTAAATTTTCTAGTAAAATGGAATGATGCATCTATTCTCTCATTTACAAAAACAAATGTAAAATATTAAAACTCCTACATGTATTTGGCTAAGCGTTGAACATCAGGAGAGAGTGAACTATTTTATTTTGTGATGCAACTTTTCCATGATTTTATTTACTCATAAGGTTAAATTGGACACCTCTACATGATTCAGTGGTGTGAGGTGCCATTATGGGGAGGGAGTTAATTAGAGTTTTTCAAGTATACTGGTCAAAATGTAATTTAATTCTGTTGTTAACAGCATAATGGTGTGATTTATTTGGAGTCTTTGATAAGAACCCAGCAGAGTCCTCTACAGGTTTTCTGTACATGTGGAGATTGCTGATGGAGATTGCTCTACTGTTTATTAATTGATGAGTGATCATCTATATATATTTTTTTTTTTTGTGGTGTATCTTTTTTCCATCACTATTTACATTGTTTCACCATGAATAGTTGGCAAAAGCATCATGTTAAGTGGTGCTTGGAGATTTGTATTTTTAGATTAGGAAAGAGGAAAACTCCGTGATAAAAGGTGCCGTAACAGAGCCAAGTCACATCCCTGTTACAAGTGAAACTCGTAGGGGTTTTGGGTGGGAGAGAAGGGATGTTGGAAATGTTCGGGTGCAAGTGCATAAATAGTATGGCCAGTTTTGTTTTCATTTCTTTCATTATCATTAAATGTAAGATTACTATGATAAATAAAATATTCAAATTCCCACACACATACGCATGCTTACAAATAATATTGTTTGCACCTAATCATTAATAAATTTGGTTCATTGCTACAAAGATGTAGGTTGCTAAATAATTAAAGGGTGATAATCTGGTATCTTGACAAATGTGAATATCTCAAATTTATTTTTCTTTATGTAAAGCTTAAAATTATTAAGAGACGTGGCAAAATTATAATAAAAGTTAGGAGCCAAGACGCAGACGCATTATTTTAGTATTAATTTGGATATACAGTCACTTATGGGACTATACGTAGGGAAATAATTCTCTGATGAATACTTATTTTTTGTGGAATTTTAACCATTTTCACCTGTTATTGGACATATTCTTTTAACTATCCAGATTGTTCTTTTTATAGAAAAAATGTCTAGTGCACACAATGCATTTCTCACTACATATCACTGATAAACTAGAGATGAGAAGATGTGCAACAACTAGCATAAATATTTAAAATGTTAGCAGATGCTTAAGTTTTAACAGTAGAAGTTATGGCAAAGAAACAGCAGGCTGGCTAAAATGGATGGGTGTGTGTATGTGTGTGAGGTGCCATTTGGTGTAGAGTTGTTGTAAGGTAAAAGTGAAATACAAAAAAAAAACCTGAATACAGCCAGTCATTGAGAGGATGAAAACCAGGAGATCGTACTGAAATGTCTTGAGCCAGAGTTTCAGGTACAAAGGATCTTTTTATGTATGTTTTCTAAGACATATTACTGTACTCTAAATACATTGTGTGCAGTTATGCATGTTTGCACACTATGGTTTTGCAAATTTGCCATAGAACTTCTCCAATAATGGAATTTATACCCTTTTAACATTTAGCTACATAATGATAATATTAGTGATAATAATCAAAAGAATTCATTATTAATAGAAGAAAATAAAATATCTTTAAAATTTTTTGTTAGACTAATCTGTTTTTTTTTTTTTTAATGTGAAAAGTATAGATAGCAAGCTGCTGGTATTTTATTGAAATGACATTTGTTTAATTACTTAGTCCTACAAGATTTAGTATGAAATATGTTCACCTTTGCTTTAATAAATTTGGCAACATATTTTGGCATGGAGTCCACCAAATTTTCATACACAATTTCAGGATTCTGAAACTAGACTTGGTCGATTGTACAATCTAATTTCTTTAGTCTCTCTTTGTAGATTGCCCACAAATTCTCTATTTGGCTAAGAGAGCGGAGGCGAGGGGCGCTTTTTGCCTTTGGCCTGCCTGTCTGGCTAGGAAGGTTAGGTGCGTTGAGACCGGTTTCGGACTTGACGTGCTGAGGCCTTTTCCCCCAAGATTGGTTTTTGGCTGGGGAAGCAGTCACTCTAACAGGGGGGCATTCGCACCCCCAACCCTGGCCGCCAAGGCGGCCAGTTACACAAGGTGCTTCGGCGCCTCAACCTGGCCTTTTAGGCCTTAACAGGAACTTGCTCCATACCAGGTTTCGGCCCCTACACGGCTTCGGACACCACCCCCACTCCCTTCTCCTCAGAGATACACACTCTTGCATGAACTTTCACATGCACCACTTACGCATTCACCACAAAAAGATAAAAAAAAAAAAAAGATCAGGGTGGAAAGGTTAGGCACGTTGAGACCGATTTTCGGATTTGATGTGCTGAGGCCTTTTTTCCAAGATTGTTTTTCAGCTGGGGAAGCGATCACTCCCAACTAGAAGCTTTGGCTTCACCCAACATGGGTCGCTTATGCAGCCCTCACGCTGGTCGCGTCGGCAGCCAGTTACACGAGGTGCTTAGGCGCCTCAACACGGCCTTTTAGGCCTACACCAGGAGCTTGCTCCACACACGGCTTCGGCCTCACACGGCTTCAGCCTACTCCACTCCCTTCTCCTCGGAGATAAACACACATGCACGAACTTTACACTTGCACCCGCACACATGCACCACACAAAGAGAAGGAAAAAAAAAAGATCAAGAGAGTTTCCAGGCCAGTCTAACTAATACATGTTTTGTCTGAAAAACTTTTAAACAGTTCTTGATATGTGGCAGGGTGCAGGATCCTGTTGGAACACCCTGCTACCAATCTGGGTAGAGTGTACTTGATTCAGGAACCACTTCAGGATGTTTATATTTTTCTTGCTGTTAATCATGCCTTGTTAGAATGAGTGAACTCTCCCTTGGCAAGAAAAGCAACCCCAAAACATTTTATTTGGACAGTGGGTGTTTTCCTTGCTAGACCAGCAAACATACCGGCTTCTTTCACCTTTTATGCAAAATAGCTTTCATCAGAAAACAACACCATCCTCTTCCAGTTTTTCTCCATTTATGACGTGTATCTTTTAGCCTAGTGGCAGCCCCCCTTTTTTTTTCATTTTGGTGGTTAGCTGTTCTTTATAGGTTTTCTGTAATTTCATCATTTTTCTGTACAGTTGACAAAGCTAAATGAATGCCAACCAGCACTGTCCAATTCTTTTTTCAGTATGTCATCAGTCTTCCGAGGATCCCGTGTGCTCTGTCACAGTAGTATCATGTCATCTTTTGTTTTTATCCACATTTCCTTTTTTTTTTGGTAGATATTGAACCAGTCTTGAGTTTCTTTTTCCAAATCATCTTATTTACAATGGCTAATCTGACTCAGCATTCTTTTGCTATAGCTTGCTTTTTGAGACATTGACATGTTACAATTTTTCTTTTTTTTTCCTCTTGATATTATATCCATAAGTAACAGGATAACAGTTTCAAAGAAAGAATGAAGAATTGTTGAAAGTCAAGAGTTCACAGCCAAACTAATGTATGGTGTAATGCCAAAAGGGATAATGCAATTGTACCACATTATGATGTATTGACATTAATTGTGCATATGGCATTAATAAAAAAAGAAGCCTATACTGAAAAATGTCAAAACAACTGGGGTGTTCATGTTAATTTGTATTAGATTGTTTTGTTGTTTTAAGTCTGTCAACTTTTTAAAATGATGGTACCTACTTTCACACACAGTCTCAATGGCAGAACATTTCGATCATTTCCTTCCTACCTGATCTCTATCATTTTTTAGTTGCTTTCCTTGGCCTTATGGCCTCTAGTGACAGAGACTATGCTGATGATATCTTTCTTAGTGTCAAGAGATTGCATACATAAACTATATTTACCACTACAGTCTGCTGTTAAATGCTAGTTTTAACGTGTCACACACCTATATTTACTCGGAACAGTGGTGATTTGTGGTGATTCATTCTAACAGATTTCAAAGAAAGAAAACATTGGGCTTAAAGATGCAGGGCATTTAAATTAATGTTATTGGTATTGATAGCTAGCAGAGAGCTTCTATGGAAAACCAAGATAACAGTTAAAAGCCCAGAAAGAATTCAGAAAAGAACTGATTCTTCAACACTGCAATAAATATCCTACAATTATGGCATAATTTATCTCTCTCTGAATTTTTTAAAAAGGTTTTTGTAAGGGGCCTTATGTAGCCTCTTCAGTGTGCACAGAAGTAAATTAAGTAAAACAACTCTGGGTCACCACAAATATTTATCACCACTTATTTGAACTAATGTTTTCTTAGACGTTTAATCACCTCTTTCTTTCTATGGCTTTTGTTGTCTCTTATCATTTAATTTATTAAATAATTAGTCATTTTTATCTACTGTTTAATTTTTTTAACCATTACTATAAATAATTGCTGTTGATTCTTTTGGTTTTTTGGTTATTGATCTCATTTTGTCTATTTATATCTGCATTTATATGTGGACATCTGAATTTTATTTATTTATTTTTCTTCTTTGTGAGCTTGACTTGGGTTATTAAGGTGGAAACATCCTCAAATTGTACTGAATAATAGTATGCTATTTGTGGAAAGGATATACCTGGAATAGTTCAAGTAAATGTTGTAAAATATTCAGGATTCGTTTAATACACAGAGTTATAGTTTATATTACAGTTCTATCCTCAGATGAGGTCTATAATGGCAGTACTCATTTCCAGGAATCTCAAGTTTTTTACATCAGCCTAAGAGTAGTTTTTGTTAGTTTATAATCACGTACCTACATTAAACAAACAGAGAGATAGGACGAGCCAACATTACATTTTTTACCTGGTTAAGTCCACTTCTACGCTTGTCTGCTATTTTGAATGGTTACTTTGATCAATAAATGTGATACTGCTGGTGATTTTTTCCTGGTTAACTTCAGTACTTTCATATGACGGTACTAGTTCTCATTATCTTGGTATATTTTGAAAAAAAAGTAATTTCTGAGATGTTTCCACCCTGACTGACTGAAATTTGGAGGGAAAACAAATTTTTCTTTTTTAGTGATTTTAAGTATTTTTTCAAAACTTTAGGGAGTATTTCAAAAATTTTTTTCACAATAACAAAAGCAATAGTTTTTTTTTTTTTTAAACTGTTCTTAATTTAGTTTCTGGAAGAAAGAACGAAACAAATAAAATTAACTTGGCAGTGTTCCTTGTTGGCAGGTAGATACTGCAAGTGAAACAGATTTATTTCAAAATGTTCATGGGTACAAAACCATTGTTTGTGAACTTTTTTTTAAAAAAATGGTTTTGATGTATGTAAAAAATTATCAAGAAATAAAATCTGTAATATTTATTGAGTAGATTTGAAGAATTTGTTCAATGCATTTTCTGGTCATAGAATAAAATGGACATTCGTCATCCTTGGTACATGTAGAAGGGTCAGGCATTGGTGTTTGTTAGCAGCATTTGTCCAGTATAAAAGCATGCTAATAATTAAATAATAATATGAAAATTTTCTGTAATAGAAAATGAAATGGACTCTTGTTTTCACAGTATATTTATGCTCCAAAATTAATCGCAACAGAGCGCGCACAAGCATTTGCTCTGGCACTTACTTTATTATATTCTGGTATAAATACAAAACCTTTACGAAAAAAAAGTTATTCTTTTTTATGTTGGATAATGATAACATGTTCCAAATGTTTTGTTGAGCCATTTTTAAAGATTATTTGCGTGCACGCACACTCCTTTCCCTTACCAATTTGTCAATCCAGAAAGCTTATCCACTATGGAAGTTGAATCGAGAATGCACTTAGACTCATTGCTTTTTTCTATGTTAATAGTTAGGATTATTTACTTTTAACAGGCTGTTGTAAGTGGAAGATACACTTTACCTGTTGTAAAAAGCAAAATGTGTATTAACAGCATCCAACAAAGCTTAAAGTTTTAAACTGCTTATATCACACACCAGGGCTAAATAGAGATGAAGAAAGATAGATGCTTCATTACTAACCTATCTGGCCTACAGTCTCTTTCTCAGTTTCTCTTGTTTTTTCCAGATTCTCCAGCTGCACTTTTTGTTTATTTAGGTAGTCCTTTCCTTTCCAAAACAGAAATAAAAATGTCTCCCAGAGTGGTGGTTTACATCATGCTAGCTGACCTATGATTGACTAATGTGCAATTACTGAATCACCAGACATCTGGCTGTCACCAAAATATTCTACATAATCTCTGTTCCCCTTAGAGAGGTCTGACCTACCTTGATGTTTGCATTTGATCAGGATGTATAAACACACAGGCACATGGAGCCTTTATTACTATTCCTCTCTGGTTTGTCTTTCACAAGACTAATTATTTCATGAAATCTTTTACATCTTGTCACATTTTCATAAACATGGATCCCTAAGGCAGTGATCCCTTCACCTTTTCTCCATTTAAGTAAATATTGCAAAATTAATCTGAGAAAACAGCTCTGCTACATGGAACGGGAAATGTTGTAGGATGTTTTTTGTTTTTTTTTTTCCCTCCATCTGAACAGGTTTTTTAAGGATGTCTATCCTAATGCCCCAATAGCAAACTAACTGCTTTTTGTGCTCGGCATTCAGGCTTAATTAACCCTTTCTCACTTTTACTGCATGAAGCACCATAACTTGCTTTTTATTTTTTTGCTTTTAAATTTGAAGGGGTATCTTCCCTCAGGTGAAGTATAGGTAGGAATATTGTTCTAGAGCAAAAGTGCATACTAAAGTGTCCTGCCATAATAATTGGTTACCTGTTGTTTTTAAAGTTAGTTAGTTTCTTGCAGAAAATAACAAAGAAAGAAGTATTTGTTAGTACTTGGTCTATCACAGTCTGGTCCTGGTTTGTAGTATATACATTTTTGGATTAGGTAATTACATTTTGTTAAATAAGGCAAAATACAGTTTTATTTCTTTTATTCAAAATTAATTACTTGTAAAGGAAAAAAAAAAAACTGCTTCTTTATGTATCAGCACCATTATTATCAGTCAGTACAATAATTAAACTGTCTGACATTTTTCTTTTGCTCATCAAAAACAAAAGCACCTGACATCTCTGTTAAAACATTAAATTGGCAACCAGAATAAATTGTTATGAATAAGACAAATGGTTATTTCCGATAATTTATTGTAGAGATTTGTGTGTGTGTGAGGCAAGAAGTTTTAAAATACACAAAGCCCCTCCCAGTAATTAGCAGATTCTTAAGACCATCCACTAATATGTTGTTCTGCTTTCACTTCATTGGTAAAACTGTCGAGGTATTATTATTGTACATCAAGGTCTGCACCGGTGGCAAGGGAGCATACTGTCCACTAGAAAATGTTAACAATCCTTTGCTACAAAGGACCTGGCACTTCTGACTTCAACAGTGAAATCCTTATGAGGACTCTTCGTTTTTAGATGTGGTACGCCAAATCGAGCTAGTCGTGCCTGAGATTCAAACTTGGGCTTTTAATATAGCAGTCCAGTCATCCACACTGGGCCACTGCACAGCTCTATCCAAGTATTTATCACCCTATTGCTTAAAAAAGGTGGGGATGGAATTAAATAGAATTGATGTTATGAAGACTTTTGTTAGTTTTGTACTGATGTCCATTTTTTTTTTTTGTACAAAAAAGGAACCCGCTTTTACAGGTACTTACTCTATCAGACAAAAATTTGAATAATTTGATCATGTCTCTTTTAAAATGTTGGTAGTATAGACTAGGTGTTTCTTGATAACTTCAATTGATACTTTGGTCATTTGTTGTCAAAACCTTTTCATTCATCAAATATTAAGAAGAGAAGACAGATTGTGAACACAAATCAACCATTAATATTTGTTCAGACACATAATCTTCAATCTTCATTATGTCTGATTTTTTCCTAATTATGCTTATGATCTTTGACCATGTGACTGATCTCAAAGTCATGGATGAATCAGCATTTTGATCGAAAGATTATTGCCAGTCGGATCTGGTTTAAAAAATAAAAAGTTATCTGGAAATTTTCTCCTGAAAAATGAATTTTGCGTCCTGGAGAAGTCGTGGAATTTGGTTGCCTGGAAAGTCTATGAAACCTGAGTAAATATGAGTATTTAACAGCCTGTAAATAATGCTTTCTTGAATTGTTCTTCGTGGCTAATGTTAACTACACAGCAGATTTGAAGCTTTCAAACAAACCTTTTTATTGACGATTAAGTGGGAGAAGTAAAATGTTGTGAAAACATAACATTTAGATATGTTACAATGCAGAAAATTGGTGAGCTGGTTCTAGGAAGATGCAAATGAAATCTAGCTAATACAACATTGCTATAATGGTATCTTCTGTCCTTTGGGTTTTATTTGCGCATCCTAAGCACTTGTAAGATACAAGAAAGATTTAAAGGATTCTTAAACTTATGGAAAATTTGTATATAACTTCAAATAATTTATTAAAGTTTTTTTTTTTTATTAAATGTAATATTGTAAATAAAAATCGACTAATGTGACTGGCAAAAAATAAGTGTATTAGTTTTATTTTTTTAATTAGCTACCCTTTTTTGCAATTGTTTTTTTTTTTAAAGCATCAATTTATTATTTCTCTTTGGTCTTTATATTCAGTAAATTGTATATATTATTACATGCTGCCATTCTGGTAATACCAGTATTATCAGATAGTTTGTGTTTTTTTTAACTAAACTTTTAAAAAATAAATAAACTCTGAAGTATGTACTATTTTAGCAACTTCTGAAATTTCTAAAACTCATTTGCTTAATTTTTTTTTGTTTTTAGCAAAAAATTCCAAATGAAAATGGAAGATAAGTTTAGGTTTTGTGTCTTTACAT
Organism: Nautilus pompilius; assembly: GCA_018389105.1. Lineage (NCBI taxonomy): Eukaryota > Metazoa > Mollusca > Cephalopoda > Nautilida > Nautilidae > Nautilus > Nautilus pompilius. Next base: position 1,929,656 of record JACATO010000348.1, on the reverse strand, counting down.
CTTCTCTGTATCAGATTTTTCATGGCTGAACTTCCCAAACCTAAAACACCAGATGTTAGAATTACCAGTAAACTACATAGTCTTAACATCCTACATGTTTTTCAGATGCAGGGTTATGAAATTACATTATGCTAAGAAAAGAAAAGAAAAAAAAAACTGGAAAAAAAGTCTACTACAGATTAACATATGGTTATTTTAATCTATTTTTTATTTTTCTCCTAAATACTCCTGGTACTAGACTGCTTTATGATACAGAACTGTGATTCATCTTTTGGGCTTCAGCTGTATAAACTTGCGGTATTGTCAGAATATTTTACTGCCAGAAATTAAGGATACTTTTTTGGCATAGCGCTGTTTTGTAATTTTTGGAGAAAGAGCCAAGATGTCACCATCCATCCCCCTGCCTGGATGATGACCAGTCAGTAACTTTGGAACAGGTCTTTACACAGCTTCATATGCTGGAACCATCTACACATGCATAGATACAAGTGTGCATGTGCGTGCATGTGTGTAAAGGATTCTATAGTAAATGAAGCCTGGTTCCTTCTCTAGGGTTTATTTAATCATGCCCTGCCTAATGGTTAATTCCAGTGGTGGGAGATGAAAGAGTATAGCACATGCAGGGTTGGGGGGGTGGTAAATCCATCAAACTAAGAAAACACTGACAAACAAACAGCTGGAGAGTTTTCTAGAAAGCTATTTTGTTTTCCCTCAATACAGGTTTGTAGCTGGCTTGGGGTAACTATCAAAATAGCATGCTTTTGAATGGAGCCAGGAGAATGCAACATAACACAACACCGCTGGTGTATAATGACACAGTAACAACATTACCAACCACACAAGGTCATTTGCCTAGTGCCCAAGATCATCTCTCCAATAAGCTTCTTGGAGCTGCTTGAGAGTTGCTGGTCACCCCCCCCCACATCTATTTTTAGCTGTGGCATAAGATTGCAGGTTTCTGAGTTACTTTGTCTTGTTAAACGGAGTTATACGAAAAGGAAATAATTAGAACTGTATTATGTAAGTAAGTAAATCGTTCCAAAAACTGTCTGTGGTTGTGACGTAGATCACAGACTTTGTTATTCATTTATTTTAATTCTCAGAATTGTTTATAAGATTAAAATGTTCAATTTTTGTCAGAAATATGATGGTAAGCAAGTTTAAATAAATTAATGTCAGGAGTTGCCTGCCTCACTTTGAGGCCTGGTTTGAACTCGTGAAACAAAATGGCGCGAAAAACTTTTCTATCCACGCTTCACTCAGAACCCTGAAACAAATATCCATTTAATGATTTTTATAAAGGTAGGTTTTGCGTAATGTATGCCAAAGTAGATACTACAAAATGGTATATAACTTATTTACATATACCTTCACAAGTATGCAAAAAATGAACCTCAAATTAACATAATATAAAAACTGACTAAACTTTTGTAATAACCTAATACATTAAGGCAGGAGTTAAGCAGGGATTTTTGTTCATTGTTTTTTTTTTAAATTATCTGCTATTATGAGACAAAACCCCTTTGTTGTATGTCTCAGATAGTGCAGTAGTGCCCACCAAAATCATTGTCCATCACAACTGCTGGTGCACTGATTACAATGTTTTATTATTACCCCTTCTATCACTTTTTGGATGTATTTATCCTGTTTGATTTGTTTTGGTTTCTTTTCTCAACTCCATTTTGCCCCTTATGTAGACATTTTGCTCTCAACTGCAATTAGCAGAAACAATCTTCTATGCACTACTGTCACCGGGAACAAGTAAGCAGTAGTACACTCTGTCCAGATACTTAGCCATAAACTACATAAGTACAAGTGAAATACTTACATTTGTTTATATTTTATCTTTTTAAAAAAAGAAATTGTTGATTGTTATTGAAAATAAACAGATAGACTGGTGGTTATTTTTTGTTATTGTCGTTGTTTTAACCATATCTCTCTCAATCTATAATTTGAGCATTTGGTGGTGGCTTAGTGTCTAGACTACTGAACTGCCAAAAGTCAAGAACCCATGTTAAAATCAGAGTCTGCTTGGTTTGGCGTTCCTTCATGCTGGATGCATAGTTTTCTTCCTCAAGGTTTTCTCTCTTGAGTTTTACTGAGGTAAGTTCGTTCTAGCATGGAAAGATTATAAATCCATAATTCAGAGATCATTTTCTCTTAACACCATCAGGTCATTAATCGTCAAGAGGTCTTAGGTGTATACATATTTATGATGATTATTTTCATTTGCTTATTAATATTCTCATTTTTAACAATGGCCAGAGAGCAAAATTAGGCTTTTACAGAAGCGCACTTCCAAACAGTATATGAAAGTAGAAGTGCCATTCATTCACCATTCAGAACTTCATTTCATGTTTGTTTGAATATGTTAATTTTGGTTGATAATGAACTAAGGATGGAGCTAACTCTGGGTCAATGATAGAGTGTCTCCTGTTTGCCTACTTCAGCATAGCTAGCATGTGACCAGACATGAAACAATTTAAATATAACAACCATATGGAACTTCTCTCCTTGCAACTAGCCAGTCCTCTTTAGAATTAAACTGGTCCCAATTTTGGCAGCAGCAGGATCACATTTTTACAAAATACTTCTTAAACAATAGAGCGGGGAAAATTACTACTATAAATAATGATTTTTTAATCTAATTAGCTTATATTATTAAATTGGCTGCTAGTACTATACTTTAGAATTTAACATTTTGTATAAGAAAATTTCACACTATATAATTTTAGAAAATAAGGATAATACTGTTGACATCAATAACTAGATAATTTCTTTTTTTTGTTATAAGAGCTATTTAATTTTTAAAAAAAAAGTTTTAATGTAAACCTTGCAGGATCTCTCTCACTTTATCACATAGACATTTTTTATTTAGACATTTATATCAACTAAGATATCATTCAATTTGCTAACAACTGCAAATACCTTCTCATATTTGTCAATAAACTTACTGTGATGTTACTAAATTCAATGGTGCATCAATCTATAAAAATCCTAATTCTGTAGCTGTTTTCTTACCCAGCAAGACTCACCCTCCCCATCAATGACCACGATTTTTTCCTTACTATTATCATAAATTTCAATTGTAGCTGTGAATGTACCTTTTGATGTTTTGAAACCATGGGCAGAAAGTTTCTTAAAACTCTTTTGTGACTGGCACTTTCCCCCTTGCTTTCCCCCTTGCTTTTCACCTGCTCTCATAAATGCTTATCTATTATATTTGTACTTGCACTGGAGTCAGTCAGTATTCATTTTGATGCCATCGATGTCACCAATCATTACTTTCACTTGAGTGCAGAGCTGACTTGTCTAGTACAGTATACAGAGAAAAGACGTACTCACCTGACTCTTCATCAACCCTGATATTATTTTAAGTGATGCATACATTGTTCTTGGTCTTCCACCTGCATGCAAAGCAATCCATTCAAATTGCAGCTGTAACAAAAATCTATATTGCATAGTTCTCTGCTTTGGCCTCTAGACATGCTGCCATGCTAACTTGACTGACCTTGTTTCCTTGTCCTCTGTTGCCATGCCAACCTTGCAGGCCTGTTTCCCTACAAAACTGGCTATCATACCTCCTCTTGATGGAGTTTGATCACTACTTGCAACTATACATTCATTCCTTTTCTTGGAAGTGCATAGCCTGCATCCTATGTTTAACAGTTTAGTTGCACAAGCTATTTACTGCAATTCTTGTAGCTTCAATTCATGGTCCTGCTTAATTAATTTACAGCATAGTTGAATAGAGATATGTCTGAATGACTTGATCTCTTATTTGGTCATTTCTGTCTATAAAATTGCAGTATGCCACCCTCTCTGCAGCCTGGTAGCGTACTATCATCTTATGGAACAAATGCTTTTTATATGTGACATCCACCTAGGGACATAGTAATTAAGTATTTGAATAGACCGAACTGCACTCTAGCTATGGCTCTTCTCTCATGATACTTACCTTCAGCCAGTTTTTCTATCAGTTGATCATATTTGTCTTGAACTTTCGGCACCAGCACATTGCAATAATGCACCATTCATAGTCTCTTCTTTCCTGCCAGCATAAACTCTAAATTGTTTAATCTACTTTATCCATCTTGGACAAACATTAGTCATAACAGCACATGCATCAGTTAGTCAATTACCAATATCTATTGCCATCCATCTTATCTGCCATACTTAAATCATTCACTATTTTATTAATTTATTAATTTTCATTTCCAGTTGAAATGTCTTGACTACAACATAAGGAAGGCACAATTTGCATACATCAGTCCCTGTTGTAAACAAAAGCACTCCTCCACTAAAGGTAGAATCACATCATACCAACCACCTGTTTCTGCCATCATTTCTGACTGACATCTCTCTCCCCGTGACAATAGAGAACAGCACCTCACTGACAGCATTGATTAAACTTGACAAACTAAATTCTGTTTCTGAAAATATTCTTCAAGAATTAGTTTCAGTAGGTAGGAATTTGTTCTCATGCCATCATGTAACTATATTTTTTCTTCTTTTTTTGGCAATAGTTTTTTTCCTGTAATACTAGGTATTCTTGGTCCCAGAAAACTCTGATACTTGGAAATTAAACAACTGGTGACTCTTGGCTTCAGAGATTGGTTAACAGCTTACTTAGATCGGCTTTCTTCAAGTTGCTGAGTTAGCGTACCATAGTAACAAGTTTAAACCATGAAGAAAATAAAACCCTGATTACAGGAGTTCTACATAGAAAAATACTTTGGTCTATTTACAATATATAACCAAAGTCCATCAAATAGAAGAAAAAAAAGAAATTAATTAACTTTTGTTTGTTTGAGTTTTGTGTGTGTGTGTGTGCCCATCCGTCTGTGTCCGTGCCCTGTTACCCCCCCCATATTATTTCCATTATATCACAGTAGAGGAACTGAAACAGGCTGTATGCTATACATCTGTGCTCATCTTCCCAACTACATTGCATAAAATGTGACACAGGAAATGGTGCTACAGTATTCTATGCTGCAAACATTGCAGAACTGATAGTTAATCATGCTGTAACAACCTAATGATGTAGTTAACTTTTGCTTGCCAAGGTTTTTGACGTCATTTCCATTAACAGATAATTCAGAGTCCCCCCAAATGACATTCGCCAATGCTTAAACTAACAATGTCTGGTGCTACTGACCAGCCATCTGTCTATTGTCGCAAAAACCACATTACATTGGTGATCTGTGACTTTGGCAGGGAAAGAGTTAATGAATGTTAATTTGAAATTATTAACAAAAGTTAATTTCCATTTTCCATTAGGTGTAATGGGAAGAAAAAAAATAATAGGGAGGTGACATGAGTTTGTAATGCACCCTGTACTGTGGAAATGCCAAGGTTTAATTATCAATTAAATTCTGCTTTAACGAATTAAATTATTTTTTCTTGTTTTTTTGTGGATATGATTTTCTTAGCTTAAAAAATTTTGAAATCATTTGTTCTTCAAGCAAGGTTAACCATGCATATTAATTTTGTTTTTTTTAAGTAATAGTTAATTCTGCTAAGTATTTTAACCAAAATACAGATCTGTATATCATAATTTAAACATCAGGGATTTTGCATATCTATCTTTATTCAGCTCTTGTATTGTGTAGAGCTTTTAGATATCTAGGTGTGGAATCTATTAAACTACCAATGGTGGCCTGATTCAGGTATTTCCTTTTAATAAATGCTGTGAGTTTCGTCTTGATAATTTGGCTCTTGGTTGTCTGGGTTTATATCAGGGTTCTGAGATATGCATGGAATCAACTGCAATCCTTTTTTGCATTTTCCAAGCAGAAGTAGTAATTATGGTCAAAGATCTTTGATCAAAAACGGCTAGGAAGGGAGTATTCAAAAGGATGGCAGTTATCCATTAACAAATACTATCTCCATCATTGTTACAAATCTGCCATGCTTGGAATTTGGTTATCAACAGTGCTTTCAGATTCATCCATGTATGTCTGTCAAGAGGATGTGAACAGGTGAAAGTTTGACTTATCTATGAAGATACTCACTGTTACTTAATGTGTGTGTTCTTCCAGGTAATTTGATAGCTTTTTTTTACATCTGACTGATGTTTTTCCGAGTAATCTGTCTGCTGTTGTACCCAAGTATATGCAGGAGCTGTTGCATGGTATGTTTTTTAGTGATGATGCCACAACAGTGAAAATGGATTGTTGGTGATCACTGAAAATTTTGTGAACCATAGCTTGTGTTAGTAGCAAGTTGTTGGCATGTAGCAGTTGCTCCCTAACCAGATGAATTATTCAATGCATAATGCTGCCTATGGACAGCAAAAGATTGGTGATAGTATAACTTATAGATTGACAGATTGACCAGCCTCAGGATTGACCAATTACCCAACCTTAGGGAAATGGGGGAGTAAATGACTATCATAGCTACCATGGGCTTTCAGTGAAAATGATTCTGCCTACCTTGACGACTATTTGATATCCATGACAAAGGTCAGAGATAAATCATGGTTAAACAATTTTTTGTGAATGTTCAAATGATATTTTAGTAAGGATGAGTACAAATGAATACAAAATATCTTTATAATAATAAGTTTGAAACTAATAACACTAGTGCTGTTTATTAATAATAATAATAATATTCTACCATGTAAAACTTCATTTGAATGTAAAATCATTCGTAACTACATGATATTTATTGTTTAATTAACTTTACCCTAAATTTTACAGGTAAAAAAAATTGAAAGTTGTAACTTAGAAACACTAGTCTATCTTACCTGTGAGCAGCAGACCAAAAAAATTTTTTTCTTGTTTCTCTTATCATTTGTATTCATTTTATGCCAGAATTTCAAATAAATGTAGAGACAAATGGCCTCATCTCAAATCTAGCGTCATTATAGATTTTTTAAAAATTATGCTTGTAAATGCCTATCAGTTATAACAACCCAATAACGAAAAGTAGTTTGTTTGTTTTTTTTACCCTAATATTTTATTTTGATTTTGCAATTATATTAATACATTTTCCATTTCTCAAACTAAATATTCCAACTATTTCAATTTTTTCTCCTTTCTTTCATTTCACAAATATTTTTTTAAAATTTTTCTTATGGTACTTGGATAATATAATTTTCAATTGATTCAGTTTTCTTTCATTTTTAAAAATTATTCTAGAAAAATCAAATATATATATTTATTTAGATTAGCTGAGATACGTTGGACCGCCACTTTACAGTATATATTCAAGAAAAATGAATTTCTTTGTTCAGCTAAACTATGGACTCACCAATGAAAAAAGTATTTTTATGAACAAATTTAAGTGTATATTTTCTACCAGTCATATGCTAATATGTATGCAAGTATAGGTATACTAACAAGTTGAGCGTGCCTATATTTCCTTCCTTGTTTGCAGATTCATATCTTGGTTACAAGACAAGGATGGTACCTTTACATACTAAGTGGATTGCACAACTACTACTCAACATGTTAGGTCAGAGCAAAAGCCCCTATAGAGGAGGCAACCAGAGTTCCCAGAGAAATCCCAGAGAGGCCACACTTAGCTGGTCCCAACCAGGATATGATATATGGGATTAGTGAATCTATAGTTGTATTTGGCAGTGTTTGTATACATCTGTCTCTCACCCTCTTGTTCTCTCTTTTTCACTCAAGCCTGCATCCATGTGGGTGTTTAAATCTAGAAAGAGTGTACAGCTATAATGGAAGAAGACTACTAACCACAGTTTATCTCTGTAAACCAATCCTTTATGATATTAAGTTTTTGGGTAATTGATCAAGTGCCAACTTGTCATTCTTGATTAGGAAAAACTGAAGACCTTCCTTTCTGGACTAAACAACAACAGATGGCTACAGCAGACAAGCCCATTTTATATTTATGACAAAGCTACTGTATTTGCTAAATGGCCATAAAAGGACAAACATATTTTAAAAGTAATGACATATTCATATCATTAAAATAAACAATTTTCTTTAGCAGTTGAGAATCACAAACTAGAAGCATTTAGGAAGTGATTATTTTGGAAAGAAACAGTATAGCTTTCCAATACATGCTTCTCTTTTCTCTCTCTCTCTCTCTCTCATATATTAAGGTTTTGTGGCATGTAGATCTTATTAAGAGAGAACTTTGCAGAATACATATTTTTGTATTAGTACATCAACTTCATCAACACCTTGCACAATTCTGGAAATGGTATAGCACCATGGTTTTCAACCCACGCACATAACTTGTTGCAAATTTTATCAGCCATCGATTTTACAAAGATGTGGCAGTGGTGCAATTTTTTCTATTTCCCTTTGGGCTTGCATAGCATTTTATCACCTTTATCTGGTTCTGTCAATGGGTGGTGAAGAGAGAAAATGCCGATGACAAGGAGCTCCTCTATTGGCAATTAAATTATCCTTTTGAAGTTTAGCTGATCAATTATAGATAAAATACTAAACGATATTATTCAGGCTGAAGTTGTAAGTAAGCTTCAGCAGTGAAAAAAACTGGTAAACACATTTTTAAAAAAAAATATATTTCTAGCTTAACATCATTCCATTATGTTTTTCTAGTTGTCATTATTAGAACTATGGATTTGATTACTTCTGCAAACAAACACAATCTTACAATAATAAAATCAATTTAGGTTTACATAAAAAACCTGATGGATTTTCAAAAAGATGGGTTGGTGGTGGTTAGTTCAATTGGCCATCTGTCTTTTAAATCACTTAAATTGTCTTACTATAAAGCCCTGAATAACTACTACTACATATGGAAAAAATGGTTCATTGCCAACAGACTTGTGTTGTTTTTTCAATAATGCACCTTTGTGTCTGATCTTAATAGTAGAATTAGTCTTCCTTAATGATATTTTATGCCCTCGATTTTCTACAATACATTTATTTCCGCTGCGCTATTTTGGACATTGTGGTACTTAGTAAAGTAAATAAACTTGGAATTAAAGTTTTCTTCTGCATATAATAAGCAGTCAGTCTTTTAACAGTTGTCTCAGTGACTGTTTCATTTATGACAACAAATAAAAAAGAAAAAGAAAATCCTGGTTGATCCACCCAGAGGGGTAGCAAGGGTTCTCAGCACTGGGGCCCCCCACCTCTGAAATGTTTTGATTATTTGTTTGTGACTCATTACCCACTTAATCACAATCACAAAGAATTAATCACCACCTTATGAAGAGCTAATTTAAAGTCACAATATCACAACTGTAAACCTGGAACTAATGAGGTATTGCCTACTAGGTTTACTTACATAATTTGTTAAATTGTAAACCATTTTGATATTTATTTCATCCAGCACCGTTCAAAGTCACACAGCTAGAGTTCAAGCATGCAGAATGCATTCACTTGTGGTGTACATGTATTACGAAACAGATTGATAAATACTACTTATGTTTACAAATAAATTCTATTAGTTTACAAAACTGTGCATACACTTAACTAGATCTTGCACAGATAGCATTCTGGTATTCATTGCTACATTATATTTGAACCTTTCGTGCTTTTCCTGCTGCAATTTAATCAATTAAACTATTAAAATTTAAGGTATTGAGTACGTCTTTTTCAATACTTAATATTGCCAAGTTACTCAGTTGTTCTTGAGTCAGTGAAGTTCTCAAGTATGTCATAACTAATTTCAGCTTGCTGAAAGACCTTTCACAAATATTGTGGAAATTTCATGGGCAGAGGTGGCTAGTTATTAATTGACATTATAATTTATAGGCCAGAGGAAATTTTGCACCTGGGGGGGTGGACTGCCCCCCCCCCCCCCTTGATACACCTCTGGATCCACCCTCTGCTGCATATAAGAAGGCTAAATAAATATTAATTTCAACTTGATTATTAGTTGGAGGAAATAGGACTATCCAGAAAAACCCACTTAGAAGAGCAGCATAAACTATGCCAATGGTCAGACATTAAATACAGCCCAACAGAGTTGTAGCTGCTACCACATTTCTGGCTTTGATCACTGAATTTGTGGTTAATTGTTTTTCTTATTTCAACTAAGTTAAATTAAAATATTATCATGCACTTATTTTTTGTTGTCTTCATACCATCTGGCTTGATGCAGATTATCTTTTAAAAAAAAAACAAAGGTCAGTTTTGATATGACATGTTAAACTACAAGTAAATTAATAACTACAGGTATAACCAAGAGAGAGAGAATTCTTAAATTAAAAATGGACGTCTTTAATGAATAAGGCTAGATTTTTCTTAGCTTTTCATTGCATACATTATTGGTCAAATTTATTGAACAGTTTTTTTTTATTTTTTATATGGATTATCTCTATTATGATATACTATGGATTATTCCAACCAGTGAAAGAATTTATCCATGGGACCTGCAGCTTTCAATGCTGGTGATACTCATTTAATATTTTAAATATAACAGTTATTTTGAAAATTGCTAGATATTCAGTTGTGGACAGTTCTTGTATTTACTGTTCTGTCAATCAGAAAATTCATAGTAAATGTTTTTGACTGTAAATAGTTTTAGAAAAAATACAGAGATGAACAAAAGTTAACTCAAGTATTTTTAACAGCTAAGAGCTGCATTTTTTGTATAAATAATGCAGAGATCCGCAGTGATATAATGTGCATTGATTTCCACTTCCTCCAAACAACTGAGCTGATTTTGTTGTATATGGTACAAGGGAGTGTTTAGTATTTCTCTGTCTGTATGCTCCCAATTATATTCACTGTCATTAATAGTTAACAGAAGTGGTTCAGCAACTTTTATAACAACATCTGCAGAGAATCCAGCAGACTGATTTATATGTCTGGTTATGAAAGTTCAGCAGGGGCTTTTCAGGTTACAGAATCAAATTAACTGTAAAGCAATTTACATCACTTATTTTGTCTGAAAATAGATTCCACTGAGTTGTGTATGTTAGTTTGCTTTCTCCATATCTTATTGGTTTTGCAGGTGTATAGTGTATACAGATTTTTAGAATGTTCTCCTTTATAATGATTATTTTAACAAGTTGAGCAAGGATTACTGTGTTTAAGCTATCCTAACTTTTTTCACCCTTGATAAAGTAAGATGCATTACTGTTGAAACTTCAAATATTCCTCTATCTATCTTAATGCCAAGAGTTATTGTAATAATCATGGAATTCATTGATTCTGTTGAATTCTTACACTGAACACCAAAAGCATGAGCAATGACCATTTATTAAACTTAGCATTGTCAGACACCATTTAAAGATGAGTCTTTCCAAAGTGTTTTTGTCATTAGTGTGATGTAGTGTGGAATAACCCATGATGGAGACTACAGATGACTTAAACAGGGACAATACAGCAGCACTAGTTTTTCACTTTCATTGGTGGAAACTTCTGACAATGATATCACTAAACAAATTTTCTTAAAAATTAAATAAAAAGAAAGTAAAATCCTGGGTGAATTTGGTTTTTTTTAAAGAATTTTCTTATATACTGATATGTGGATTACAGTTGCTACTATCATCTAGGGTAATTTCCCAAATCTCAGCTACCAGAAACCCTGATTTCATTGTTCTATATAAATAAGTTTTGTTTAGGAATTTTGTTTAATCAAATGTGCATTTTTATTGTTTGAACTTGTCGCTATGGCAACTGATCAAATAGCAAAATCATTTTCTCAGCCAGTCCCCAAACTCTATAGAGTTATGGTTGATGTTTCAAGTGAAGAGTGCCATGGGTCAGAATTTCAAAAAAATTGTGAATTCATGAGATTCTCTGTGTTTACACTAATATCCATATATTTACTTGCAACAAAAAATTAATTTTTTTTTAAACTTTTGTTATGAAAAGTAAATTTATGAAATTGTATTTATCATGCATCTATTACTGCTGGACTTCCATAGTTAAGGGGCCAAGTCCAAATCCAAGTTGGGACCAGCTTGATTTACTGTACCTTACTTATATAGTTTCCTCCTTCACTAATCGTCTGCTTGGATTTCCTCCAGACTCCTTGTTTTCATTCCTCATTTAAAATGAAAAAAAATGGGGGTTCTAGTAGTGGTGGAGGGTCTGCAGCTAACTGGAAAAAACTCTGGACTGGCTTGCACCTTGATCACTGCTCAAGAGCCTCCCTTCAATCATACCCAATTAACTTGCCTGGTCACCAAAGTTGATGTTTCCTTTTTGACACATCTTTCTCACTGCTGTGAGGTGTCTTTAGACAATTAAAAAGTCCGGAGAACAGCGATTCGATAAGAAGTAGTAATGTATTGTTTGTTTGTTTATCATTGAATTTTAAAATGAAAAATGGTTGGATTCAATGCACAAGAAACTAAATTTCCAGCATCTCCCACCAATAACAATGGTTTGGCTGAGCAAGATACACAGTTATAATTAAAATATACTTTCTGCATGTACTGCCATATATTTCTTTCTCTTTTTTAGATTAAGATGGCATTTTCCAAGAAATTTAAGGGCAATATTTTTGTAATAGGTTTCAGGGGAGAAATGGTGACAGCTGGGACATGTGAAGGAGTTTGATTTTTGTCACGTGTGAGATTTAAAAAAATTGGGATTTTTGTTGCTGGTTTTTCTGGGTTTTTTGTTGTTATTTTTTTTTACAGTATATCAAGTACGCATAAACAAGTAGACTTGTTGTTTTAGCTATATAATAACTAAAAAGATTTGAAGAACTTTGGAAAACGGAAAGGGGGGGAAACCCGATGTAGATAAGATTTGTACATCAGATACTGGCTCATTTTTTCTGTTGACTTCAGTTCTACTTGACCGCTCCTAGTTGTCTTATCGCCTAATGATTTGAAAATCTGTCCTGTCCAGATCTCCACAACAGTTGTGGTAAATTTGTCAAGAAATTCTCACTTGACATGTTGGATAATTTTACATAGTTTGATTAAAAAAAAAAATGAAGCTAGCTCAGCATTTTTTTACTTCTTCTTATTTCTTTCATTTCTTACACACATTTCAGCATCTTGTCAATCTTGGTAAATGCTCAGTTCCCCAAACTGATAGATAAGAGATGAAGGAGGGGACTATAAAGATATCCTGGAAGCAATAATTCTCTTGGTCTGATGTGGAAAGAATAAAAATAAAAAGTAGTAAATTCAAAAATATTTCTATAATGCCCTGCCATATTAATTTGGCTACACCCATAGATAAATGTATTTGACTGAAATTCACATATTTCACATGTGTTTATGTGTATATTGGATTTGGCCATGATGCAGATGATTCTCATTGATTCAATATTAAAAAGGTTACAGGCTTTTGTGCTGCAAAAAAGGTGGGTTGACCAACTATACTAACAAAGAATTTTATCATATTACTTGTCAGAATTAGTTGTTTTCTTCATCAAACTATCATATTGTACTAACAACAGATAGCCCAATTATAGTAGCACCCTGCGGGAAGTCAGTTGCAGCAAAGGGCAGCAGTAGAATTGAGCAAAATAAGCAAACACTTTTCTTTTTATACAGGTAATAAAGAAGGAAAGATTACTTTTTGTCTAGTGTGCACTCATTTAAAATGTCACTAACTGACAAAAGCCACTGGGGAGGAAGATGACAGCTATTTTTAAAATGTTTTATACTGTGAATACAGAGTAAACATTTCAGATTAAGATATTATGTAAATCACTATTGTTATCCACAGCAACAACATAAGTGGCATTTTTGATGATAGTGATAGGATCTGTTCTCTAATGGTATATGGGTGATTTAAAATGTGAAATCTTTTACATGTAGGAAGAATATAACTGTCAATGATAGCAGCCATTGACAGTGTCTCATTAAAAAGTGCAACCATTTAATGATGTTATTGTATTGAAGTTTGGCACATCTGTTGTATATTGTTCTGCTGTAATTCAAATGTCTCCGAGTTGTTCAGTTACTAAGCAGGAAATCCATTTTAGAACTCAGGATATTTAGATATGGGAGGAAATCAGAGTACCAAGCAGAAACTCATACAACCAGCTGGTGAAGAAGATGAATACAAGCTATGCCAGGGAGATACAACAAACTGAACCTATTCCAACTGAAAAATGGAATCTGGCCCAGTCTTGGTAGTCCAGTAGCCTGCCTACCCATTGGCATGGACACCAGCTATAAAGAACAAAAGAGAAGAAAAATGTATTATAAAAGAGTTTGCTACTTGTTATAGATCTATTCTGATCTACTACCTACTCAAACATTTTTTCTAATTCATGCACAATTAATAATGACTATTAATGTTGAAAATTCTTAAAAGTAAGAGAAAGGTGATGCTAAGATAACCTAGATTAGGGTTTACAAATGACTGACAGGTTCACCAGCCATTAGTTGTTTTCTTTATCCTGCTTCTTACTATAATATCTATAATTACACTTTAATCGCTTTCATTTATTTTTATTTTTATGTAGGTAAACCTTAAAAAATCAAAAGAAAAAAATGTTTGTTTACATTTGTTTGTTATGCCTTGTTTCTTTCTTAATCCATTGCTCAATATTTGTTTTTAGTTTTGTTAATTCAGCTATAAAACATCTGTGACTCATTGAACATCACTAACTGAATAGACAAGAGAAAGCTGACTTTTAAGTGTACTGATTTGACTGGGAACCATTCATTTTGGCAAGTTAATTGAGACTTTTAGTTTCTTTTTGAGAAATCTGATGTTTTTTTACATTGTTGGTGCTGTACTTAATCAATAGCTTGCAAGCTTTACCTCAAATTCCTTATAAATCTTCTCAACCTCCCCCTTTTTTTCAAAACTGTCAGAAAGAAAATATAATAAGATTTTTTCTTAAGTTGTATGTTGATTATCAATCGATATTTGTACTGTAGAAAAAGCACCAGGGTTCTGTGTAAGTATCAGCATCTAAGTTTCTTTTTTATTATCCTCTCAACTGAGATACATATAGGACAAAGTTGCTTTGAAGTGGATGGCTGCACAAAAATGATTATAACCCTGAAATTGGTTTAATAACTGATCAACACTATTTTCTCAAGCAGTGTATATCAGACCAAGTTCATGGTGAGACCATCGTTCATGTTAATGCCTGCAAATTTTATCATGATTACAGTACTAACATAATAACTGAACTGTTTGAAATGTCTTTCTGGTTCATGATATAAGACCCCTCAACATTTTAGGACAATAGCTGTTACCAGTGGGCAGAGAAATTGTGCATGAACACACACACACACACGTTCTTTTTTTCTTTTTTGAATGACTGCAATGTATGGACAGAAATAAACTATTTTATCCATCTACCATGGCAAAACTTGAAAGCTGAAGAACAATGTAAAAGGATTTATTGTTTTTCCTATGCCATTGTAAATATTACATTTTCTCAATTGTACATGTTTTGACTTTGCAAATTTTGTTCAAAAGAAGACAGCATAAACTGCCTTACATGTAGGGCACAAGATGGTGCCTTAAATGTGTTTTTCACATACAGTGGATTTGGAATTTAAAAAATTGGTGGTGTGTTTAGTGTGTTAGAATTTTCAGTTAGGAAGCAGAAAGAAGGAAATCCAGTGGATTCATCCATAAAGGGCTACAAATAAAATGGGACCTCCATAATGAGTGATAAAGATAAGGTCTGTCAACATTTTCCCAAGTATTTATATATTCAGCAACAATTAATTTTCTCAGATTTGTAATAATTTTAGAGACATTCAACTCTTTATGGTCAAAATTTAAAAAAAAATCTTTGGGAAAAATGATAAAATTTCAAAAATTTATCTAGTGAAAGTGGATTGGCTTTCTTTTTAGACCATAGCTTTGGATGCAGTTAGCCTAGGGTTTAATCCCATCTACTTTGGAATCATCCTGAATTGATCATGGTTAATGTGACTGGCTTCACTGCTTAAAAATTCATTACAATATGATCATTTGTTTTCGAAAATGGCAAATAAAGACCAGCAGTAGAGTGAAAGTCTTTATATTGGTTCTTAGTCAAACCATCTTTCATGGTACAAAGAACCTCCACTCTGGCATTTAATTACGATTTTGTATCACTGTATGGTCCATGCTCCCTCATATTGGTGTGTGGGTTCTCAGCTAATGATCTAGCTATTCTATTTGGATTGAAGATCTTTGCTAGGTTGCCTTCAAACCCAGATGCACCCTCCAGCCATAAATTCTTTGGAGGGATTTCTTAACTGCTACACCCTTTGTGGCTAATTTTGCAGATATTACACTGGACTATTCTTTGGCTTATTTCTGTTGGATGGGGAATGACAGCAACAAAATCTTGATAGTGAGTTTTTACATGGCAAGTAATGGCAACGTTCTTGTCATGATGTCACTGCTGAAGGCTAGGTTGTTTCACTATTACAGGGACATTCACCTCTTTGAACATTTTGATAAGATTAGCCACAACTTCACAAGAAATGTGAAGATTATTGGCAATTTGTCATTGATTCTAGCCACACTATGAACAGTCTATAATCCAACCTTGGGTAAACAAGATAAATATTGTTTGATCCACCTGTTTTCAGCATGGTAATCCTGTACTGTACATTGATTATATGCCCACCAAAATGTCTAGTAGCTACATAATCACACATGAAATATGTATATTTTAAGTACATTTATTTATGGGAGTTTATAAGTGCTAGGAATGTTATTAAAAGCTTAGATTTAATAAATTGGCATCTTCATATAAAAACCTGAAATGATTTAATATTTTTCTTTACTATAATATAATTTGTTACAAACCATTTATTATTAATCCAGATATTTTTGCACCATTATTACCATCCCTCTGTTTGGAGGGATCTGTTTTGAATGGCTGACAAACATGAAAATTTTGTAATTTCAACCAGTTATTCTTAGCCAAGACTAATTACATTTTTTAAAAAGACAATTCTCAGTACTTAAAATATATTTGATAAAATAAAATGAAAGAGTGTAATATTAACAATTTCTGAATAATTATTTTTATTTTAATTTCAATTTCAATGTGAAGTTTTTGGTATCTTCCATTGCAGTTAAAAAAAAAATGTTTTCTTTAATTGCATCAACTTCATTTTTCAAAGCAGTATGGCAAATAATAAATAAAATAATTGATTACCTGGCAAAGTTATACATTCAGCAAAGGAAAGTAGGTGTTTGAAAATAAATTTTCTTTGAATACAAACTTTGACAACAAAGCCAAACTATGTCTGCACAACCATTATTATCCAGTTCATCCTATCTTAGCATTTTACCATTTAGGGAATGTATTTCACTTCAAATCTATAAGCTAACATCAGCACAAGGTATCCACCAGAGGAAACCCCAAAGTTGTCAGTTTCCTAAACCAAGCAGAGGATAATAGGGAGGGGGAGATTAACTATACACCTACCACAGAATGTCCCTACTCGAAATCATCTTTTTGGATTTAGGAGGAAACCAGAGCTCTTGGAGGAAACCCACCATCAGCTGACGAAGAGGAACAGGAAGAAGCTATGCTGGAGAGATATGGAAAATTGAGCCAGTCCTGACCAGGATTCAGAATGGGCCCTCAACCATAGCAGTCCAGTAGTTTACCACTGAACCACCAAATGAATAGATTGAGGGTTTAAAAAAATCTACATTAATTTTTTGACTAGGCTAACAAATAATACTGGTTCACCAGAAGATATGACTCTAAGAAATGTTTACTGATTCTGTTAAAAAGAGAAAACTATGAGCATTATGGTTATGAGACATTGTGAAAATCAAGAGCTTTGTTTGATTTTTTAATTATTTTCTTTTTCTACAGATTCATCTAATGAAAAAGTTGGTAACGAGAGGCGGGGAAGTATGCCACTTGTACCCACCACTACAGTAGATGATACCAACATGGAGTCTGGAACAACCTCCAGATTAGCTGTAAGTATTCTTTTTCATTTTGTTATCTAAAAGGGAGGGTAATTTTAAACTTATGTTGGTACTGTTTTGTTTTGTTTTTCCATGAAAAATTTTGGCAAACAATATCTTAAATTTTAATTTAAAATAAAAATTACACACACACCTGAAATATTTTAAAGAAAGCTATGTTTGATGTTTTGCTACAGAACTCACTGCAATATCTGTAATTGAGTTAGTATTTTTTGTCATCCAGAAGTATTCATCTGGGTTGTCTGTCTCCCTTTGTGCTATGCACACAGGGAAGGGTTAATCAGGTCATAGAGCAGAACTTGGTTCATGTTTAGGCTGCTGAAAATCAACATATCATTACGTATTTCAATAAGAGCCCCAAAAATTCGCAGTGGGAGCTAACATTTGCACAAATTCTAATGTGATCAATAATTACCATTATTCCCAATTTTATCTCTGTGTACTGAAGGAAATTGATATATGCTTTTCTGTTTGTTTTTTTATTGTAGATTCTGTTAAGTTTTTTTGTTTTCCACTACCAATAAATCTGACTGGGACCCTCCTAATCTGAATTATAACTTTATATTTTTATCAGTGTTTTATTTGCTGGCTTTGACTTGTTTTTATAAATTTTCTTTGAACCTGTGTGTTGACTTTGGCATAAAAAGCATCCAGCAGAAGAAACCTGGTGTCAAGTTTCTTGAATAAAGCAGAGATAACAGCAAATTATATGAAATCTAAAACAAGGTTGTCAATAACACTGGTCAACAAATTTTTATTTTTTTTCTTTGGCAGACCATCTAGGAGTGTTTTCTGGGGTTTTGAAGGTCGCTGATTACGAATATAACATTGGTTTTGTCTGATTGGCTCTAGTTTAGAAGATATTGATAGCCTCAAATAAGCCTAAACTGCTAAAATTCTCCCTGAAATACTTCAATATAGAAGCAGTAAATAATAATTTTCTGATATTATTGAATCATTATAACATACTATAGGACAAGGGAAGGCAGCTTGCTTCGTTTCTTTTCTAAAGAAGATGACCTGATCTTTTGTAATGACGTTTCTGCACTTCTTAACTGCATGGGGATCTCGTCATATGACCCAGCAGATTGGCGTCTCTTTATAGATAGCTCGAAAGCAAGTCTAAAAGTTGTACTTTTGCATAATGGCAATAAGTTTGCTCCTGTACCACTTGGCCATTCTACCAAGATGAAAGAAGAGTATGATGGTATCCAATTTGTTCTTGAAAAGCTAAATTACAACACTCATAAATGGCTGATTTGTGTGGACTTGAAAATGGTGAATTTTCTGCTTGGTCAGCAAAGTGGGTACACAAAGTATCCCTGCTTTCTTTGTTTGTGGGATAGCAGAGCAAGAATCCAGCACTGGAGAAGGGAGAACTGGCCAGAACGAGAAAGTCTCGAAGTCGGCACAGCCAACGTCATCAATGAGCCTTTGGTACCCAGGGATAGAATCATCTTCCCTCCATTGCACATAAAACTAGGGCTCATGAAGCAGTTTGTTAAGGCGTTGAACAAAGATGGGGATTGCTTCAAGTACATATGCAGGCAATTTCCAGGTCTTTCCATCGAAAAAGCTAAAGGTGGCATCTTCGATGGACCTCAGATTCGAACGCTCATGAGGGATTCTGACTTCACTAATCATATGAACATGGTTGAGTTAAATGCTTGGGTGTCCTTCACAGATGTAGTGACAAACTTTTTGGGAAATCACAAAGCTGACAATTACAAGCAATTGGTCCGTAAGATGCTTACTGCATACGAAAAACTAGGGGCAAATGTGAGCATCAAAGTTCATTTCTTGTTTAGCCACCTCGACAGATTTCCTGGTAATCTTGGTGATTACAGTGAGGAGCAAGGAGAGAGATTCCATCAAGACATCAAAACAATGGAAGAGAGGTATCAAGGCAAATGGGATGAGCACATGATGGCAGACTACTGCTGGAACCTTTTGAGAGACTGCCCGAAAGTTGCTCACAAGCGAAAATCGTATAAACGTCAATTTCACTTTTGTGAATAAAATATTGTTTTGTGTGTTCATTGTAACTAAGAATCTAGTGTATAATAATGCTTTGCATTAATTTATGATATATAACTGATTATGTAAATGTTTTTTTCCCTTGGAGAATTAAAATTCAGCAAATTTTTAGCAAATTTTTTGTATATTCTCGAAATATATGAAAAGTGTTCATTTATTAATAAATGAAATGATGTTATATCTAACTTAACTTGTTAGATTGAGATTTTACACTGTCTTTGTGGTTTTGGATTATCATAAAAATCAATATCTGACATTTTTGCACTATTTAGCCGTTTTTTGTACGTTTAGTTATGGTCGCGAATGGGTGATTTCAGACGAACGACCCCCCTGTGATATCTCCAAAACTAGAGCCAACTTGAAAAAACAAATGTCAGATTCGGATTCAGCGCCCTTGAAAACCCCAGAAACCAGTCTCACTTTTCCTGCCAAAAATATTGTGTTGACCAGTGTAATTAACAAAACTGTCAGGTGCAATGCTATGAAAACCAGCCATGCATTAGTATAAGTCTACCAAAATCACATCTAGAAGGTGATGCTGAAGATCCTGGACATCACAGAAGAGGATTGCATTATGCTTAGTACAGATGGGAGGGGTCCATAGTGTTAGATGATGGGAACATCTTTAATCTGCGGATGGAGAACTTTTCAGATTTCAATCTCTCTTTTTTCCCATCACAGCTATAAAGCATGTAAAACTTTAAGAATAGTGGTAGAGATACCTCATTTAAACAGCCACTTCTAGCCATGTATGGAACAGTAAGGTTTTTTAAGGATTGATTCCTAACTATTCAATCATGCTGGTCCAGAGAATGGACAAGCTTTTAATTGATCTAACTTGATCATGTCAATTGTAAATAGAAATTTGCGTAATGGGTTAAAATTATTAATTATGTATGTTCAGACTACATCTGGTAAATACATAATATGAAAGAATAACATCAGGTGAAAAGGAAAACATCCAGGGTTTAAAAAAAAAAAAAACATTCTAAGGACCAGTATGGATTTTTAATTCAGTATGCGTTTGATTTTTATAATTCAAATTATATGTATATATGCAAACAAGAGAAATTATGACTCTCTTTTTTTTGTCTTTGTGTTGACACTATTTTTGGTGTTCTGCGAACTTCAGCAGTCATCTAGTCTGGTATCTGAATCAAAAAGGAAATAATTATTGCTTTCTTTGGGGGGGATATGTAGCTACTTGACAGTCACTTTGTAAAAGGCTATATTTCAAAAAAGAAAAAAAAGGTTTTCCTGTTGAGAGAGACCCACATCAATGAACTCGGATGTTTTTTAAATGTGCAATGGCAGACCAAAATGTGATGCAATACCTATTTCTTCATGTTTAATTCTGTACCTTTCTTTTTCGTTTTCCTAACCTGCAAATACATTAGATAGGATACAATAAGACAAAAAGAAAAAATGAAATGAAACTTTTTTCTTTTATTATTTAATGATTCATAAAAACTTGATTTTTATTTAATTTTTATATAATTCTTATAATGAATGTTTTTTAATATACTTCGAAAATTCAAAATGAAAAAAGAAATCAACTTTGCTAAATTAAGCATCACAAAATCTCTTTAAGTTTTGAAAATTAGAAAATAAATAAAGCTGAAGGGAAGAAATAATCTATATTCACTGGTTTGCCAAACATACAATCTGGTAAATTTTATCTCTGTGAAGGCCACTGAAACTAGATATTAGAGATACTCTTCATATACAAATTAACTAGTCTATAAACACAACTAACCTATAGTAGACCGAGAATGTTCCATACATGGGTTAGTGTGGTCAACTGAAGTATAGTAGACCGAGAATGTTGCATACATGGGTTAGCGTACATAGGCTGGTTGATCAAGAACTATTTTAAACGTAGGTGATTCTATACACACCGTTTGTTTTTGCTGTAATTCAATGCCAGTTTTCATGTAAGGTCCTGATAAAACTGTTTATAACTGGATCAACATGTCAGTGTTGCATTTCTGTCTGTTGGATTTTCATGAGCCATTACATCTGACAGCTACACAAAGTGAGCTACTGTCACTGACAAGAACACTCCACTAAGCAATCAGTAAATGTTTATGTTTATAACTCACTGGAAGAAATTTTGCTGAATGGGATATGGAACAGTTTTTTTCTTTTGTTTATTTGGATTCTGTATTTTGTCACTCATTCATTCACACTGTAATCTTCAGTTGATAAAATTTTGACCGAACTTTGATTATGTATCCAATCAGATTTGTATTTTGATTCACTGTTACTTTTGCACATCACCTGGGTGATCACTGGAGCCAAAAAACTATGAATGTGCTGAAAACTGAAAATACAAATCAAATTTTCGTACAATTTGAAGTTATGTGGGAACAAACTATATGAGAATATCACCAAATGACAATGCAAGATGAGTAACACTGAACATGCATGACACTGCAATTCTGCAACATGAATCCTGCTGGAAACTCAGGTCATTGTCTAAATTGGACTCCATGTTCTACAACATGTTATCTTCTATGCTGTCTAGTGCATTGGATATGCCTGTCATTTTTAAAATTTTCTTCTTCATATCAGGAGACAAGGAATTAACACATTTTTTTTGCCCACTAGAGGAGTAGACATTACTCTCTTTTACCACTTTTCATATGTATGTATTCTCTCTTTACTGTCAACTCTTCTTATCTCTCTTAGATGTTTTGTTTTAATGGCTGATGTACCCTGGGTACATAGCCAGTTCCCAGTGCATTAGTTCTGCATGCCCAAAACTAGTAACAAAAAAAAAAAAAATTTTTTTTTTTCTTGGGCATGGCTGGCATTCTCACTCATTTTGTTGCCAGTAGAGAATAGTCCTCGTTCAGCCAACCATCGAGGCTCATTCTCACTATAACTGTTGCATGTAATGATAAAGCAGATAGAGAAATGAAAACTTTCTAAACAATAAGGGGGGTAGCTTTTCACCCATTAGTCTCTGTGCCAATCACCACTCTCACTGTTACAAAAGCACTAATGTTGTATTAGTGGAATTTTTTCACCATTCCTTTTGATTTTTGCCAATTTTCATGCAACAGTTTTTTATTTTTTTTCTCACAGACAGCCTGGTACTTCAAACATTTGCAAACTCATCTGGCATTTACAAGAAAATCTTTGTGGCCAATAGAGATGATAATTCTGTGCCTCAAGTTTAGTTTAATCTGTTTTTCTGTAATCTGTATGGCATGATCCCAATGTTTGGAAAACCAGTCAGGAGTTGTTAATTTATTTCAGCACAGTTTTTGACCACTCACTGATAGTCACTTGTCTTGGGAAGATCCTTTATCAGTTTTCTCTTGTTGTCTTGGGTATCCACTCTCAAATTCTTCCTTTGTTCACACCAAATTTCCATGCCAACCTCACTAATTGTTGTAGATTTTGCATAGTTTGCGGCATTTAGATTGCTTGCTGTCTTTTAAATTCTGTCTGTTGATTGTAACTCCTCTACAGATGTGATGCACAATGCTTGCTACAAGAATTCCAAATGAAGACGAAAGACCTAATATGGTAAAAGCATAACAAATAATAGTCTGATGCAAATACCATGCTCACATTGCTTAAATACAGAGCATCACATAATCAGCAGAAAGGTGCATCAGAAAATATCATAGACTATCTGTGTTTATCATTGGAGCATGAATTTCAATCATACAAAGGACTTCAAAGGCTACATCTGATTCAGAATGATTCTATTTATCTGAAATGCAATAATATAAATATCTATAAAGTAATTTCTTTGACAGATGATATTCATGTGCTATAATACTCCTATAGAAGGTGGAGATTTATAAAATTTATACACAAATGGCCAGTAATTAGATCATTGGTGAAAATTAGAACCAATATTGTGATTTTGTGTATGTGAACCAATTGACCAATTCTTGAAAAATAAATTTTAAAAAAGTACATAAAGAAGAAAGAAATTTTTTTTTTTGCCCAAACTATTAATTCATTAATAATTAAAAAGCAATTTATTTAACTGCTTTTGTACCAAATTCTCAATAGTCAGAGATGCTGCCTAGATAAATGAAAACTTAGAAAAGATTGCAGAAAGATGAGCAGTAAAGGAAGCCGAGGATTGTGCACCGGCTGAATAATTTCAGAAAAGTAATTTTGTATATAAAGGTGGATGGAAGACAGGGCAGTAATTTCTGGTTTC
This sequence comes from Nautilus pompilius, assembly GCA_018389105.1. Lineage (NCBI taxonomy): Eukaryota > Metazoa > Mollusca > Cephalopoda > Nautilida > Nautilidae > Nautilus > Nautilus pompilius. The sequence goes on along the minus strand of JACATO010000348.1, from coordinate 1,905,644 downwards.
CTGACTCTTTGGAACCTAAAATAAATTTTAAAAATACAACTAAAGTTAAACCTGCTGCATTGAAACTCAGTAGTTTTATTATTGTTGTTCATTTTACTTTGAGACTCCGAGGCAGCTTCATTTTATTTTTAGTTTTACAGCACCCATTTTCTTTCCTGCGTGATCTCTCTATTTTACATTTATCCATTTTTGTTTTTTTGTGGTTTTATTATTATTTTTCTTTTTTTTAAAATGATAAATGATTTTTTATTTTTTGTATTTTAACTATCTTCAGGTTTCAGACTTGGGGTCTCCTTAGTCTTCCAGAGAAGATTACAAAATGTTGGTCTTATCATGTTCTCTGTTCATTCTTCCCCTACAGTCTCAGCCCTGCTTTATCTCTCTCCTATCTGATTCTGCTCTGCAACTGTTGATCAACAGCTCTTCTGTCTCTCTATCGATTAGCGATTCACAAAATAGGATGAACTTGTCATTCAAACTAAACAGAAACTTTCTCCACACTCAGCGAGCTAGTGTTTCTTGTAATAAATCGTATTTTATGTTGCTTCCTTTAAGTTCTCTCATTCAAAAATAAACATAGTATTAATCATTTTATGAAGCAGGTCTGCAAAAGGAAAAAAAAAATTAGGAGGGAGGGTGAGAAGATGATTTTGCCCACTAGACATCTTTAATTTACCATGATGTATGTTAGCATACTAAACTACTCTCTGTTATGGAGGCAGTATCATCATTCTTATATAAAAAAACTTCAGTTTTATTTTATGTGCACATTGTATTACCCACCTTCCACTGAAATCTGATGAAGTATGTCAACCCAAAAAGAAATGATTGTCTTGGTTTTCTCTCTGTTGATGATGAAGAGAAAAACTTAGAACGAAAGCAAATCTATAATTCTTAAAATTAGCCACAATGCTTTAGGCTTCATTTAAACAAAAAATCTAAATAATACAATGGAGATCAGTAAAACGAAGTGGGAGTTTATTGCAAGCCTGCTTATTTGGAAAATTGTCTAGTTTGTCTTTCTGTTTGTATTCTCTTCTTTTTTTTTTTTCAGAATAAATGTAGAAATATTCTGATTTTTATGAATTTGCTTCTTTCTACCTTAGCCACAGGATGGTTAAATTTCAATCTTATACTAAATATGTATGGTGCTCTTTATCAACATCTAATTTGAATTGTTCCTTCTGCTCAGGACATATCTCCAGATTTTTGCTGGTGTTCTTCATATGCTATTAAGAAGTATTATATCATTTCTCCTCAGCATGATTTTGCTCGATGATCAGTTTCAGTGGAAGGAAAACAAAAATGTTCTAAATCTCTACTTTTTTGCCAAAGAAAAGACAAAGAGTTTATATAAAATTAAATAACTTCTTTTCCTTTTCTGGCATTTTATTACTGCGTCTAACATCTGGTTGAGTCAGCTCACTTTTGTTTAAATATTTCATCAACTAGTAAAAAATATGCCAGCCAAAGGTGTTAAGTCAGAAATGCTGCTGCAGGAAATCTATCTCTGGTCACACTGTCATCTTGAAAATGGAAAGTGGACTTAACATGCTAGACTGTGAAGTTGATCCGTTTTTACCAGCATGTCTATATATGTATTGCAATCATACACTTGTTTGTTTAAGTTATATGAAATAGACTCAATGAAAATTGGCTATGGTATACTCTGATTGGAATTACTAAGATAAATCTCTCTTATCATTATAATGGCAGATGACGTTTTTTTTAGTGGCAGTTTTGTAATAGTTTCTGGGTGGGAATGCTGAGGAAACAATATTGAGTGGGGAGAAGAAACCTTATTGCTAGGATGATTCCAAACCATGTTGACACTCTTGGGAGCCACATCAGGCTGCCCAAACAAATCAGATTCTTACACTGGGTTGATATGTCATCCTATCTCACCATATAGTTTATTCATATTATGTCCTCTACATATCATAACACTGCCACTCTGCCCTAATATCAGCAATGGTGAATTATTGCTCTCCTCTTCATTCATGGCATTCCTATTAACGTTTGTGCTCCTCATACTGCAAGTGTTTTTATACATGATGCCGTTTATTTCCTTAATTGTTCATGGTGGAGCCTACCTACACAGATGTCTTAAACCAAAATTCCCTTATGAAGTATACCACAATCATACAGCATGTACTAAATGAGGCAGCTGCAGTCTTTGTTTAACTTAGATGAAGATGTTCAGAAAATAGCAAACCCTGGCTAATCAAACCTCTCGTACTCTCGTAGAGCACTCTAATAAGACTGACATGCACACTATGTCAGTATGTTAGTTATACTATCTTAATACGCCAACAATTTAGCCACACTGCAAATTTGAGTCTAAGACATGATGGCACTGTTTGCTCTTTAAAGAGTCTGAATGCTACTTTTGTTTGGCTCTGTCGGGGTAAAGTAGTGAATCAAGGATGGATGTCATTTATGATTTTCTGCTTGATTATTTCTTGAAATACCTTGTCTGTTATTTAGTGCAGAAAAACTAGTAGTGCACTGTTTAACCTGCATAAAAAGAAAGATGATGCAAGAATATTGTTTTTAATAAATAACAATTAACTAAACTATTTAATGGTTACTGATAATTAGTCCTTTGTGTTTATAGCTTCTTTTTTGGTACAGTGTTTACAGGATAGAGCTTATCAATGTTATTGGGTAGAATATTGACCCTTATGTCCTGTAAAATATTCTATGATTCATTGATATTTGCTGGTTTATATATTGCCACATTTGCTCAGTAGTGTATCAGGATGCTGTGTTGGCCATTAATTAAAACACATTTAAAGTGCCGTCTACTTTTTTATCTTGCAAATGCTTTTATTTCATCAAGTTAAATGCATGGTTTGGATTATTATTTTGTTGCATGATAATGTTTGTGCCTATAAGATGTTAATTACAGAATTAATCAATTTAAAATGTTATTCAATGTCCATGATTTTCTCCAGTAGAGAGAGTGAGAGAATCATCTTTATCTTTTTTCGATTGAACACTCTGTGACAATACTCTTTGTTCTTTTGTTAATGGAAGATTTCCCACGATTTAAAATTTTGTGACAAGGTGACAGAAACCTAACACTTGGTATCATAATGACAACCAAAATTCCTCATATTAAAGCCTTATTATTTCACAAATTCTAATGAGATCTGGCTCTTCTCTCCCTCCACCCTTTCTTGTCAGCATATCACCAAAAGGAAATATTGGTAACCCTCTTGTTCCACTTCCTAATTTGTTTCCTGAGTGTCCAGATCTCTTCCAATAATTGCCAGAACATTCCACTGACCTGAAACCAGTGATGGACAATATGAAGAGTGTGGCTTCATTATTTTAAGATCAACTTTCAAATATGCTCATAAAATTGTGCACTTACATAAGCCATGTGTGGGTTAGGGTTAGATATGCTTTAACTGTGGCATATGAATGCTAGCACCACCATTTATGTTGCATTTTTAGTTTAATGTTAGTTTTTTTTTATTTACATCAACTATTGTTGGAGACAGATTTATTGAAAAAATATCTACAATCTGTACAGACATTGAAATAAGGGTTGTATATCCCTTTTTTTTAAAGCAACCTATGGATGAAATATTTAAAATATTTTACTCTGCTTTTAGGTATTTCTGAGATATTATTGTATACCTCATGGTTTTGGACATGTGTTTCTGTTAAGACCATTTTCTCTTTCTACTATTTGTTTATTTTATTTCTTATTTCTTTTTATTGAATTTATGCACAGATCTAAATCCTTAGTGCTCTTCAAATTCAGATTGGGAGGAGATAAGCGAGGGTCTGGCTGCTCTGTTCAACTCACATTATTATTTTCTCACTAAGACCCTTTGCTATCTTCACTATTAGTTTGGCACATTCTAGCAGACAACATTTGGATTATAACACAGTTTGTCTTTTTTTCAATCTTGATAAAATCCTTGTATAAGAGTTTATTTTAGGCAATAATAAAAAGGAGGGATCCATCAAGCATAAAACAGGAGGGAAATCTAGAATTTATTGTGGACCTTCACTCTGATTTCAAGCAATCATGTGTGTATGACACCTATTGGGATATTTTCTTATAGAAAAACATTCTTTCCTTTTGAAAATGAAATCTCTATTATATGCAAGTTAAACTGTCTGTCTACCTACAATAAAGTCTGGAGGAGCAAAATGTTTCCAAAAATTGAAGGTGTCTTATGGATTGAACACTGCTTATCATACCTGTCCTTTTCCTCCTGATTTTTTATTAAGCTAAGCTTACATTTTGTCAAGAATCTTTGGCTTAAGAATGCTAAAAACTAAACTGCAAGACTCACCTTGCTATTATTTCCTTTCACCTTTTTTTTTCAAATATAGTGATGATTTGTTTGTTTTTTCTGTTGGATTATTTTACTACTTCACTGCTTTGGTTGACTTTACACGATGAGAAATGGTGGAGACAAAAGAAAAAAATTGGCACAATAGTTTTTCAGAGGTTTCACAGAAATAATGTTGTTTTCTTTGTGCTGCTTCCTGTTATACCTTCTGTTAAGTTCACAATTATATTTAGATAATTGTAAGTTTTCTTCAAGTTCTTCTGGGTCCACAGTGAGTATTATAATATGTTTGTACAATATGTATTAATATATTTCTTTAAATGGGAAAACTTGGAACTAGATGCTGAGCCTTTTAAATTTTTTTGTCAAAAATAAATTATAAGGGTGCACAGAGAACATCACATCAAATAAACAGTAACAATTTTTAAAAATATTTTCTTTAAATTATTCACTTAAAATTGTTTAGTATTGATCTCTCATTAAAAATTTTTGTCTAAGATTTTCATTCAATAATTATGCAAGAAAATTTTAAAAATTAAAAATGCAATGGTTTTTCTATTTTTTTAAAAAAAATAGGTTAAAATGCTAAAGTTTGTCTTGTAGCACTGGAATGCAATTGCTGTATTTTGTAAAGAATTTTTTTGCTTCTATAAAGGTATCCATATTGCATGGATGAAAATTAATAGATATTTGTTATCACCTTATATTTAGAAGCAAGAATAAAGTTTAATTTTTAAAAAAAAAAATAAAACAGCAATAAAACACAATAATATAACTAAAAAGAAAAATAATATGGGACCTTCATGTGAAACCCAGGTGAAAATGAAATTGTCATAATCATATCCAGGTGGGTTTGAGTTTAACTTCAAAACGACTTACGCCTGAGCCAAAAATTATTTTAGATCCATTAGAAATGATTTAACAGTACTGGAATTAAGTTTTGTTATTATTTAAATAGACTTTTTTTGCTGGTATATATCTATCAAATGATTTATCATTGGAACTGTATATATATATAGCTGCCTCAGATTTTGACTCGATGATTCTAGATTTTTCTCAAATTGTAGAAAGTATCTGAATATTATGATCTACTGCAGGTCTAGATGCCATTTAGGAAAATGCTGATGGCTAAGGAATCTCTGGCTTCTGATCTAGACCCCATAAATTTGCCATTGCAGACTTGAGTTCTCTACAATTAAGAATGCCACAGTAAAAGTCTTGTTTCACAGATTCTGAAAGAATTAGATGCTTTAAAATCAGTTAGCTCTGTGGAAAATTTGTGGCCATTCTTAATGAAAATCATGAAAGACACTTGTTAAAATGGTCTTCAGAGATGATTAATTCTAATATGTTGGGACTAACTGTATGGGAATCACAAAGATACCTACTGCTAAAATGGCATTTATGGACAGGTATTTCAGTCAATGACTACAGATAAAGATTACAGTACAGTTTTTTAGTCTTTATAGATTGGAATGCCTTATGTATTAGTTATTACTAGGTAAACAACATTAAGCCATGCATAAAAATCTATGTACAAATTAGTGATCATGAAAAAACACTTCTAAGGATGGCTTATAGAAGGTAATCTTAAGATACTGGTCTTCTATATAAGTAGTTTTTAGGACTATTTTGAAATTCTAGTGTGTTATTTAGTTTTGTTTCCTTGCATGGTTTGACATATGTTGATGTTTATCTCCTGTCTTTTCTCTTTGAAAAGTTTTCACTGGAGCTTTCTACACTGGGAAGACTCAAGTAGCTAAGCCACCATAGCCCATGTACAGCTGAGTAGCTCTTTCACCCTCTCCCTCAATTTTGTTTATGTCTTGTCTTGGTCAATGTCTAGCACACTATAAACCTCCCAGTAACTGTCAGATGTGGTCTTCATCCAAAACTAGCACTGGTCAGCATCAGAGTATTGTAGTCTATTCTGGATCACTTTAGATACACTGCTTATGAAGAGGAACATGGCAAGAGAGAAAGGGAGGAGGAGAAACTGATTTGTTCTGATGTGTGTATTAATTTGTCTTGTGGGAGAGTTGCTGAGGCGCACTTTCAGTCACCAACCAGTAATATTCTAGAATTTTTTTTGGTTAGTAAAATGATGTCAGCCAGGGTTTTCAACACTGAAAAATTGCTTTTAATCATTCATGCTTTTCACCATTGTCTGTTCATAGATTAATGGTGTAAAAGAAATCCTCTGTGATTATGTTAGTGTCATGTAAAATTTAAGATTTATTTTAATTTCACTGACTGGTCTCCGGAAATGTTTCTCTTGTTGCTGCCTACCAGTTATTTTTTTCACTAGTTTCCTAATTATTTTATTTTCAAGTAGTATTTTCTTCCTGGTTGATTAGGTTAGACAGTGTTTGGCCTATTGGACAAGAGAGAGAACTCTTCTAACTGCAGCATAGTACTTCCCAGCTGGTAATTACAACAACATTATAGTAGTTCCAGAAATGCAGTTTACTTTTAATACATATTACAGGGTTCAGGCAGATAATAGAATATGATAAAAAAAAAACACAATTTCATTGTATCATATTTTTCTTTCTCTTGTTATTTAGAAACTTAATACTATATTAGATATACTAATTTATTCATAAAATGTTACTACTTTAACACTTTGAAAGCTAATAGGATACAATGGTTTATTGGAAAAGAAAAAGAATACAATTATTGAAATGTCAATCAAAATTAGTTATGAACTCATTGCATATATTGTTGTTTCACAGATTTTTCTATTTTCTTTATAGATTATCTATTTAAAAAAAACACATTCCAGTTGCTTTCTGTACATATGGTAGTTAACACTTTATGCTAATCTTTATTTAGAAAATAGTTCAATTTGGTAATTAATGCTGTAAATGGTAAAAATAAGTAACTTTCTGTAATTACAACAACTTGAAGCTGCATCCTGACCTGATATCTTAATCCATTTGTTCTTCCCATTTTTCTGAAAAAAATAAATTAACAGCAATACACTAGCTGACCAAAACTAAAAGGAGTAACGAGGATTACTGATTATGTGGCAGGCTCCCCTGGAAAGACCTAAAATACTGCCAAGTCCTTTGTGATTTAAGTAATACTCATAATACCCAGGTATTCCAAAACAACAATCCAAGAAATTTGCATATGTTTACAGTCACTTAACAGTTTGAAGATGTTTGTTTTAGGAATTAATTTGCAATGGCTTTATCTAGTCATTCACATTCTTCTCTAACAGGTCTGGTGCTAATAAGATACCAAAAATGTACCAATTTTACCTGTCTCATCACTTCTGGTGTTAGTCTGTACATTTAAAGAAGTTTAAAAGAAACCTGGCCCAGGTTTTCTGGTGTTTTATTATCTGAATTTCAAAGACACGGTGATGACCAAAATAGAAGAAAAAGATTAGTTACTGTGAAAAAAAAAAAATTATAACTAACATTGTAATCTGTTCTAGAAGGTTAGGAAGTCACAGTAAGATGCTCACTGAATTTAGCTTTTTTGTCCAGTTTTTGCAGGTTTATAATTTAGTTACTATGAGTGTGTGAGCCAATAAGAATTTACAAGTGCACCTTTTCATTGCCCTATATTTGACAGTAGAATATTTGTTCTAACATGCAGTATATTTTTATAATTTTCACATAATGGACGTAAAAATACTATATCCTTAAGTAAGCAATGAATATCCTACTTCCACTAAAATAATTAGCAGATTTAAGAAAGCTGAGGTGTTGTTTTTCAGATGATCATTTTTTAATAGTTCATTAATACAGGAATACTCCGATTTATGTAAGGGTTATGTTTGAGTTGGCTCGCACACTTCTGCTTATTACCTTGCATCCACACCGTCAACAGTTTCTCCATCTCAGCAATCACACCAGTCCTTTGTTTCATTATCACTGTAGATTTCATGGGGAGTCAGATCCTTTCAAATGTTCTTTAATACAGTATTTGTCTCTCACTGTCACGTTAACTGTCAACACGGCCATGCCCAGGCCACATGCAATGGATGAGAACAGTTTGCCCATCTTCATATTTCTTTACTATGCTCACCTTCTCAAGCGTAATCACCTTACACTTCTCTGCGGAACCACTAGCATCATTTTATGCTTTGGCGCCATCACTTGCAATGGAAAATTTATGTAAAAATGTAAAGATTTACACACAACTAAACTCATTTGATGGATGCTAACTCACAACTGAGAGTATGGGAGAAAGATGCTGGCCGACTAACACACACAGACCCTAGTGCGCATTACTCCATGACTCAAAGTAGTGCCCGCTCACACCCAGGTACACAATGCATAACATTTTTGCCAAATCTAAAATTTTTTTTTTTGGAATTTATTTCTTACATAAAGTCGAATTTACATAAGTCGGGGTATTCCTGCATGTTTTAAATTTTCAGTGAATTTGGAAATGGTGTAATTATCTACTATCCTTTTTAAGATGTAGTTAAATACCATAGCTTGCATTGCTAATGTAGTAGCAGAAATGGGATATTCTGCTCTCTGCCTGGAGCTTTCATTTGATACTTCTGGTTCCATAAAGATAAAGCAGCTTAAATAAAACCCATAGACTGTTTTCAATGAATGAATTTTTTTGGACTGAACATCCGTATCAAAGTTTTGATTTCAATGGATTTCATCAACATTACATAGGTACTGCAGTGTATGATAATAAAGATTGCTAAAACAGAAATAGTTTTTTCTATTTAAAAAAAGACAAAAAAATTGTTTAACGCATGTAGTTCAAGTAATTATATTTAGATATATTAATGGAAATGTATTTATAGTAACTACCAGGCAGCCTCCTGTTGGGTGGAATTTGAACTAGCAACATGACAAATAAATCTGCTACTTTCCAAAGTGCTGGCTTAATTCCCATCCTGAGAGAGATATGGGTTAGAGTACAAATAAATCTTTGTGCCAGTCAAGCAAACAAATGTTTCACATGTGCATATAACCCCTGCCCCCTCTAAATCAGGATTTCAGGTGGAAAGCAGTACATCATTTGGAAGAAGACCAAGAAATTATGACAATTGAGCTAAGTTGGAAACCCCAGTTTCTGCTAGATTATTTTAATTATCTACATGGTCTCATGTGTCTTAAATCACATTATTTAAACTGCTGTGGCATGAGCTGCCATTTCAAAACAAGGGAGATCATTTCTGCTGAAAAAATACGGTTTTTAGCATTTTTGTAGTAACCAGAGAATAACAATGTATATATAGATATATCTGTGTATACTAGGGATGTTCAAATATAACCTGGACAGATATCATTACAGTAATGCTATTTCAGCCAGGTTTCATTTGAACACCCCTTATGCACAAAAACTTGACATAAGTAGATACCCCTTGAGACTCAAATAGACTATTCCAGTCACAGGAGAAACATGAAAGCCAGAGAATCTTAGTTTGTAGCCAGCCATGTCACAAACAGGAGTTTCATGGATTTGATAAAGGCACATTGTTGGAAGCCAATAGGAAATCTCCAATGCTTGGATATTCCATTGTCAATTGTTAACAGGATGATTGTCTAGTTCAAAAGTAGCCTTAAGACAAGCATTCATGTGTGTCCTGGATGCCAAAGGCCAACAATGGAAAGAAACTATGTGCTGTGAAGAGGAGCATGGAAACTGAACTTCAATTACCAACCTCAAATGTGGCAAAAACATATGCAGGTGCCCACAAGAACAAATCCATGTGGTGCAACACCATCTGTTATTAGAAACTAAGAATAAAAATGTCAAATAGTGTCTAACCATATGATTACAATAGTATTAATCACATCTCCACATTAACTTTGGATCTATTTGTATTTAGCAAGATTTTCTTGATGAGTAACTTTTTCATACACCTTTGATGAATTGGATCTGTATCTAGATATTTGTTTATTTTTTGGCATTTATCTATTAGTTCTCTACATTACCACATGGTAATGAAAATAGTACAGAACTCGGAGCATTACCACCTGCATACATGAGTGAAATTCGTAGGTACTTGCCACACGATTTAATAATTTTATAAGCCTATCTCTCACCTTTGAAAAGAAAAAAAAGTAAAAGTTGTAGTAAAGTTACGATAATTAAAACAAATTTTTTAAAAAATATAATAAAAAAAATCTTTTTAAAATAGTTTAATCTTAAATGCAATAGTTAGAGCTATAAAGAAGCAGAAAGAGTTTCACCTTATATAAAACAAGGCTATTCAATGCATTTTTAAATGAAATAACATCTAATGTTCTATTCAGATTTCTTTGCAATCTGTTACAAATAAATACAATAAGCAGGTCCCACAACTATGGACATAGTTTAAAACTTTGATTTTTAAAGTAGACACAACATTATTTCTTTGCATGCTGATTCACAATTATTATGTTTGTAAGATATAGTTTAAAGATTTTTTGTTGTTGTTTTGTCTCATTCTCACTAGTAAATAAGATGATTCAGTCTGGTTTAATTTACAGTAGGAAGCCAGCAAATGTTAAACAGCAGATTCATAGCTGGGAAATAACTGCCCATTTCCTTTCCTGGCTAGAAGCACAGATAAATTAAATCAGCAGATTGGAAACTGAATCAGTTTGTGTTTTCTCAGAGGACTTTATTCAGGAAAAAAAAGACAGCAACAACAACGAATAGAATAAAGCAACAGAAAAAAATGCATTAAACTGATTAAATAACGAATGTTGAATCTACATTAACCTTTGTTTATACAAGTGCCAGAATGATGCTCGGGGAGGGGGGGGGCAAAATATCAATAACATAATACTTTTTTGTTTTATTTCCATAACCAGGTTAATAATGAGCAAAGTAACTTGAAGAATACACCATGTAGATATAAAGATGTTGGGATTTCATGAAAAGTTTTTATTGATGTTTTATCTTAAGTTTTTTTGTGTTTTTAAAGTTTAGTTAAAATATTAATATTACTATTTCACAGCATCTACCTAATAAAAAAGAATCCAGATCCACTCCACACCAGTGCCAGATTTTAAAACTGTAGATCCAGCACGTAATAGTAAGGAGTCTAAAACTGGGACTAATATGGGACCAAAACATTAACAGTGCAATCGTTTATAACCCTTTGGGCATTTGATGATGACAATGGTCACTCATCATAATCGAAGATGGCCATTCACAAGTTGCATGCGAACACCTGGGCTCGTGAGTTTGTCTATAGTGTAGGAGCTGCTCCAGACTTAGGCAGCAAGCAAGTAACCTGGTGTCAGGGAGCATCCGAGAAGATCAGACTTACTGCCTGCAGTAGGACATTTGATAAGTCGACAAATCAGACACACTGCTTTGTTGTTGTTATCTATTAAATATAAGCAAAAAATTAAGTAGCATATCTATATATTTTGTTTAGTATATGAATATCAGGAAAATTGTTCATTCAGGATTTCATGCATTAATAACGTGTATATTTAGAAACGTCTTTAATTAACGAATCTTAATTACTAACTGCTTATTCAGTTAAGGTCTGATACATTGCAGTATGAATCATGATGTTGAGATAATATTGAAAGTTGAAGTTTGTAAAATTATTATTAAAAAAGATGCATTTAAAACTGATATTTCGTTTTTTTTCTTTTATCATTAAAACTAGTTTATTAAAAACAAAATTTCCATTACACTTTACTTAATTTGCATGTTTTATTTGTTATCAAGCTAGATTCATAAATACTAACTACTTTTTCCATAATTTGTGACCACCTTGGTTTTGTTCAATTGAAAATGAATTCAGATAGAGTTGAAATACTTGGGGGTGAATTTTTTGGTTTTGTCTTTTGTATATATACTAGATGTTCAAATGAGGCTGAAATAACATTGCCAGGTTTCATTTTAATGTCTCTAATAGCTGAATGATGCCAAAAATGTTACTACAGGTTTCAAATTTTCATATGGTATTTTAAAGTAAAAGTGTATGGAATTTGAAATGAAATTGGTTTCTTTTCTGCTGTTAATGTCTCATTGTAATACCACAAGAACCAGAGTCTTTTTCTGCCTTTCATAGGCAGGTATTATTTCAGTAGTTTTCAAGTATTTGCAACATGAACTAAGGCATTTTAACTCAGTCTTCTATAATTGAGTGACTTCTTTGGCTTTCTTAGAATTGCTTTATTGAAATGGAGAATGAAGTTAAAATTCTGAGTTACTGAATAAAAATATTCATAATAATTAAATCAGCTTTGTAGGAAATCTTTAGCAAAACTTCCTTCACTGCAACATTATGAAAACTCACAATTAACTTCAGATCATTGGCAATTGCTTCCAAATGTTTATCCATCAGATGAATATGGTAGATGTGGTAAAATCCTCAAAGAAAAGAAAATAAGAAACTTCACCAAAAACAAATCATGCTAAAAAACTTAGCCTCCCCCAAAGTAGGAAAGCAACATAATTAGCTTTGAATTTGCTTTTAATGATTGGCAGACATTTTATCAACTTTTACTAGCATTAGTGAGTTTTTAGCAGCACTGCATTGTGGGGAAACCAGATTTAAATTGCATACACATTTCCTTTAACCAGTGCTGAAAAAAGAAAAATAAGTAACACGCTAAATATTTTTATTAAGTAATATGACTTTTCTTATATTACATAGTCTGTTTGGAATATTAAACTTGTATAATAAGGTGGTATCCCTCTATCTTCATTTGTCAGATTTCTTTAGAGAATGGGAAAGATAAATGCTTCTCTCTCTCTCTCTTGTTTTAATCAAATGCTATTAAATTTAAGTAAGATTTGTATTTAATATTTTTACTAGAGTTATGTAGAAATTTCTTTCTAATCATGGAAACGCTTCCGCAATAATATTTCTATTTTTTTTTAGCATTGTTATTATGAGTTTAAAATCCAAAAAAATAATATAAGTGATTTTTTAAGACTCTATAGTGGACATTAAGACCTACATGTTGGCTTCATTAAGGAAATATCAAAGAGCCAGGGTAAATTTAGCATGAAAACTTCAAGGGATAAATTGGTTTTATATGTCATCTTTGATCTCCAGCCTTGTACTTTTTAATGATGATTCTACTGGTCAGGAGTTGTAAAGGCTAAAGGCTATCTACTCTGCCACCAGCCAATCAGTCAGAACATCTGTACCATTCTATGGATAATTTCCTCTGATTCCCCCCCTCCCTCCTCTGGGGCTCTCTGTGAAGTCTGGACAGCCCTCTCTGCTTGTCATGCATCTGTACAGACTCTCATCCTTTCCAGGGAGGTATCATAACAGGAACTAAAGGTTTATTTGTATTGGATTGTTGACCTTGACTGGTTACTATAAATAATACCAGGAAGATAACACAAATGCATCTAGTTCTTAGCACTTTGATGGTCAGAAAATAATGGTAAATTTAATACATGAAAAAATGTACTTTTAATTTTACTCTCAGTTAAAAAAACAAACAAACAAAAACTGATTTTAACACGTTTCTTTTTTTTTTCAATATGCTTGTTCTCACTTAAAAATTTTATTCTGTATTTCTGTCCAAAGTTGGTTGGATTTTTTAGTGTAACTTCATTTTCAAATAATTTGAAATTTAAATTTAATCTGTTGACATACTGACTTGACAGTAAAGAATTATTCTTTAATTTGAAAAAAAAAAAAAAGAAGTGATTTTTAAGGTGTTCGGTCATATCTTGTTCAAGGAGAAGCAAGTTATAAAACCATTTAATGGATTTTGAATATATGGACAGCAAACAATTTTTTTTTACTTTTTTATCTGCAATGAAAATATGCCAGTTATGCTCGCAAAATTACAGCAGGGCTTGATGCCAGAACGCAACTGTAAATAAATGAAATAAATTAGCAGTAGGAGTTGCTGGTAATGATAGTGTTAACCAGTTTAAAATTCACATTGGCAGCCATTTTTCTACCCTGGGGACCTTACATTAGTTATTATGGCTTCTTGTCTCCTTAAAACTAAGCTAAATGCTGTTTTGTTAGTGAAAGAATTAATGGCCACTGTAAATGATTAGTATTAATCTTTTGTCATTTTCAATTTTTCCAACTGGAAAATATAGGCAGCGAATTTGAACTGTGTGAAGTTTTTCTTAGTAAGTTTTGAATGTTTGTGTACTGTTAAATGACAGGAGAAAACTCTTCTCCAATGGGATGGTGTAGTGGAGCATGGAAGAGGCAGGTAAAGAAGCAGGCCTTTTGGGGTCTGTCTGTCTGCGTTCTTTCTGTATTCATGACTGGGGGATTAGCTCAGTTTGGTGTACCTCCCTGGCATAGTTCCGTCTTTCTTACTCTCCTTCACTAGCTATGGTTTTCTCCAGCTGCCTCTTACATATAAGAAAATGAGGAGTTCTTGTAAGGATTTCCCTACTAGAGTTAGAAGTGCAGGGACTGCGCATAGCACAGGATTGGTAATGCTTCATAGTGGACAACCATGGATGGCAGCAGGGTTAGGGTTAGGTAAAAATAGTGGGGACCCAGACAGTGTACTTTATCATATGATGGATTTTACTGCATGCATTAATTTTCAGAATTTAAACCACAATAACTTCTTTAAAGTGATGCCATTGATGTAAGTGCAGCAGTTAGAGTTGAAACATTGATCAGATTGAGTCATCCCAAAAAGTTAGCAACCAGCAGGTCACAGGTTTAAAGAAATGCTCGCTGCAAAAATGACAACATTACATGTCTAAACATTCTCCCTGAGACTAAACCTTGATGGACCACGGCAGGGATAGATGGTGTTAGCTTGGCCTATCTAACTCATCTACATTTTTCCTTTCATTTATTCATATGCACCAATATTTACTGCAATTTTTTTTATTTTTTATTTTAAGAAAATATGCTAAAGAAAAAGTATTACAAATAAAAAATCAGTTCGTTTAATTTTGTTTTAATCAGATTTTTGCCAAATTTAAATATGAAACACTTTGACCTAATATATTTATTAACAATATGAAATTTCTTACTCTCTTCTCAGAAGTGGAAGGAAAGGTTTATATTTATTTTTAACACTTAATATTGTGATCCATCATAAGCGAATCCTATAACTCATGGACTTAGTTTAAAATGTTTGATGAATAATAGGTGTGACATCTTTAAAAACTATTGCTACTTCTCTAATTGCATGTAATGTGGAAAAAAATGAGTAAAAGTTTACTATGCATCTTGTAAATTGGTCAAATATCAAAAAATAACAATTTTTTTTTCTTTAAATTATGGTATAATTTGTTGTTTTTTAACATTCTAAAAGAAATTTTAAAAATATTTGTTACTGGTTTATGAATATAGAAACAACAAAACAGGGTTTTCTCAGGTGTTTTTACTTCATTGTTCCTATAGTGTGCTGCTAATAATGAATTCAGCAGACATGTTTTCACATCAGAGTGGCTACCTGTAAATCATTGTTTGAAATTTCCCTTGTATTGCACTAAAATTTTCTTCTGATAAAGTTTCTTCACTGATTCATCAGAATAATGGTTAAGTGGAATAAGTTATTCAGGGTGATCATATGTCTCTTCAATTCTTGGTACATGTCCAGTAGATCTGCGTGATTATGTAGCAGCAGGTCTCTTGAGATAACCTAGGTTGGGCTGGCATGCAAGCTGGAAGTGTGGCACATACAGAAGTTTTTACTTTGTCTGCATTCTTGTGCTACATCACCACAATCTTTCATGTAGCTCCTCAGTGAATTGTTGCAAGTGGTCAGACTGGGACTGCATGGAGGTCACTTCAAAGGTACTGTGATATTGCAACCTATTCACCTGTTCAGAAGAGTGCCATATAAGTCAGGGGTGACTAATGCACGATATGCTGTCGTCCCCTTTTGTTAGAACCACACAGGTTCAATAATACTCTCATTCTTTCAGTTGTGGAACAAACAGACCACCCTTTCAACATATGCAGATATGTTCCCTGACTGACAGGACCATAAATAAAATATGGCCCAATACCATTTTTACTGTTCACTGTAGTCGTCCTCATAACTCTGGATAAATAACTTCTTAGAAAATCTTCATGTAAATGTGTCTTTAGCGATGATACTAGAGAATCCAGCCTTAGGTCCTCTTTCTACTTCGTGCTTTAAATGAATGATATCAATAATGTAATATTCATAAAAAATATGTTTTCAGATGATACTAAAATGTACACAGTCCACATTATTTCAACCTAAAGGATCTGATTTGATTTCGATTGACATTACAGATTTAAAATATTTACTTCATATATGTAATTTGTTTTAAGTGTTATCTCAGCAGCAGCCATTTTTAAAATGATCTACTACTAATATGCCATCTATGCAAAGTAAAAGTTAGCATATAGCAGGATTGTGTATAATTTGTGAGCCTATATATATATATATATATAAAATGTGTAAAAGTAAACAAAAACAGAAGATTTATATCACATTTGTATAGTTTTCAAAAAAAAAAGCAGGGTCTGCTTTAGTGCAAGAAATTTACTTTAGAAACTTTTATGAAGCCAGTCTTTCAGATTTTGTTCATTACTTTCTTTTTTAATTTATTTATAAGAAAATGAATGCATTAACAATTTTGTTGCTTATTTAAAAAAAAATAGCACAATTTAGACTGATTGACTAGTTGTTTGGTTTAGGAGTTTAATCTAAGTACAAGCAATTCCAAAATATTTTAAAAATCTAGCTGGGTGCAATGCAAGCAGCAAATACAATTTTATATTATACATATTATTGAGTAGTGGGGTGTGAAAAATGATCTCTATAACTCCATTAATGAGCTGCAGCAATTGCAGATTGCCTTGAAGACTAGTAATCAAGGAAATAGGAGAATTTTGGGACTATAAAATGAAGAGTTACTTGTTGGCTGATGAGCTACATGACAACTCCCATTGAGATAGTCTTGCTCATTACCAGTTTATCTCTGGGGGATCTGTGTTCTATCTGAAGAGCTAACCCCCCCACCTGTCAATTGCAGGAGCCCTCTTTAGAATGAGGGGTCTGGCTTTGTGCAGGATAGGATAGATGCAGAAAGATAGGCTTGTTTGAGACCTGTAAAAAATGTCCATTTAATCTGGTTCCCCACATCTCTGCTGGTTCCCTCTCCCTGTCCAATAGCAGGGAGTGTGAATGGATTGGGGGGGGGGTGATGTAAACTCAAGTTAACAAGAGATAATTAACTGTAGGATCATTTCCTGGAAAAGCATCACCAAGTTAGGCCACAAATGTTAAGGTACTTAATTTTAAGAAAATAAATGTATTGAAAGTTGCACATTTTCTTAAATCTACAATAAACAAAAAAAATTTGCCATTTCTGTTTAATTGCATCATTTTAAAGTAACATTTGTTAAGTTTATAATGATAAATAATACTTCTCATGCATAACTTTATTGTTGTATTTCCAATAACATTTTAGTTTTAAATATGCAATGGCTAGCTCAGAGGTGTAGCGCTTTTCTTTCAGACCTGTATTATAATAATTACTTGCTCTTATTTATCTGGAGCATATCATATACTTCCATACTGTTTTAAAAAAGAGACCTCTTTCATATAAGTTCTGTAGTCATAGAATAAGCAGCAACATTTATGGCTAAGGACATACATTTGTCATCTTTATGAATGTGGAGAAAAAGGAAAAACAAACAAGAGTTACTCTGTAATGTAAATATAAAGTACAGGTGAAAATATTCCAGACTTTTGCTGTACATGTAATGTTAGTGAGCCTGGACTTCTAGATTAAATATATATATATATAGCATTATGCAAATTATATACCATCTGGAAACACTACATTACCCATAATTCTACACTATATCCAAATAAATGCTTTTTCCTTTTTTCTTTTGTAGCAACACTTAGTCAACTTGGCAAAGGAATGATTATTTAGGAATATACAAACTTTAAATTTTATGTAAAAGAAAAATAACCCAACAAGTTGTGCCACCTGGCCAGTAATATTATTGATTAATAAAAAACTCCATCCACATTTAATGACTACTTTCATCTATACTCTAAATAGTACATTTAGAAGGATGTTGATCCACATTATCACTTTCTCTGGCTATTTATGTTGCTTTGTTTTCCAGTGAAGCTAATGGCGTGAACGGTGTGCGTTATCTAGTTTGTTTATTTACTTTATATGTGATGGAATCCAACAGCAAATCCTTTCCTT
The DNA here is from genome assembly GCA_018389105.1 of Nautilus pompilius. Lineage (NCBI taxonomy): Eukaryota > Metazoa > Mollusca > Cephalopoda > Nautilida > Nautilidae > Nautilus > Nautilus pompilius. The sequence continues at coordinate 1,887,231 of JACATO010000348.1, read as the reverse complement.
CTGATGATGTGGAGATCTTAAGTGTTCATACTTCAGATATTTCATCATTTAGCTGGTTGGACAACAATGGTCTATGCTATAAATTAAATTTTTTTCTTCCAGCCATTTTCTATTTATATTTTTTTTTCATTTGGATTACTAAACTGTGTGCTAACTCATTGGTTCTATTTGAGTTATTCCTTGACTTTTTCAATAATTTTAATTAGGTAGGTCTATGCAAAATATTGCATTTCCAGAATGAGCAAGGGTTAAAATGCAGAGTGATGCACCAGTTACCAAACATTTTTTCCAGTAGTTCAGTTCCTTCCATGATTTTTAGTTTTATACAAAACTTAAGAGCAGCAGTTTGTCAACAAATTTTATTTCTGCAATAACTTCATTAATTTTGAGAAAATTTCAATGTTCTAAAACTTTTGATATTTGCCAACAATGCTCACCTGTCAAGAAGTTCACAGACAACTTTGTGTATATCATGGTGCTATGTGGTACAATTGCGAGTTTTCATTGTGCAAATTGGTGCACTGGTAACATTTGTATGGGTTCTGATGCTGATATACTACTGCTATTTTCACTTGATACAAATTGCAATTTCTGAAGTATAAGTGCATGAGTATTTAACTGAGTATTTCTTATATATATGTGATAATTCAGGATTTGTAATTTTAGCTTTGAAACCAAACTATAAGTAGTAGGGATGGATATAAGTTAAAAATGTATATAATGGAATGTTTATATAATGTTAACACATTCCTGTGCAGGCACTGTAAGTACAAGGCAAGATATTGTGTAATTGTAACTCATGCAGAAATGCTATTTTGTTGGTATTACTAATAATTTGGAATATTTTGGACTATATCTCAAGTGCATGCATTATAAACTCGTAGAAAAATGTAATTTTTTCAATTGAAAATATGAAGCCAAGCAAATTCCTAAATAGCCTTTTAAAATACTACAGTCATGTAAATAGGAGGGGGGGGAATAATAGGTCAAGACTTTTTTGCTTATTCTCATCTTTCTTGGCTGCTTATTTAAAGGTAAGGTTATCTGTGTTGTGTAGCCTCTAAAGGTCAGGCTAAAGAATTTTAGCTTACAGAAGTCCAACTTCACTCCAGTTGAGGAGTTTATCAGTATCCCCATGGTAGGTGTTGCAAGGTGAAAGATAACTGAGATTTTAGCTAGTCATGTATTTCATTGAGATAGCAGTCTGGTCAACTGCCAAACCATTGGAATTCATCACTGCAAAACTTTGAAACTTCACCAAGCCGAAGATACACAATACAAAAGATTTCTCTTCTGACTTTTACATCTGACTTGATTCAGTTGTAAAGAATGCTCATATTTCCACTGCCTTTCTTTTCTTTTTGTTGTTGTTGTTTGTTTTGCATTTTTAATGAGATAGGAGAGCTTCAAGGTGGGATAGATAGGAGCTCCCAAGATATCTTATCCTTAATGCATGAATAGATACTGTTGCATTAGTTGTTTCTGCCTTCAGTATCCTAAACACTTGTTTAATGTGGGTAGCTGTTCATATACCAGAGATTCAGATAACCTTGGGTAGCCTTTTTGACTTATGTAGTAGAAATCTTCTCGCATACATGATAAATTTATCTTGGTATCAGTTACACTGTAAAGTAATTCTAATTTAATTATATCTAACAAGTTGTCCTGTGTATACATAAACAGTCATCAGCCATGAAGACAAGTCTGAGTAAAGTCACTGCTTTTACCTTACACAATTAATTTTAATTTGCTAATATGAACCATTCCTGATATAAGACCATCTTTACTCAGGGATTAGTGTTTACAGCCTGTACAACTATACTCTATATTATTAACTGAAAATCCGTCAAAAGATTTAAGTGAAAATGGTAATTGCAAACTTTTGAAATATCAGCTGAAGAAGAAATGGTAGAATATGCTGCTGATTGGTTAGTATTGTTTCATTTAACATGATTCTTCTTGGGGAGATGGCATTTATGAATACCCTAGTAGAAATAAAATCTTATAATTAAATGGAAAAAAAAAAAAAACAACAAGATAATCCACCAGCTTTCCTGGTTCAGTCATGCATCATAATGGCTGTAGGGCTTTACATAATCTACTGACCTAGTCCACAATGAACAGGTATGGTCATCTTGGAAAAGCTCAGTTCAGCAATGCCCTCAAGCAGGTGTGGCCTTAATTTGGTAATTCACTGCTTAGAAAGGTAATCTGAAGTAATGAAACTGCCATTATATTGAGTAGTAGATAAATATTCATAGGCATTTAAAAGGAAGGCAGGTGGAAAAGAAAATAGTGGTCTTTGAGTCAGGTGAAGTTATTTAGATCTAATGAGGGAGATAACAAATCTATTTGAGAGAGATAAGATCAGTCAGGTTCAATTCATCATTAACATTTGTAACGCAACCCTGTTTTAGCAAAAAAATACTGTTTCATGACTGGACTTTATTCCACAGTAAGTTTATGTAGTGAGAAAGGAAATAATTTTGGCTTTTATAAATTCATCCCATGTGATTTAGTTTATGAACATTTGCTGCACTGGTAATCTACTAATATACAATGTGGTTTACTTCAAGATCTAACCACTTCATCCATGTTTATTTTTCATGGGTAGCTTATCAAAGTTATTTGAAAATTTCAAGTGTGCCAGTTTCCCCCTCATATTAGCAAAACAAACTCATTTCTTCAAAATGCTCATTAACTAAACTAAGAGTGAGCCTGATTTTTCCAGATGTTCGTTAGCCAAACTGAAGATAAATCTAAACAATTATACGTGTTTTCTACACAAAAAATAAATTCTAAAAAACACCAAAATTTAGAACTTAATAAACAACGGAAATATTTTTTGTGCAGACAGAGAGAGAGAGAGAGAATAATGTATAAAATGCATTTCTCTTTTCAAAAAGTGAGCATCATCAAACATCTATATCACAGGGATGAAACAGGATATAAACAGAGTACTTATGGTAAAACAATGCACATAACAGCAAAATTAATATGATACAGCTTGAGAGACAATGCAATGTTACACTTGCGTCACGATCTCCATACTTCACCAGTATGACAGCTAGGTGTATTTAGTACCAACCTCTTCCAAATCCTTCCTAAAGACTGATTTGTATAACTGTAATGTATATACTTATTGTATTATCATGAAATATCTGCTTGCCCTCTCTTTATATATGCTTACATACATATACCGGAATTTATGGAATATACATGGGAATAAATTACAAAGATAAAATGCCAACAATTTCCAGTCTAATGATATTCTGCCATGTTTGAAGGAGGTTAGGGTTATTTTCTAAGTTTTATTTTTATTTTTTTTGTAGAGCCAACAAATCTCTTGGTTTCTTCTCACTATTCACCACCTGACCCATGTGGGTTTTCTTCCACATCTAATTCTAGAGGGGACTTTGGTAGGTTCATTAAGTCAAAGTTGGAGTGTGCCAAGCCCATCAGTGCTGCCCTCAGTTTTCACTGTAACACGCCCAGTCCTTTCTACCAGCTAAGCTAGGGTTTTGGGTTGTAATAAGCAATTGCAACTTAAATCCAGACTGATTGTTTAATGCAAAGATAATAAGAGAGCTGATGTTTTTTTTTTAGTTAATTTTTAACTAAAAAACAAAGTATAATTTTCATTGTTTCTGTACTCATTACGCAGACTTGCCCATTTTGTGCTACTTAATACTGTGGAGTAATTATTGAACAAACCAGCTCAGGCTGAACTGGTTCACAGAGTCTGTCTCTTTTTTTGGTTTAATCTCTGAGACAGACATATATATATATATATAACTGGTAGCAGCAGGATCAGTCAGGTAAGTTCTGGATTTTTACCTAATGGTTGCTGGATCCTTCATTGTGATAGCATGAAAGCTAACATCCATACTAAGCATGGCACGATTTTTGGTTTCTCAATTTTTACTATAGGTAGTTGTACCATTAAGGATCTGCAATGTAAACTCTAGCATTTTCTTTTGTCTTTTTTTAGACAGATTTCAGCTAAATTTGGTTAGTGCTGAGCTCTTGGTTTCCATAACATTGCCTTAGACATCTTCATCACTTGAAATCTTGTTCATTGGTTTTTGTAGCCTTGCATTTCTAGGAATCTTTCACACAGCTGTTAAACCGAGAGCGTGGAACAATTAATAGCTTTCCTTCAACCAGTTTAATCCTTGTTATTGGAAATTAAGTTTAATATAAATTTGTAACCCTTAACAAAAATAATAGCTTTATTGTTTTGTTTTCACGATTCAATAAATAAGCCAGCAAGGTGTCCATGCTGACGACTTATTAAATACAAACAGTCTGTAGGTTTGGTTTTGACCAAGTATTATTTCACAAGATAATTAAGACATGTAAGTGTTCACATGCTGTGGGTGCCTGATTACAGTGTGTGTCTTGTGTAAACAACAGTTAATAGGCTGCTGAACTTTGAGCTGAAATGATGAGTAAGTGACAACAATGAACAACTGCTTTTGATAAACTTGAAGGAGTTGAGGCCTTTCCTCACTGAACACACCCTGGGAAATCTAATAAACTGATCTTTTAGAGATTTCTATCAATTTATGAGTGGCTTTTAATTTAGATGGCCTAGATTTTTCCAATTCAGATTTCAAGTAAATAATTCTGATTTCCTAACCACTGCTAGCTTATAAGTGTTAGAAATTGACCTCTCTTAAACTGGGGTCAAAGATATAACACTTTTGGGGGATGGCTTTAACCCTAAACTCCATTACTTAAACAAAAAATAAATCTGTGTAAATGTAAAAAAGAAAAAAAAAAGCCTTTTTAATTTAGAAAAGTAAAATTCTCTAAGTTTATATGATATAATAGTTATGCAATTATCTCTTAGCCATTAGTGGCTTATAATTTATTGGTATATTCAGCGCTTTATTTATTTTATTTTTTTTTGTTTTACTTTATTTGACTCTAGATTCCTATTAGAACTCTGTGAAAATGTCTTTCAATGGTGGTTGTTTGTGCATTATTGTTCACTTCATCTTGTTGAGGAATACTTTCTACAGTCTCCTCATATAGCCAGCTTAGCCCCTCGCTAAAAGCAAGTGGAGGCAATGATGATTTCGCTAATAAGGCTCCCTTCTGCAGATTAGCAGACTTGGCACTCTGCTGGGCTGAATTCTGGTGCCAATGCTTCCTCTTGTTAACCTTACACTGATGAAAAGGAAGTGGTCTTTGGTGAAAGTTTTCCAGTGCTACAACCAAACACCAGGCGGAAGATTGTACTTATGTATCTCTTCATCATGTGCGCAGGTGTCTATAGCTACGTAGCCAAGTTTTTTTTTTTTGTTATTTTCTAGCTTAGCATAGAATCTCAAGACAATTCTGGTTTCAATTTCAGTTAGCAAATCTAATATGATGACTTTGTTTCCAGTTTTCTATAAAATTAATCAATATAAAAAGAATGCAAATAAAAGTCTATTACAGTAAAACTTCGATTCAACAGACTTCAGAAACAACGGATGCTGCTGTCTGGTCTCCTGAAAGTCCACGTTGAGCTGTGCGAAAAATTTTTTGCTTGGGCACCTTTTGTGCATGTGTAAGTAACCAGCGAATATAAACGTCCATATTTAAAGGATTCCCCTATTAGTCCATTAAATCGACGTTTTACTATATTACAAATATGCTTGGGTGCCTTCTGCCATATCTGTTGCGAAAATAAATTTGATTTGATACATAAACGATATTGGCAGTAAACTTAGAGGAACAAATTTTAACAAAACAAAACTGTGGTAACAATACAACTAAATAAATATTTGAATGGGCAGTGCAGTAGGCTAGTGGTTAATTTCTAAGGGTTCATGTTTGCTTTTTATGGGACCAGCTTGAAGGGTTTTTTTTTTCCTTCCTTCCTTCCTTTACCAGCCAGTCATGTGGGTTTCTTCTGGGTACTACAGTTTTCTCTAAAATCTAAAAATGAAAAGCTTTTCCTGCTGAATTCAGAAGTACTAAGCTCAGTGCAGTGCAATATTGGAATCACTCACCAGTAGACAAACGTGGTAGTTCACTTCTTTACCAGAGTTGTCTACCTTGTAGACATTAATGTACACTAACAACAACAATATTCCAAAGTATCCCTTAGTTGTTAACACAATGAAACCAACTTGGGAACAGTCTAAAAAATATGCTACAAAAATGGAATACTTGTGCTTCCTTTATATTAGAGTTGGAGAAAAAGATAACAAAATGTACACATTAAATGAAGGTGCACAAAAGTTGCGTTCATCCAAAACAGGCTTTAGTTATCTGATTGATAAAGATTCTTGAAGTTTTAAATCCAAACAAGATTAGCCTTACCAGTATGTTTATTCTATAAGTATGCTCACAGAACCTTTTTTTCTCTAATATTTAAAATGAAAATGTTTTTTTTTTACATTCTGAGCAGTTAATCAACTATATAAAATTGAAATATAATCACTACAAGCCAAGCAAAATACAAATAAATGTCTTCTCGATAATTTTTTTATACTTAAAGCATTTCCTCCTCCCAGATTTGTAATACCTCAAAGCGTGGTGATTCTTTATTGTTTGTTTCTTAGAAGATGCTCGCTTGCTTAGTAGTACACTCACATTTCATAGTTCTCTTGGCAGATACTAATTCAGCTTTAAAAACTGTATTATTAGTTTGACGTTCTCAGATGTGGGAGGAAAAAACTACCGGTTGGTGAAGAACGAGATGAAACCACGCTAGAGAGGGCATGACGAGTGGACAAGTATGCCTTTAAGTGGGCTTGCAGTAGTTTTACTGTGGTCGCTATTGCTGTTCTGTTTTTGCCAGTAAGCATGAGACGTCATGACGGTGGAAAGTTGCATTCACAGATGTGAGATTCTTTATATTTTGCAAATATTTTCCACCTCAGATGTCTGAAATGGAAAAAAAAACAAAAAAATTTGTTTCAACAGTTGCTGTGAAGACTTTCCTTTTTAAATTTTAATCTCAATGTTACAGATGAGAAATTAATTGGCATTTCTTTCCAATGATGATTGAAAATCAAATTATGAAACAGTCATTTCACTTATGTGTTGTTTCTGGATTACAGAAATTTAGTTTTGATGTTGCTAATTTACTCTTACAATTTCATTAGAATAATAAAAAATAAGAATAGCTGCATTCACACTGGAAGTTTTTAAATAAGCTCACCTTTTAAATCATTTATATTTTCTGAAGTTCATTTTTAAGATTAAATTAATTTTATTTTCAATTTTACACTTGCAACAAATATTTGTATCTCATGGTCTAACTTCACGAACTTTCCATTAAGAAATTTAGGGTGATGGGATATCTGTAATATACTGTATTCATTTAGCTTTTAATTAATTATTGGCAGTCACTCTTATGAAACCTATTACTAGAGTAGCTGGATCTTTTTTTAACTCTCTACAAACCAACATATTTACAGGAAAATAACTTGTAATTTTCTAACCCGTGATACTTGTATTAATTTATCTTTACAATGGATTATTGTATATAACCCTTCAGATTTTTTTCAACTTTAAAGATGATCAAAAATGAACTGTGATGTAATAACTGTATAATAATTAAGTGTCAAATTATTTGATGCAAATTAAATGCCTTTTTTAACATGTTATTTGTTCAGATAAGTTAGTGCTTGTCTCAAACTAAGTGAAACAATGGTGTAGGACTGATGCCCTTTAATGATGATTATTTGACAATCAGGAACCATGCTATTTTTGTGATCTTTGGATATAGAAAATTTCTTTAAAAAAAAACAAAAGCACTAAGTGTTATTGTAAATAAATTTGATTATTTTTTTTTTACATAATTTTGTTGCAGATTTTACTAATTTTTAATTTAAAAAAAAAATGCAATTAGTATCTCTGAATTCAGCCAAAGTATAGTTTGCGTCTAATTGGTTTGTTTTCATTATTTTGTTGTGTTGTATGCTGGTAGCATTCTAGGAAGTGTCTACAATTCTGTGTCATAAAGGGACAGTGCACGTCTGACTTTGGCAAGAAAGCCTTACCAGAACTTCATTTTTCAGATGGGGAAGGAAGCTGGAGTACCTGTAAGAAACTCACATGGTCAGCTGGTGAAAAAGAGCTAGAAAAACTCTGGGAGGTATGCCAAACCAAGCTGGCTTCAACCTAGTCGTCTAATAGACTACCACTGGACCCTTCATGCTGCCTGCTTTCATTATATGATTCTTAAAGGAGTTTTTCAGATTGTTTGAGTCTGGCTTATATCACAATATGATCAAGCCAGAAATGCCATGATGATATACAAAACAGAAGCTAAATCTGTGTTTTGATATTACATTATTTTTAGTCTCTAATTCCATTAAAATACAGGAAAATGGAAGTAATTGATGGTGATTTAGAGAAAACAAGTGTTTGTTTAGTATTTGATATGGATGCTTATGCTAATTTTTAATATGAAATAACAAACACTCCCTTGCTTTTTTGTCAGAAATTATATGGAATCATATTCAATCAAATTACTAAAGACTAAAGGAAAATATACTTTATGAACACCATGTAGCACAATGATGATAATTATTAGATTTATAAATGCTGAAAAAATTTTCATAGTGTTCTATATTATAAATAAATTACAAGATGTGGTGCTTTATCTCTCTATGGAAATGTATTGCTACCATTTTCTTATCATTTCTTTAGCAACAAAGATTTTTTAAAAAAATAAAATCAATTAAAAACCATGATCAAAACAATGTATCAAAGGTGTCAGATATTTTCTGTTAAAATTATATCTTTGTAGCCTCTACTTGGTGTCCTTTTAAGTAACTTGCTTACATTATTATTTATCTCAAGCAGTTAAATGATAGGCATTGCTTTAAACAGCTGTCTGTGCAAAGCTGCTGTTGCCAGCTGATAGTAGCTTGCTTCAGTTAATATTTTTACCTGGTTGGCTTCTGTCATCACATAACACAATCCAACCTACTATTATCACTTTAGGGCTCTGCTCGCAACTCTGCCTGGTGAATCCAACTTGTTTACTGTGCTTTCAGTCAGCTTGTTAAGGATAAGAAGACTTTAAAATGGCCTCCACCACATTCAGAGGTTTGACTTTCTCTCTCAAATTTTTCTAAATAACTTTTACAAAAACAGAAAGAAAAAAAAAAGAACTGTAATACAAAAGTAATGGCCATACATATAATGGGAAACAACTCTTTGTAATTGTATTTGCGTTATATAAAATAGAGAGATTAACTGCAATATTTTGTATATTTTCAAAATAAATATGGTTATGGTATACAGGTTATCTTTTCTTTAGCAATTAGTTTAGTATGGAAGATACATCAGTCTGCATTTTTTGTGTTACACTTTTAAGTTGGTGCATTTTTGCCACTTTACCATAAAATAAAGTTCAGCTTTGTACAGTATTTCATTAAAATACTTAATATAAAAAAAAAGACAAATGCAAAAAAACTTGTATTTTTCTTATTCATTAATATTTCTCATGTTACTCTTTTATTCTTCAACTCCATTTAATGAAGCTTGAATGGTGTATCTGAGTCATAGAGATGAGTACCCCCACAGAGCATACAAGAGCTGAAAGACAGCATTGTGAAAATCCAAGTCTAAAATATTTCAGAGGGGGAAGGCTGATGTACTGGAATACTAGGCCATTGATAGGTCCGGCTGGTCAAAATCTTACACTATTGTAGATCTACGTACTTAGTACTTACCATCAGCACAACAATGTCAGTATAAATGTATTCATCACTTATTCATGTATTATGCGTAAAAATACTTACACGTACTATTAAAATATTGCAAAGTTTATGGTGATACCTTATTTATCTGAAGCAACAGAAACTTCTATGTTGAATGCATCATGTCTTGCTTATTTAAGAGATCACTTGTCTTGAGAGACCGACTTTCATAAGTGGTCTCCTAAAATAGGTCTGACTCTGTCTGTCTATCTGTGTGTGTGTGTGGTGTGTGTGTGTGGTACTCTTTGCAGATGATTATTTTTATTCTCAAAATTCATTAGAAACATATTTATTTAAAATGTAAAAGAAAATTTGTTTTCAATGATTAAGATTTACATTATTTGCTTTAAAGATTTTTGTTTACTTAAAGGAAGCAAAGAAATAATGTATGCATGTCTGTATCTTAATATCTTATTCAAGAGCATGATGCCTTTTAATGTGGCCAAGTAGAATAAAATTTATGGTTCTGATCTCACATTTCTGTCAATAGGTTTTCTTAATTTTATTATTTTTTAATCAAACTATTACAATTGGTAATATAGTGGAATTCATTTATATGGAAAATCACAGATTCAAACATATATCCATTTTCTTTTCTAAAGCTTGTATTGGCTTTGTTGTTGTTGTTATAACTTCCAGAACAGAAGTCAACATTTTGGTTGCCTTTTTAATAAGTAAACTTCATTTCTGAACATAATTTTGTTACAAATTTTACCCAGTTTGTGCTTATCACTTCTTAAAGAGAATACTTTCATTGATTATGTTTAAATTTGACCCCCCTCCTTTTTTTTTTTCACTGATAAATGGAAATAGTTTGTTGAACTGTATTATTTTTTTCACAGTGTGGAAAATCTAATCCTTGCCATCTCCAGATGGGGATATAAACCTCCATTATTTGTTATGAGTGTATTTTTGGATGATGTTGTTGTCTTTGATAAAGCTCTCTCCATAGGAGCAAGCAAAATTCTTCTTGACAGCTTTATTGTGGCTCCTGCCAGCCAAATTTTTGGCTTCTGAACAAAAATTCATTAAAAAAAACAAAAAGAACTGGAGAGGAAATTTGCACTACTTATTACTGTACTGCCATTTTGAGATTGCAGACCACAAGCAAGTGGTGATGGGTGAAGCAAAATCTGCACAGTCCAGCCAGTCTATTTTTGGTGGGTGTGTGTGTGTGTGTGTGTGTGTCGCTCTCTCTAGATGATGAGGTAAATCCGTTAGCATAGATTTCTAAGTTTTTCTTTGTTTTTAATGCTTGATAATCCTTGTTGCTTGGTAGCAAAGATAACCCTTAAAAGTTGTGCAGACTCTTAACAGATTTGTACAGATGGAATGTTTTTTGAAAATAATCTTGACCTATTACATTAATAGCTCAACCATATTGTGATAAAACAAAAACATCTGGTTCTTTAAATACCCGGAAATGTCATTTTTACATGTAAAATCATTTGGTTGAACCAACAGAGAACATTTGTAACATTTAAATATACAAGTGAAATTTATTCATTAAGACTAATAATATGATATTTACAGTTTTTCAAATGTATTTTAAATCTTTTCTTAAAGTATTATTATATTTTAACTTAAATTCTCATTGGAAAGAAGCTATATAATTTTGTTTCAAATTTTCTCAAACTCTCAAAGAATTCTTGGAAGTGCTAATTTTACTATTGATAAACCTGTCATTAAAGGTCTTCCGTAGTTCACCATAGCTTTAACATAATTTTATTTCATAACTAAAATGACTAATTATTATTACAAGTTAAAATCAAATGCCTATAAGAAATAATTAATGAAATGTTTCCATATCAATATTTTTGAAAGCACAATCTCATTAGAACTTTTTATGAAGTAACAGTAGGAAAATAGTGATGTCAGAACTTGTATGAATGCATCACATTAACCAGCATCCTTGACGAGAGGTACAACATTGACTATAGATGTTGGAACAGACATCAGTGTTTCTTCTATTTGAAAATGTCATCATAACAGTATATTTGGTTCTAACCTTACTGCTGAATTAATAGAAGTCATTCACCCTGTAGAATAATATATAAGAACAATTGACCATATAGCAATAAATGTGGAATCACTTTTTTTTTTTCATGTATAATGTAGCAGTATATAAAATGGATGGTGCATTCTTGTTCTAAAATATGTGCAATGTATCTTCTGTTTCCAGAACTTTTTTATCAAGAAAGGACTCCGTACAAACTTAAAACGAACTAAAAGTGTAACAAAACTTGACCGAAAGCGATCCGCATCAAATGTGTCAGAGACTGAAACGTGAGTGTTGTATTTTTTACCTACTGTACTTTTCCAGCCGCATCTTCTGTCATTACTACACAAGATTGCTTACTCTCTGCTCAGCTGGTGGAGCATTTTCTGCTAATGTGGTCATTTTCTTCTTTTGTTGCAGCCATATGGAACATGCTTTCTTCTTATATAATAACATCCTGGTGGATAATGGGACAATTTAAAAAAAATAATAATTGTGGGTTGGATTATTATTTTGACAGGGTTAGCATGCTAACATGCAGGTCTGGCGGAGGTAACGAGAGATGAAATCTGAAGGATTTCAGTTTTGTTGGGTTTTAAAAAAAAAAAAAATTCCTCTCTCTCTCTTCTCTCTCTCACTTTTTGTTCTCTTTGTCTCCCATTTGAAATAAGAATGATACATGGAAAAAAACCCAGAACAAATAAGAAGCAAACACTGGTTTTGATCTATGGTCTGAGTCATAATCTACTGATGGATGAACCCATCTGATAATAAGAAACTACCCATCTTCCGGTTTGTTTGTTTATTATTTTCCTTACCATTCTGAGACTACTTGCCATCCCTTACTTGCAAAATGGACCAGTCTAGTAAGGATACCCTGTGGACTGTCTATCAGTTGAAGCTGGTGCAGGTTTCAGGTGAGCACAAGCTAATTCTTTAGGTGTGTACCATATCTCAGATGATCGCAACTGTAAACATATGTGGATTTCTAGCTTGCATTGCCAAATTCCTTGTGATTTTGGTGAGTATCAATCTTTATATAAAAAATATGCCTTAGTTTAGGAAACAAATCCCAAGACAGACACATGTACACACACACACACACACTATATATATATATATATGTGTGTGTGTGTGTGTGGTGTGTATATAATTACAACACGTTTCTTTTTTTCTCTCTTCTTCCCGCCCTTCCTCCCTCCGAAAGAAATACTGCTATCTAATATACTGCAAAGTTGTAAAAGCTCACCTTCTACACTATCAAAACACTCTTCCTAAGTCAGTTTGTCAGGCGTACAAAGAGCCAAAGGGTCTCTCTCTCTCTCTCTCTATCTTTGTAACAACTTGCCCTCTGTGCAGAGCTGAGCTAAAGCAGGGCCTGGATACCTACCAAAGGACTGGTGACCTGACCCGACCCGATCTAACTGGACAAACTCAGTAAGTTGTTTGCTCTGGTGTGTTATTTCTCAAAACAGTTTAGAGGAGGATAGAATATTGAACTTAACTCTGGTAGATGGATAAGTGTTGAAGCAGACAGCATGCCACTTGTCTACAGGATGCTTAGAAATGTTTTATAAAAACAAACAGTGTCTTTAACACCTTTTATAGAGTAGCTATTCCACTGTATTTGTTTGTGGTTTCTGTTGTTATTATTGCTTGATTTTTCTAATCAGGCTCTGCCTACCAATTTTACAGAGTAAGTTAATTAGAAATAATTATTGACCACAATAGCTACTATACAGTGGTATTTATTTACAAACCTACATAACAAGAATGATAGACCCAGATATTAATTTCATTTGCTACAGATGTGTTCAATCTTAGCTAGCTAGGTCCCTGATTAAGTACACATTTCAGCATGTATTTAGCAAACATTTAGAGTAAAAAGAAGAAATGTTTATGTTCAAACAAATACAATATTTATCTGATACACTGACATATATTCAGTCTCCTGTTGCTGTGGTACAAAATTAGAGATGCAAAACTTAGACATGTTACAAATATATGATATGTTGTTTCTAAAAATATTATTTGCTAATCTGTTAAAATTAAATTTATATTGCAGATAGTTAAAATCAATTTTAGTTATCTGATTTTCTTAGTATGTTTCTTTCCATGCAGAAGGACATGATGTGCATAATCAGGCCACAAGTGTAGATACCTAGGAAGAATTTGGGCTGAGTTCATAACTTACATGAATATCAAAGGGTGATAATTCATCAAGGATGATCAATTATTGTTTTCCATTTATTTGTATTTATTTATTGGCTAGTGTATATAATTAAAGGTTTTCTATTTACAATAATTGCAACTGCTGCAATAAATGAGTAAGTCACCAGAAGTCCATAATTCAACATGAAGTAGATTGGTAAATAAAGGTTTTACATTATATTATGTCAGATATAAAAAATTTTATGGAATGAAACTTTGAAATCCATAAACATAATGGTATCTTTCATGCAGGTATTTAAAAAATATAATACACGATTTTATGCAGCTTTGATAAAGAGCATTGTACTCTGAGGCAGATTCTTTTTCTCTTTTTTTCTTATAGCTTTGAAGGTGAAAATTAATGCCTTGTCTGTAATTACATGATTTCTGATATTTAAATTGTTCCAGGAATCTGCAGTAGAATGCAACTAAGTATGCCTCCATTTTTTTTACCCTCCTTAATAAAATCAACATTAGGGACTTCTGCCTGCCTGTAATTTTAGTTTATGTAAGCATATTATTTGTAATTTAAATCTTTTTTGTTATTTCATCTGAAAGCACTTGACTTACCTTCTGTGATCTTTTGTATGTGCATGTAATTTTTACCTGTCAGCCTAAGTTACAGGTTACATCACAAGTTACCTTTGTCCACATTGTCAACTGAATTCTCCCTCAGCTCTGCCTCTTTGTGACATTGTTTCAGCTGGCTGGCTATCAGTGGCTCTCTTATATCTGTCATATGCATGCAAACTTTGTGAAAACCCTTCCCCTTTATAACACAATGCGGATCTCTGTTAAAAAAATAATAAAATACTAGGAGATAAAAGAAAAAGAAGTGAAATACTTGTCACTGCCATTTATCTTAATTTATTATCTCCTGTGTAGTGATGGGTCACTATAATAACTTTGTACACCAACTCACCTGGTACTAGAATTATTTTATACCAGAGAGGGAGGAGGTATTTATAGTTTATCTGCTTGCACAACTAGAAGCAGTTAGTTCTACCAGAAGCACTTGGAAGAGAAGTATGAAATAGATTTCCATTACATCACTGGAATGCACGAGTCAGATCCACCACTTTCTGGCCACACGATATGTAAGAAATAAAGCTGCAGTCTTTTACTTTGCTGTAACTGAAAGTTGAGTTTGGAATTATTAGAATATAATCAACAATAAATAACATTGTTTCCAATTTAGCTAAGCAAAATGGTTATAGTCTGTTTGTTGTAACACTTGGTACCACATGTTGTTATAAACTTGAATCAAATTAAGATATTGATTTTATTATAGTCCAGAAAAGTAGTAAAAAACGGAATCCATGCAGACAAAAGTCAGTGAAAAAAGTTTCCACATTTTTTTTATCGATGCTATTTTAGTTAACTGAATACATTGGTCATTGTTGCTTATACAACATAGAGCATAAAGGTGGCATCTGTTATACACTGTTCTTATGCAATTTTTTTAAAATCAGCTATAGGTGAGTACATTATTGACTAAATATATTCATGAGTTTCATACTTTATTAATTTATTTTTATATGGTGCTTCTGGTTTAGTTTGTGATAAATGTATTAATCAAATACCAGAATAAAATGCACACCTGTAATCAGGGAGTAAAAACCATATTACACAATCGCTTGTTCCAGCTCATTTTTGGTTCAGAAGAAAATGTTTGTGAACCAGTTCACCTTCACAATCCAATCTGTGATATGGCCATTTTATCATTGTTAAGCATTATGTCAATAAACAAAATAATCCAATAGATATTGTACCAAACACAATGTAAGTTCATATTCCACAGTGTAAATCACTGACTTTTTACAAACAGTACCCTAAACCAACTAAGGAAACAAAATCATACTCATTTTTTGAAAATATTATTGCAACACATCACCAAAATGTCTCCAAAAATCTTGTCATTTTTGTTATTTTTTGCGGCCATAGCGCATGCTTGAGACCATAAAAACATGTTCAGCCATAGCTTGTGTTGATGGTAACAGCCAGTGCAGCTTTAGCCAGCCAGCCAGTTTGTACAGTTCAGGTGAAGCGATTCTTTGCTGATGCCAGTATTTCAAAATGTTTTCATTTTTGCTTACTTGAGCTCATGAGAAAGAAAAAAATCTAGAATTGTACCAATGTTTTTTTTTTCCTTTTTATGCAGATTCATGACAAGATGATTCTCTTATTTTACTGGATTTTCTTTTCTACAGAAGAAGCTAAAGTTTGTTGTCCTTTTCCCTGGTGTTCATTACCATTTCTATCTATTCTATTTGATGGTTGGTTGCTGCTTCTGGTCCAACAGATAATAAATAGTTCAATGCTGGTCCAAGCTCAGTAAGGTGAGCTTAAGCCTTCCTCAGATAGCAGCAGCTGGTACCTTGGATCAGGAAAGATTGCAGCAGGAAAACTTATTTTCAATTCCCTTTGTTTCATCAAGTTCAGCAGGTTTACTGAGAGAAGGGACGACAACATTTTTGAGGTTGTTTCAAGCTGACATCTCAGCCGCATGCCATAAAAGTCCCCCATAGTTATCTGTTCAGACTGGAGCTGTTTTGTTGGTTTTAATAGAATCACTGGGGCATCTTTGATAAGCTGCTGCCACATCCTGGCAGAATTCCTTCAAATCAAGCATTTCAAAAGTTGAACGCCATCTCGTGGGATAGTCTAGGATAGCTCTCTTAAGTTTTAGTTTCTGACAAACAAAACACCAAGCACATCATTGTTCTCAAATGTTTGCAGACAGAACGAGCCATACATTGATCTTTAAGCGCATCATCATCAACTGCTAGCTGAAAAGTGTGGGTTATGCAGTGGACACTTGTTACTGGATCACTAGTATCAAGTTCAGTCACTGCAGCAGTTCTTCTCCAGTATCCAAGTTTTATTCACTTCCTTGTTTATTGCCATCCTTCATATGCTGGATGCACTTTCTCGTGTTTGCACCATTATCTATTGTTATGTTCTGTATCTGCTGGACACTGCTATTGCAGTTTGTAACAAGCATGTTCTTGAGAAATGGGATGTTTGTCTTTCTCTAGTTTCTTTCATAGCTATGGTATGCAATGCAACCTCACCATTTTTTTTACATATTAAATGTTAATAACCAAAACAGTGTTTCAAAAGTATTGTAGAGTCAATCTTAAAAGAAGGATGGCAACCTTTCACTTCTCCTTCCTTTATGGACTATAAAATCTCACTGCGACACTTGATACTTCTTCCTAATATTATCACCATTAACACGAACATTACAACATAAGCCTTAAAGAATTGGATCAATTATCTTTCCAAAGCCAGAGTCTTCCATTAAGCTAAAAGGTCTTTCCAAACAGAAGCAGCTAAACTGTGAATTAGTCATGTTTTTAATCAGTTTGGCTCCATTGGATTATTTTGTTTTCCATTTTGGTTTATTGAAGAAAAAACCAGTTTGCTGTTCTGGTTTGGTTTGACTACCCACCTATAATTTGACATTTCTTATTTTTAAGAAACTTAAATATTTATAATATCTAGATACTTCAGTTGAAAACATGAAAATATTAATTTTTAGTTTTTAAATAATTTGGTATTTTAAATTGTGAAATTTTTTTGTTGAGAAAAACAAATTTTTATATACTGTTTTTCTCACTGACAGAGGAAAAGGAATTATTATTTTTTGTTTTGTATTTGAAAACAGTAACTAACTAACCTGTAAATTTTTAGGGTGAGATAATTTAACAGAATACAATTTGGCGTTTTGTTTTTACTTTGTTAATTTTTTTTTTAAAATGATTAATATTTTCAAGGTTTCTGTGTTTTTTTAATGTCATCTTGGTATGTTGATTTTGTTCTCTTTTTTTAAAACTACCTATTCTCACTTAGAACTGCTGTCACTATCTTCATTCTGTGTGATAAGGGCTTTCTTACCAAAAAAGTAATTTTATCTGTACCAGCAGGACCATAACAGGAAATAGGTATTAATGTTGAATAGCCTGTAACCCCTAGTTACATTAACACTTTAATGTCTACTGGTTATCTTTTCTTTAGATGTGCAGGTGGGACTTTTCTCTTTATCGCCCAAGTCAGTTAGGCAGATAATAGGTTTTTGTTAAAAAACATTTTTTAAAATATTTCAGAATTTAGATAGTTTACTAAAAAAAATAGAAGAGCTAATTATATCATCATAATTGGCAGATACACTAGCTGAAGATCAATATTTTGAGTGAGTTTAATTTCAGAAGAAGGAAAAAATGTTTTTTTTTTTTTTAATTTTTTAGCAAAAGTTATTTATCTCTTCTTTGTTGTTCTTTTAGTGGCCAATGGGTTAACTTCCTCTTTATGCTAATAGTTGATTTCTTCCTTATTCATTCCATTTTTTAAAAAAATAAAATAAATTGTAGGCTATCTTAATTAGCCAGAAGTCATTAAGATAATTGAGTAATTTTATTTGAAATACTCCAGTTTTTCCTTCCTTTTTTTGCCTGCTGTTTTTACTTGTTTAATATTTAGTTAACTTTTGATGTTTTTCATGATTTTTGCAGCTTTGTGCATCTTATGTTTTTATTCCTGACTTTTAATGAATTTATTTTTTTACTTTAATCTACCCCATTAATTCAAGTCTGTCAGGGTTAAAATTTATTGTTCACTTCCACCAGCCAGTACTGGTAACTTGAAAAATGTTTTTAGCCTTTAAATGCAACTTACAAGTTTGGCTTTATTTATTTACTTATTTATTTATTTGAGCAACAACTTTGAATTATGATGTCACAATAATTATTTTAATTTTTTAAAAATAAAATAAGCAAAATACAATCTCTCCTTTGTAGTTCACAGATTTAGTCCTAAAGCATCAAAGACTGATATCTTTCACTTTTGAAAAATATTTACTTTTTATTGTTATTGTGTTATGGTTAATTAATGCATAGCAATTTAAATAATGGCAGAATTGTGATTACATATCATAGGAATTTTGCATCTAAAGTACTAGGGGCATTCCAATGAAATCTGGCTAGATGCCATTACAGCAGTGCTATTTGAATGTTTCTACTACACTAAAGATGTTCAAGCCAGCTATTAGAATTAGCACAGATTAAATATTTGAAATTTATTTCTCAAACAGAAATTTGTTATTTTCAATAATATAGGAAAGGTGGAAAAAATGTAATGTTAATCTTTCTTAAGTGTGTTTATACTTAAAGGTTTAAACTGGGAGAAGAAAGCTATCTTCTCTCTATATTGTATTTTAAATAATTTGGGTTTAAGGTGTTCTCCTTAGTTTGGGAGAAAGCAAACGTTATTTTAATCGGTAAGAAAGATTGAGATTTACAAAGGAACAATAAGCGCTAAAGTAGTTTGGTTCAGCCTCTTTTTTTATGTCTAGTTACAGCAAAGGAGGTATTTACTGTTTCCTCTTCATGATTCTACTATTGAGAGTTAGGCTTCTAGACACTTGAACAATTCAGCAGTTGAAAGTGATGTACATTTAGGCATTATGACTGAATGACAAACAGCATTGGTTATTTTTATTAACCCTTTATTTACCATTTTCTCAACAGTTGAAAGGAAAGTTTGTTTTTTTTTAAACAATGACTTTATGGAGAAGTAGTGTAGCTGCCTATGGAGTCTAATATATACATGCAGTATTAGAAATAATTATGAGAACAGTGAAAAGGCAGGGTTTAAAATGGAAATAACACATGATAGAATCACATCCCATCTGTAAAATTGAAATGCTCCATAGTACAGTCATGTGTTGATACAGTCCACTGTGACTGGGTTGTCATACAATCATTCAGAAAGTGTCTTATCAGCAGACAAGCTATAAAAGTATAGGCAGCAGTATCATTGTAGTGTGGTGAATACTATGGCTTTGGGAAAGAAACATCAGATGACAAGTGTATAGAAATCAAAGTGTTAGCTACTGAAGGCTATTTCATATGGACTTCATGTTTTGAAAGAGGTTGTGGGAAGGATATGCAAATCTGGTACTGTTGGCAATAGGTGCAGTTACGGAAAAAAAGCCCAAACTCTCCAAAAATGAAGTACCTCTGAATATGTTCTCTACATGGTAGACAACAAGCCAGTAAGGACATTGTGAATCACCTGGCTAAAGTACCGAGGTTAATGTTTCTTCAAGAGCAAGAAGATTCACATTAATGCTAAGTAATCTCATTAGATGTGTAGCTGCTCGAAACCTTTTCTGCGGAAAGGAAACCAAGCGGCAAAGCTTAAATGGGCAGCAAAAATGAAACAGTGGGATGACTAAACCTTGAAGGTGTTTTTTTACAGATGATACAAGATTGATTTGTCAATAATCAACAGCAGTTCAAAGGTGAACCAAGGAGCAGAATGACAGTCATGGTACAACAGCTAGAAGCAGGGGTGGGTGGATCAATACAAATGTGGCTCTGCATATCAGCCAAAGGTATTGGAGATTTGCATAAAATCAACGGTATACTGACTATCAACAAATACAGGCAGGTTCTTATTCATCATGTTATTTCTTCAGAAAAACATCTCATCGGGCAGGAATTCATCTACCAGCATTACAGTGACCCCAGGCGTACAGTTTTTTTTTTACCACATTGGCTTTCTGGAACATAAAGAGGCTGAGAGACCACTCACAAAGATTCCTTATCCTGCACAAAGTCCTGATATGAACATCACTGACGCTGTATGAATTATATGGCTGCTGAGATGGTCAAATCTCTACCGAACATCTTTGATGAATTGTGGAAAGTGCTACAGGATATTTGGAACATTCCAGTCATACATTGATAACCTGTATGGGAGCAAGAAAACAAGGTCTTCCGCTCTATATAAAGCAAAGAGTTCACATACCAGATACTAATGCACTGTACAACATTTTGTTTTTGCATATTTTCTGTAATAATGCGTGGTGTACGTATTCTATATGTTTCTCAGTTGCAATTATTATTTGCACATATCCTGTGTGTCACCATAATTATTTCCAATAATATATAAATTTAATTTTAAAGGTCTGGAGGCCTGCCAGAAATGGAGCAGATAACTAAAGTATTACCACAAACTTGTATATGTCATCTAGAAACAGACTGGTTAGAAAAGTAAAAAAAAAAGTATTTTGAATTTAATTTTTCATGTGACGTAAGATGAAAGTCATCCAACAGGGAGAAACATCTGAAAAGTAATTTAGACTGATGATTAGGGATTTGGTGGGTAAAGAGTTAGACAGACAGACCAAGAGAATGGTTCCTGGGAGAATGTATTTTCTGCTATCTCAAATTCCGTGTAGTGGTATGGAAAGCACAACCATACAGCTCCCTCCACTGAAATGTCTCAAAAGTGGAGAAGAAGCCTGGCATCATTAGTTGTATTCTTGCTACAGGTTTTGAGGAAAGGTGTTGATCTAAGATAAGACAATACAGCTTTTGGGTTGTCTGTCTTTTGTCTTAAAATACACATTAAGAATAAACTTTTTTATTCACTGGTAATGTTTTTTGTACACAAATCCTCTTTGTCTATAGTTTTTTTTTTGCATTTGTATATTATTGCTTGTTTATCATCCTATTAATATTTTGAAAGTCTGGTTACTTTCTGGGTCCCGTTGTTTTGCAGTTTATTTTATATCATTTGTGTTATCTCTGGTGTTTATAAAATATGTAATCTGCTCAATTTTTGTTTTTTTTTCTTAAGCGCTCTCCTTTCACACGTAGCAAACTTGAGATCAAGTCAGAAATTCCAACTTAAATTCTACAAAAAAAAAAGTTTATTTTTTTAGAAAAAGAAAAAAAATAATATACAGACTTTTCATTAAATCTATCTCCAACTTCAAACTGATAGTGAGAAGAACGGCATTTATTCCCAACGGAACACCAAGAAAAGTTAATCTCCTTTCTGCTGCTCAATGAATTATGGGAAACCTGATCTTTGCAGTTGCCAAACAAATCTTTAAAAAAAAAAAATTAAAAGACATCTTAGACCATTAAATTGTAGGACTTTTCCTTTCCAGGTTTTGTTTGACTTTAAAAAAAAAAAAAAATGTTCATGTAATTGCATTACCATGTAATTTCTTTAAATTAAAATTTCTATGGAGAGAAAATATTTCCTTTCCAATAGGATTTTCAATAATGGAACCCAAAAATGTTTTTTTTTAGATCTTTGCTATGGTCTCTGCCCTGTTGAGGCAAAAGTAATTTATATTATTTACTTTAAGGTATCGTTTGAGAATCTGGTTGGTTCACATTATCATGGGAAGGTGTATGATCCCTAAAGTGCAGATGAACCGCTAATCTCACATGAACTTGGTCAACCATAATCATGAACAGCTAGTTTGGTTTGTTGTTGTTTTTTTTAAAAGATTTCTGTATCGATAATACAATTCCAATATCTCTTGCCCACTCTAAAAAACAAAACAGAGAGAATATTTGGCCATGGACCAGTTTAAAAAAAGCAAATTTTGTTTTAAAAAAATGCTTTCTTTTTCTTGGAAATCTGAGTACCAATTACATTTTGATCAGATATACATGTTAATTTACTTACAAGGAAGAAGTTTAAATGCATGACAAAATCATGGTCTAGGTAAAATCCAGAGTAAAGATCAAGAAAGCAGAGATGTGTCCTGTGTAGCGCAATAGCAGAGAGAATCTTTCAGACTTTCATGGTGCTGTGTTTGTTTTTTCTATCTCTTATAATTATGTTCATCTTACAGAAATGCTTCCTAGAAGCTTTTCAGCACTGCTGATGATAAATTGGAAGTAAACTGGCCGTTGTACATGACCTACATTTTCTAAAATGGAAAGTGATAGTATTTTTGTATTTTAAATTACTTTTTTTGTTTTGCTTCCTTGTTGTTTTTTTTTTTAAAAATAAAACCACCCCAGCTGTTAGGCCTTACAGCCTTATCAGCAGAATAACACCTTTCATACATTCTGACATTCCACCCACAGGGCTAATCTCCCTTGTGCTTTCCTCTCCCTTTTAACAGAGATACAAACCTGAACAGGGTTCTGCATTATTAATAGAAACAGGCTATTTGCATTCAAAGTTGAGTGCTACAATTTAATTCCTACATCAGTGAGGTGGAGGATTTAGTTAACAGAAAAAATATCAGCCCAACTAGTCCACCCAATGCCACCCCCACAATTTAGTTAGTGATGATAATTCACTTGCATGAGATCAAATTAGATTAAGGATTGTTAAGTGGGTATCAGATACAATAGCTACTCGAATTGTTAGAATTCTTTGAAAAAAATTTTTTTTTTGCCATATTTAGTACATTTAAGCAGAAAAGGCCTAATTATCCTCCCCTGTCAATTACTATCAATGCTGCAGTTCTGTTTTAATTATTAGTAATTAGTTTTTTAACGTCTGATATTTTGGATGACGAGTCTGTTTTTCTTTCATAATTTTAATGTCATACAAATCTGAATGAAATAATGAAACGTTGGAGTCAGGAACCCAAGAAAATTCTTCCCATTTTAATTAGATAATGGTAACAGATGAACCATATAGAAAGAACAATGACAGGGCCATCATCAGGGCCAATGTTTTTTTTTCTTCTCCGAAGACAGTTAATTAAGCAGGTTACCAATCATGGAAGATGCTGTGTTTTAACTTCATTTCAGTTGCTAAACATTAGTAAATGTAAATTGTTATTTTAGGAAAGATTTTTTTGGTGATCAGACGAGCGGTCACCAATTAGGACATCATCATTGTTCCCATTGTTGTGTGCCACTTACAGTATTTGCTCAGTTTGGTTTCAAATTTTTTTTTTTCTTTTTTCAATGTTCAGTATGTAACCTTTGTTCTGTCATCATTGTATTTTTATTTAGTTCAAAGTGAAAGGCATAACTAATAAAAAAGATTGTTTCTTTTACTGAGACAGAAATAAATAACCAAAAATATGATTAATTCAATAACCAATAGCTTTTATCTAAAACATTACAGTCTCCTTTATCATGACTTTAAAGTGGTATTCTTGTGAAATGAATTCACTGAAGCAGCACAGTGCTACAACTACTACTTATTTTTACTTCATTAGTATTTTGGGGAGGTTTCACACTAAAGCAAAAAATTGCTAAAGAACATCATGAATGTGTTGTTTGAAGAACACCAAAGACACACTCAGACTGACAAAATAATCACTGAATGGTTTTTGTTATTTTCTTTATGAGATGGCTGAACAGCTTTTATGCTGTTTTTGTTGTTTTAACCCTGTGATGTGTAGAGTGAGCAAGTTCTTTGCTTTGCTTAATTGTCTATATGGAAGAGTAATCAGACACTAATTCTCATCTTTGGGGATTTCCCAGTACCACCACTGCTACCTTCTGTTCAACAAATAAGAGAATGCTTTTTATCAGGAAACAATGGATAGCCGGTGATCTAGAATACTGGACTGGCATTGTTGGAGGCCTGAGTTCAAATTCTGGTCTGGACCTGGGTTTCTTCTGGCTCTTCTTCATCAGTTGTTCATATGGGTTTCCTTCAGACTCTCTGGCTTCCTTCTACTTCTAAAAATAGTTCTAGTAGGATTTTCTAGGTACGAATGTCCACAGGTAACTCCTGACTGGCCTTGTATGTACCTTGCCCACTGCTCAAAAGTTCCCAGCCATACCCAGGTAACTTAGATCACCAAGACTGATAGCCCTTATTAGCTCACCACAATCATATATATATATAGCTGGGATTTCAATAAAAGATGATCAAAGAGATGGAGGGAGGAAATTTTTTTCAAATTTTTTTCTGATATGGCTCAGAAAGGTAGATAATTAAGTGTTTTTCTAAATTGGAGTGGTGCAGTATACTTTGTCCAATTGTCAGGATAGCAAGTAGATGATAATGTAACGGTATTTCTTGTCATAGCTGTACCATCTTACCTTAATGAATCTTTTTCTGATTTCCCATCTAATTCTGGGCAAAAGAGCTTAAGTATAACTTCAACCTAAAGTCGAAAGGATTTAACAGCTTTAAGATGAAATCTCATTAGTTTCAGAAATTATGAATGCAATCAGTTTATAATGTTTTATCAGTTTTTGTGTGTACCTTCCTTTTTTTCTGTTAACGCAAACTTTATTCCTAAAATTACAACTTCTGCTGCTTTCCTCTCCACTCTCTCCCTTAAAGATAGTCTTTTGGGTTTTTTTATTTACATTAGTCATTAAAGTTGAGAAAAAAATATGATTTTTTTAATCCAGTCTACAATAAAAGTTCTAATTAGTTTTTAGCCCTCTGCTCTGTGTGCATCAGATGAACAATGGAATAGATTGTACAATCATGATTGATGTTTAGATTGCACATTATTTAGCCAGATCACACACTGACACAATATTTATCAAATTTTGAGGACAAGTTGAGTCCAAGATAAGCAGAAATAAAATGAGCATCCATGAATTGATGTTTTTAACAAATAACATGACGGTCTTTAAATTATGTTTCTTATCTTTCATATTTAACACCGTGTAAGTACCTTAACTTTTCATCCAGTGGAAAAACTGAAAAAGGCCATGTTAATTTTTTTTTTTCTTTGAAGCCATAATAATGCAATAATTAGACTTTGATTTGAAAATTTGAATTTTCAGTTTCTTTTTTATTAGGTTTTTTTTTTAATTTAAAAATTGTAACAAACTGTATGGTAAGTATCAAATTCCAAATCCTTTATTTTGCATTACAATGTAAGAAATATTATACACTGCTGCATCAGAAGCTTGATTTTGAGAATTAAATGTATTTTAATAGCAAGTTCATTTCTAATCTGCTTAATTTGGATGGTAAATCAAAAAGTTACAAAGATTTATTTTTGTCTTTATTGTATGACTGGAAATTTAAAAAAAGAATTTATTAACTTAAGAAAGTTACTATAATGCCTTTTCTTTATACATTTATTTGGTTTCACTTTATTTGGAACAAACCTTGTGCAATTATGAAGTTAACTCATCTTTTTGTGCACTATACATTTCTTTGACTAACAACTTATGAGAGATCAGTGTCCAAGACAGAATTTTATGGACCCTAGACACTATCAGTAAATGCATCAGTAGATATCCATGTTGGAAAAAGTTTAACCAATTATTGTGTGATTTTAGGTGAAGAGACGCAGAAGCACTCAGGAACCTATGCATTTATTCCCATGATACTCCAAACCCTGTTGACATTAAAATAAATAGTATTCAACTAAACATATTCTTTACTATTTTTACTTTCTTGATAATCAAGAATCAAAATTTTTCTGTTATTTACAGCAATTGTGTTCTTACTAGAGTTTCAGTATATACATTTATTTTGCATAAGAAACAAAAAACTCAAAGCATACGCACAGAATATGCTTCCACATTCACGATTAGCACTTCATTGCTTCACCAGCTGAGTTATTTCTTTCTCTTATTTATTTATTTATTTATTTTTAACCTCAGTTGCCCTAGTAACTGATTATGTAGCTTATTTTTTGAAAATTTATTTTGAGTTTTTCTTCCAGTTTTTAATAGTTTATACACATTTTATTCAGTTTTGTTGTTTTCCTATATTTTTAACTTTATTTATTTATTGATGAAATCAAATTTGTTTTAACATCCTGTTATCCTACATTTTTGACTGTATCCTACGCCCCCCTTAAAGTGGCCACTTCAACATGACCAACGTAGCCTACTTATCTCTGAAACTCAACTTCCGATCTCTTGCACGCACAAGGCTCTGGCAGCACTACTGAGGGATGTGCAGCAGGGACTTTCATTCCAAACAAACTAGAACGGATTATTTTGAAAACCAATGACATCATCACGGTTTTGTTAGTGTTGAGGAAGTTTAACTGGATAACCATAGCAACTACCAGAAGGTGAAGGAGGATGGGGGGTAATAATCACAGCATCCTGTTTTTGGAATGGCTCCAGACTCTTCTGAAAATCGAAAATAAAAACCAACTATCTTAAAACATAGGGATTGTTGCCAATAGGGGAAAAAAGTAGGTGAAGTAGTCAATTAAAATGTAAGCTACTTGGAAGACTGCAGACGCATACTGATCCCTAACACGGGTTCTAAAACAGGTGGATTTCATGCACTTACTACAGTTAATGTAATCTTCCAGACAGCTTCTACACAACAAAGAGAACGAAAATGTTAAATTGTTCTTTTATAATGAGTAAGGGGATGTTTTTCAAATCTTAGCTGGCTTCTACTCTAAAAGATATTTTTCCAAGAATAACGATACTGAGCAAACATTTTTTTTTTTAGTGTATATTTTTCTTAGCTATATAGATTTCTTAAGGAGAAGTCACTTTGTATAATGTGTGTATTATCCAAACACCCTGTTATCTTTGTAAAAAAACTGTTTGCATAACAGTAAAAGCTTCTTAATTAATATTTGTACAAGAAGAAAAGAAGACAAATTTTTTTCAGTTAATCACTTGGACTCTAAAACTGCATGAAGGAAGTCACCACCAATTTGTAAGGACATTTTTTCTTTATGTAAAATTCTTGTAATCACATGAGTTATATACAAGAATTTATTTCCATCTTAATAATACATAGCAGAATTTTTTGTTTTTGTGTATTGTGAGTTTTTACATTATGTACATTGTTCCATCCTAACAGCTACATGCTATTTTGTTTTTCCATGATACATAATGTCCCTGTCATTTTTTTCTTTAGATTTAGAAACTTTATTCACATTTATTAGCACTAATTTATTTACATATCTACATACTGTATACGTGAACTATTATTTTGCATATTTGTTAAAAGGAATAAGTTTCTATTTAGCATTAACTGTCTTCATTTATACATTAGATTACAGTTACAACATCCTTCATTCATGAGCTAATTTGTTTGCAATACCTTTAAATTTTACCAAAGTTGCATACTAGCAGGTCAATAATACTGAAAGTATATAAATCAGCATGACACTCGGCTGAGCGAGTGTGTAAGCCGTCCTTTTTGGTGCACTCTTTTCACTATCAACATATTGGGTATCCATAAACGAGTTGTGTTTTCATTTTTACTTACCAAGAGATCTCTTTTATCTTTAAAATTTGAAAAATGTTTAGCAAATAAAAATTGCTTTGCATTCCTGTCATACTTGTAACTATACAACTTTGATGCCATCTTTACAAGAACGTTAGTTAAATGAGACTCTACTTGGCAGCTGATAGTTTTGAGAACCAGTGAAATAGATACGTGTTAATGTCACATGTGGAGTTAGCGCAAGAAACAGACCTAAAGAATGCGTTCTTTTAGTGTTACTGACTTTTGATGATAATTATTTTGCTTGTTTCCTGTTCTGAATACTGTATATTTTTATTGTTCAAAATATTCTCATGACATAGCAACATTTTTTTTTTTTTTTTTTTTTTGGTTTTTGTTTCTGTTAGGCATGTTTCAAAACTTGAGTTGTAAAAAGACTTCTGCTACCCTTATCTGTTATGTTTACCTAATGTGAGGCACCAAAGGATGTTAGAGCATTCAGGCATGAAAAGCCCAGAAGAAAAACAAATTATCCATCCTCTCAGTCTCTTGGAGCTGGGTAGAGGGAATGTGATAGCTCAGTATGTAACAAGATGTTCTTAGTGAGAAATCAGTACCACCACCTCTCACAGATACAAGTGGTTTACTAAACTCAGGTGGTATGGCATTAAATGCTGATAGCAATGACTTTAGAGTATTCAGCCAACTTCCTGCAGGTCTCCAATTTGCAAGCAAGAAAATATTCTTAAATAAACATGCCCACATCTTCACCTCAGTACAGAACTAAGGAAACTTGGGTTGGTTCTATTGCATGGACACTAAATGGAAACAGTTTGGGTGAAGTTCACATTACAAAATTTGGTCTGATCTAGGAGCAGGTAAGTTGGATAAAAGGAATAAGCAAAATATCTTGACAATAAACAGGTCTACTAAGACCATGAATATATGGTGTGTGTGTGTGTGTGCACATACATTAAGGTTAGCATGTTGTCTTGCTGGGGAATCTGTAAATCCATTTAAGACTTATTTTTCTTTACTTAAATATAATAAATTTAGCATGCAATGGCACTTAGAGTTCACGCACCCTTTTCATACCTGTTGCTATTTTTTGTTGCTTTTTATTTTAATTTTTTTTTTCAAATACGTATCTACAAACAAGGCTTAATGAAAAAAATGTATCTCGAAAATTCCTTGCTACATTGCTACACACTTTGCTTGCTTTGTCTGTTGCACAATGATTTACTTCTATCTCTCTTGAATGTCAGACTTTTCATTTTTGAATCTTTGCTCATCTTCTTTCAGTGTTGCAATTCTCCACAGTCTGTTCCCATGCAAATCAATTTTTTTTTGTTTTTGTTGTTAGGGATGGGTTTTCCCCCCTTACTATTACATTCTAATTATAGTCATGGTAAAAAAATTTTTGATCAAACTAGAATTTTCTAATTTTGCTTGATACGGTACTTAAACCTGCTGAATTTGCATAATAATGCTATGTTAATGTATTGAAGTGTGTACTGCTTTGTAGTTTTTCCACATACTATGGAAAAATGTGAGCATTTGAAATCTAAGATGCAAATACACAATTTCCGAAAAAATCTTATAAATTATGAAACAAGTGTAACTCCATTAGAAGTATTCAAGAGTAGACATTTAAAGAGTGGTCATTGGTACATTATCAAGCTATATGAGCATAGATTGGAAGATAGATTTTGTTATTGTTATTTCAGGACTAATGAAAAGGTTTTGGACACCATGGCTATAGTTTAAAATCAATGATAATAGAACAAAATTTCAATTGCATGCATCATCTTTAATCAATAACATCAACAAATGTACTCTATAGTGAGGGTCCAACACAATTTTAAATATTTATGGTTACAATGGAAGAACATCTTTTACATAAATAAAGCAAATTGTTGTTCTCAGGGCTTCTGTCCTAAACATCCTTTATGTATTAGCTATTTCTTGTGGAGATTCTACTACGGAGTAATGAAGCAGTAAGCTCCAGTAACTGCACACTTGTTAACTCTTTCAGGAGTATGCTCATATATTTAGGGAGAGCAGATATTGACCTTGACAATAATTTTGTAAATATACATTTCCAAGTGTGAGAAAACACATTTACGGAATCACTCTGTCAAGAACAGTACCCACTCTCCATAAATAAACATGGAGTTAAAATAAAGAATATTATTTTAACAAAAATGTATGAATGTTAAATCAGAAACAAAAATGCATGCTTAAACATTGCATTAGTTATGGTATAATTACACAAGCAGTAATAATTATTATTATTTGGGGTAATGCAATAATTGTGGCCACCATTGTAGAATAAGGAAGGGTTGCATTGAGAAGGGGATAGTTTAATTCAGATTAGTAACTTTAAAAAAATGCCCACACAGTATTACTATTTAAAGTTTTACCCACTTTTCAAATAATAGTCAAGAAAGATAATTGCATATATAATTCAAAATATAAAAAATTAAAGTTGAAAATTTAAAAAAAAAACAACTTTGCATTATAGCTGTACTTGATAATGTACTTATTTCAGAATATACTTAAGAAAAAATAGTTAACTCTAGAAAACATTAATATTATAATTTCTCAGCAACTTATCCATGGCTTGACAGGTTTGTTATAGATAGATTGTTATCCTGCAAGTAGTGTGACAGAACAGGTGTGCAGTTTTGGGGGTAGCTTTCTATCATGTGAACAAAATGAATTATGGTTCAAATGCTTTTGTACATATACATGGGCAGATTTAGGAGCAACCCCTACATGGTTATGGAACCTAGTATTCTGTTGTGAAGCAGCTATAGTTTAGATAAGATTTAGAGAAAACTTCTCTACAAGTTTAAAATCCCTTATTTGAAATCCTTAGGGCCGAATGTGTTTCGGATTCCGGAATGTTTCGGATTTTGGAATATAGATATACTGGCATAATTTGGTAGCTAACCAAGTGGAGACTGGGCACAAGTTCATTTACAACATTATAACTGCATATGGGTGCATACGACCTACAGTTAGTTTTATGCAATATTTTAAAATCATTTTGTGCATGAAATTATAAGAAAAAGATGTACATTTAACCATCAGAAAGGTAAGCTATCACTGCGGTAGGTCTACTGGTACCATAGGGTATTTGCAAGACTTTCCGACATTTTCAAAGTATATTCATACCAACAACAAAGCACAGAAAAAGCACAAAAATTACAGTGAGTAATGCACGTACGTCAAGCGTATCAAGACCCACGCGTCACCCAGGAACCTTCTGGAATTTTCCACTGAGGGCGCTTGCCCTGTTGACAAAGGACACTTCCAAAAACAATTGTCACCATTTATCAAGTCTATGTAAGTTTGTTCAGTTTGAAGGACAACTAGGTGGACTTCCAACATCTTTCTCGCAACCAGACCTCAACCTTATTGGAAATCAACACTGCCTGATTTGAAGATACCACTGCTTAAGGAATGAGGAAAAACTGAATGCTTATCATCCAGAAATTTGTGGGATCAATGGCACCACAATGTATTTTGACCAGGGTTATCCAACATATGGCCCACCAAAGATTTTTATCCAGTCTGCCAATCTTTCATAACTTGTACTAACTCTTTGTGAAAAATGTAGGACAAGTGAGTTTTAGGCTTTTCTTCTTTGAGCCCAACTGCTTAATTTTTCACTTTATCAGCTTCAATTTTCTTAGTTTTAATTATTGATATTTACCTGGTATGCCCACCAAAAATACAAACCAAAACAAAGATTAGACTTCTAGTAAAATCCAGAAAATCACAATATCAAATTACAAGCAATAAAACAATATTTTGGTCATGGAAAAGTTATAATGCCTAATACCACAAAATGGCTGACAGCCACTGCAGTAGGGCAGAGAACAAATTTCAAAGGTTCATGACTATTTAAGTAGTAGTCGGAATATAAGTGAAAACGCACCAAAAGAAACTTTGCTAGGTAGGGCATCGAAATGTATAGTTTGATACTATATCCTGATATGATAAAATGTTTTTCCAACCGTGTAAATTTTTTTCTGAGGAATTCTGAGTTTTGATTACAGTCAAGAAAAGGAAAATTGATACTGAATGTCAAGCGTTCAAAGGCTCTTGGACTGATGATTTTTTTGTCGTCATGCACAATGGGTGCATATTGTGTCTATGTCAAAGAATACAATATCAAGCAACATTATTCTGAAAAACATGCTAGCAAATTTAATAGCCTCATGGTCAAGTGAGAATCAATTGAGTAAACTCGCTGAAACAAAACAGGCAACAATCTTTCTTTAAAGCTGTAAACCAGAATTCTGAGGTGGCAACCAAGATAAGTTTTTTGATATCTGAAGCAATAACCAAAAGAGGTTCACCATTGTCTGATGGGGAACTTATGAAAGATTGCTCCTCTGTAGCATGTCCTGACAAAAATTCAAGAGAAAACCAGCCTCTCACATCAGTCTGTTGCTAGAAGAGTAGATGACCTAGCATTAAGCATTAAAAACTCTCTGATCAAAAAACTCAATGCCTGTCAGTTTTACAATTTAGGGCTCAATGAAAGCACAGATGTGAGTGATACAGCTCAACTGGCAATCTTTTATGAGTCACCGAAATTTTCGAAGTTGTTGAGGAACAGAAGCACAACAACAGAAGAAGACATTTTCCATGAAATAAAACCTGTCTTGGTGAAATTCAGTATTTCAAAGGATAAGCTTGTGGTCTAACAACTGATGGAGCTCCTGTGATGACAGAAAAAGCCCATTGGATTTGTTAGTCTAATGCACAAATCAGTGCCTCATGAAATCATCACACATCACTGCATTATTCACCAAGAGCACCTGTGTGCAAAGACATTGGAGATGAAATGAGATGGGATAGGTGGTTTCTTCAGTCAATTTCTTACAGTCCAAGGGGCTCACAGACACTTCCCAGCCTTTCTTACAGTGGTACGATCAGACCAAGATGATGTCATTTAGTTCAACAATGTTCATTGACTCAGCAGGGCAGTCATACTAACCAGATTCTTGTCACTGCTTGAAGAAATGAAAATCTTCATGACAAACAAAGGAAAAGATATAAGCTTTATGGACAGTGAGTGGTTGAATGACTTAGCATTTCTAGTTGACATCACCAAGTATCTTGCAGATTTGAATGTGAAGCTACAAGGAAAGGACCAATTTGTCAACAAACCATTTGACCATGTCCAAGTGTTCATTCAAAAGTTGAAATTGATTCATAAACAGTTGATTATGAAAAAAGTTGTCCACTTCACCACACTATCAACAAGGCATGCTGGGACAGTGAACCTTAAAAAGTATTCTGCGAATGATCAGCAGCCTGATAGATGAACTCAACCAAACGTTTGTGGATTTCAGAGAACACTGTGATAAACCGAAGCTGTTTGCAGATCCACTTGGAACTAATGCTTATGACATGTTCTGACTGTAACTGATTGAGATACAAAAGGAAAGTGACATGAAGATAGCTTTCACAGAGCATGACCTTCTGACATTTTATAGTCTTATCCAAATCTGTCAACATTCCTGAGAGACTGGACACTATCCAGCATTGCTGCATCAGATGTGCAGGCAGATATTGGTTAATTGTGTAAGTAAAAACAATGGCAAATATCTCACTAATTCAGTGTTGAAAGAGTGACAAGAAAGTAAACTAATACATTTTTCTAGTTCATTTCTAATGCCATATCTTTCTGAAATTTGCTCACCAGAATGAGATAAAAATTGCAATGTAGCCTTGACACAAAATGGTTGGATGGATACCCCTGACTTAGACTATCACCAAAGGTGTGTGGTAGTTTAATAAACTGTTAGGTAGGGAATCCTAATTTTTTTGGCCAGTCAAATGTATATGATGCTGAGTTTGCATACAAAAGATTGATAGTTCTCTTGTGTGTATGGGTGCACAAAGAAATTTAAAAAGAAAACTGGCATGTTATATTAGTAGAGTTCCTGCTATGGGCTGCACAGCAAATCCAAGACTATATAAGAATTTGTTTTCTGAAAGGGAAAGTAAATACAGAGCATTTTTATAGATAAAATAAAATAAAATATTTTTCTTTTAATTTTTATGTAGAGAAATGGATGGTAGTATATTATTGTCATGCTATGAACTATTTGAATGTGCATAAGGGTTAACACAAAATGTCTGGTATAAAGGAAAACAATGAACTGGTACTGCAGCTAGATTTAGTTCCAGAATTCCATCCTTCCTATATTACACGTGAATTGATCCATATTATTTAGTATTTAACTACAAACTACTTATGTTTGCATGCATTTATTTGCATACTTACTGTGGTTAAATGGAATTATAAATGAAAAGTAAGGATAAAGGAGATGGTGGGGTTAAGTGGGTAAAAGTTAAAGCCACAAGTAAGTTAACAGCAATCCATTAAAAGGATTTTTTAAAGGTATCAGAATTGCCCTAAAGTGACTTTAAGTTATCCACTTTTATTAGCTGAATTCAATAAAAGGGAGACTTGACAGCTTACATTGGGAAAAACAAAATTAATCAAAAAGTTAATTTTTGTTTGTTCTTTTTTTACTAATAATAATTTTAAAAAGTAATCATGAAACTAGACAAGAACACTGAAACAAGAGACTATACTTAATTTCACTTAAAATGGTTGATAGTTCCTTGTCAACAAACTTGTGCCAAAAGGAAACAGGAAGCCCTACAGGAAACATGTTGGCTAGATAGGCGAGAAGCTAACCAAAATGCCAGAAGACTAGATCTTGACTGGTACAAAGGAATCATGACCCATAAATTTCTTAGTGTCATCCTTTGGCATGAAAGTCTGTCCTCTCCCTGTTGTGTCAGTTCTGCCCATCCTTGAGGCCAGAGAGAACATCAGGCCTGCTTGCTCTTGTCTTCAATACTTCTGGTGGTGGTGAGAATTCCCTGCCAAAACTTTCTTCCTGCTGGCACTAGGTTGCAAATGCATCTTTCTAATTGATGCTCGCTTGCCTTCCACTTCCGCTGGGAAAATCAAAGCACAATGCCTGTATATAAAAAAAAGCAGACTTTTGTTTCTTTCTTAGTGGAAAAATTGTGACCTCCCTCAAACGAACCATGAGTCTGGGACGGCTAAGTAAAAAGTCCTGTAGAATTCAATCTGCTGAATCCAGTCCTCGTATCTTGTGAGTATTGGTCATGTTTTTGTTTTTGTTTGCAACACTAATCCACACCAGCTTCTTTTGATTTTTATTTTCTCACTTCCAGATATTGCCTATTTTTGTTTGTTTGCTTTATTATTATTTCCTATGCTTTCATTTCCAGGTTAATGTGCAAAAACTTGTGGATGGACCTTTAACCCTTTGACCCCCATTAATATTATTTCAGCTGATTTAAAGATTTATAGTTAAATAGCTGTATTTATAGACTTTTAGTTCATATTCACAATGTAAAATATGTAGTCAAATTATATTTCTTGCTCTTGTAATATTTCCCTCTTCACTATTGAAAATTTCAAATAGAAAGTGCATCTTTTCAATATTCAGAGTACTAAGTACATGTTTGCAATTCACTGATATACCAGGGTGATTTTTTTTAATACAAAAAAACACATCTCAAATTGAAAATTAACATTTTCAGAAAAAAAGTCTAATAATAATACTAAATAGCCCACAGCAAGAGAACTGCAAGTTCAACACAAGGAACACCTTTTGTATAATGTCTTTGTTTACTGCTGTTTATTATTATTTTTAAAACTTTTAATTGAAATATAGGAT
This sequence comes from Nautilus pompilius, assembly GCA_018389105.1. Taxonomy (NCBI): domain Eukaryota; kingdom Metazoa; phylum Mollusca; class Cephalopoda; order Nautilida; family Nautilidae; genus Nautilus; species Nautilus pompilius. Next base: position 1,851,652 of record JACATO010000348.1, on the reverse strand, counting down.
GTGTTCTGTTCAGTTTAATGTAACTAAATAAGTACATCATCATAGAATGCCATGACTGTGCTACCACAAACTAAACTTTTTATTATGTATAAATTAAGCAAATGCTGATATAAATAAGGAGTTCAATAAGAAAAGACTGGTTTTAAATCTTTTGGAAAAAAAAGTGTATTTATTATTACTTCTATTGCCAAAAATTGGAAGGGAAACAAATATGATTTAAAATATTTGGTATGGGAGAGAGCAGGTAAATATACTACATCATTATACTTGGTACTTTTTGTTTGTATAGATCTTCACACATTTTTTATGTTCATCATAAAGCCGCCTTCATTCATTTACCCACCACCACCTTCAGTACTGTTGTCAAATATTCCTGTTTTAGCGGAGAACTTTCTAAGCCAACAGATAAGTAAGATCTATAGATAATCTATCAATGATGCTGAAAGTTAGCTAAACCTGTGCTATTTTTAGATAAAACTAATAATGCTCCCCTCCAAAATAAATATTTGACGTTTATCTAATATTATGATAGAACATAATTGTAAGTAATATAAGAGATCCAGCGTATATTCTGTTTGGCGTTTTTTCTTGGGGTTTGATTGTTTATTGGTTGTTTTCTTTTTGTATGCTTATGTGTGTGTATGTGTATATATACATATATTTTAAATATATTTATTTTGTTTATCTTAAATTTAATTTAAAGACCAGATGGATCCATAAAAGGCACAACAGTGCACTTGGCTTGGTAAGGTCATAATTGAATTCCTCAGGAGCAAATATCCAGATCCACAATGACGACAACTACTTTTTGTTTTGGTCTAAAACCGTCACCACTGTAATTTATTACTAGGGACAAGAAAATGCTGCCATCTTTATAAAATGTTACACCCAAGATAAATAATGCACTTATTGAATATGATGTTGGATGATTGTGCTATAATTTATACAGAATTTATTTTTCTTTTACTATTATGGCTATGTCCTAGAGTGGAAATTATTCTTAAAATGTGTGTAGTGTGGACAATCAAATAGATATATCTCGAAAAACTCATCACCTGACCTTACTCCAGAAGATCAAACTCAATTAGATATTTCTGGCCACTTCATTTTGAATGTAAACGGCTTGTATTTCTTATTTTCCTTTTTTGGTTTTCTAAGCTTTTGAAGGTGTTATATTATGAAGTATCTAAGTCACTTTTCCTAAGCATTTTGCATTCTCCAATCTGCATTCCTACAAATATAAAAGTCACTGTCATTGTCGTCCTTTTCTTTCCTGATTTATTTTTTCTCTAAAACTAATCAAGCGGATTTGCTAATATTGATTGAGATTTCAGATAAATATCCTGTTTATAGCATTTAGAAAAAACAACCTTTACAATAAAATAAATCACCTTGCATAGATTTTTCTTTTTTTTTAAAATGACATTGTTAACTAACTACTTGTTGTTGAAATGGATTTAGGAAATGATTAGGCTGCTTCTTCTTATGCTAGGTGAGTGACTTGTATGCCCTTAATTTGCACTTGATTTTGGTGATTGCACATGAATTGTCAAATATCAATTTGCAAGATGAGCCTGATTGATTTTTGTCATTTGAGCATAATCCTCCTTAACTGTGGAAGTTACAGTTCACTAATGTTTTAACAATTTCTTTGGTTAGCTCCCATGTGATGCTATTGAAATTTTAGAACAGTTAGCATGCAAACCTTTTTAGCATATAAAGAAAGAGTAATTAGAATGTCTTTTATTAAGTCTGAAAAGCTAAAGGAGGAGATTGTAGCACAGTAGCTAATCCAGTATGTCAAATATTCTAGTTTTTTTTTTTTTTTCATTATCAGAGTAAGCTGATAAAACAAACATGCAAATGGTGTTTAAAATTCTATCTAAATAGAGATGTTTGCAGTACACGATACACCTATGATTTATTTGACTTATTTTCTACCACCATCTTTTCAAAATAATCTTCTGCATATACATTTCGATGATTTGTTGTGGTATTAACATTTAGAATCAGTTTTTTGAACCTACGTAATTCAAAATTAAGCTTTCTGATAATACTGAGAAAAGATGTTTAAAAAATGCTGATGGTTACCGGGGGGGGGGGGGGAGTCGGGAGACAGGGCTGGTGTGAAGTTTCAGGTTGCCTCGGGCAAATTACTTTGTGATGCTCTTCTTTGGACACAGTTTTTAATGACTTTTTAATGAATGCTAGCAGAATATGTAACAGATATTCTTAAAGGAATGAACTCATGAGATCACTGACTCAAACCGGAAATGCTTCTTGTTGTTTGAACTTTAGGTCTGTGCGATAGTCTGCTTGCTGCAACTTGCAGGCATTACTAGCTAACTGTTTTCACCTCTGGGTTAGTTGTAGTTGTGATATCTACAGAATTGTGTTTTTAACCGATTTTTAAAATATGCATTTAATTGTCATATATATTTAACTTAAACTCCTAGAATTTTCTGCCCTACATGGCTGCCTAGATCACACCTGTGTGGTTGTACCATCTCTGGACTCCAATAACTCTTCAGTCTTTAAGAATAGAGAAATAAGGATGTGATGCTAATCTAACATACCTACTATAATTTTACAGAATTTTATTTCGGTATGCTGTTGTAAACACTAAGAGACAAAGTTCGAAACCTGGTCAGGACTGACTTAATTTGCCATACCCCCCTGGCATGACTTCTTTTCATTCTTGTTCTTCACCAGCCAGCTATGTGGATTTACTCCTGGCCCTCCAGTTTCTTCCCACACCTTCAAAAAAAAAGAGAAAGTTTCTAGTAGAGCCTTTCTGTGGCTGGCATGTAGCTAACTTTTTGTACCCGAATCTTATCTCCTTGGTTTAAGAAACTGAAACCAGGGTCATTTCTCCAGCATTTCCTTATGTGCCAATATCTCCACATGGCTTTGAAGAAGACATAGCTGTAAAAGTTGCTTATCTCTTTAAGTTTGTTGTTGTTTGTTTTAATTATATGTAGCAATTTAAAGTTAGATTCACTTTTTTCTTAATTTTTGCATTTTATCTTTTTTCTTCTTCTTTTTTTTTTTATCTTTTCAGCTCACCTGAAACATTGCTAATTGTTTCAGGATTTTTGATGAATAAAACTTTTTTTTTTTTTTGCTTTCTTTTCCTCCTCCTTCCCAGCTGTTATAAACTCCTATTTTTTTTCTTTCCTGCCATTAACCAGATTTAAAAACTTTCTAATTGCCACCACTACCATCTGTGAGATCTTATGGAAATTTGTATGTATAAAAAAGCACATTATCCTCGTTTTGTATACATTCCAGTCTTTCACTTGAAAAAAGGAAAGTGTGGGGGGGTTGTGACTCATTGGTCCAGTTAAATCTTTGTTTCCCTTTATTCTTTCTACCTCTCCTCTCACTTGCTGTGTTCTCTTTATCAGAAAATCCTATGGCTATAGACATAATTGATTGAAAAAGAAAAAAAATTACCCACACAAAATGAAAAGTCTTCAGCTGGAGTGATGAGATCACTGACTCATCCTGCAATTCATCTCATCCTTTGGAAGGGTGTGGTGGTGGTCTGGGTAATTTTAATATTGCCATCTCAGTGTAATTGGGTATCTCATGGAAAGTTTTACAATGAAGTCTTTCACAAAGCTTTTTTTTTTTTTTTTTCTAATTTTCTACCATTTTTGCTTTCCTCTTATTTGTTTGTACCTTAAAAAAATTTAAAAAAGAAAAGGAAAATAATTTCAGTAAAGTGGTTATTAATGACTGTGCATTTGTTTGTTTTGTTTTTTTTTTTTTTTTCATTTTCTCTTTTGCTGAAACTCAAAAGATGGCTGCTGAAATTAGTCTTTTGATTTGACAATGATGGTTCCTGCTCTTTGTTCCTTCCTATGAATCTCTTCAATTCCTAATTACTGTTTTCTGCTGGAATCAAAATATTTTGTGGAAAAAAAAATAAAGAAATTTTTTTTTGGTAAAGAAATTAGATTAAAACTTCCGTTTGCTTACATTAGAACAGAAAAGGAAATATAAGTGATTTCATTGACAGTTTTATTTCATTAGTTCATTACAATCACCTTAAAGCAATACTGTTAGATTATACACAAGAATTTCTTTTCTTTTTTTTTTTTTATTCTATAATTATAGGCTTCACATTGATTAGGTTCAATGACAAACTGTTTGTGTTTCGATTGCCACTTCTTCGCAATTTCCTGCTGTGGTATTATCATATTTTTGTTCAAATTCCACACATCCCTGGAAATTCTTACTTATCTCATGTGTAGAACACAAACAACAGCATTTCTTAAAGTATATATGGCCTTCCTTATTGTGCACTAAGCTAAGTTTTTTATTGGTTATGTTTCCAAGGGCAGGTAATTTTAAAAATTGCAGTGATATTTAAATTTTTTAGCTGAAATTATTTTCCATTCCAGGATGTGTGTTGTAAAAAGTGATAGTAATTATTAACATCTGAAAGGTAACTACTGGATCCTTTCCACTAACAAATGCATACACCATTTACAGGCATACAGAAATTAAATGAAGCATGATTCCTTTAGTTAATTATGAAGCCCAGGTTATGCACAGAATTCTCTTGTGTGCTAACTTTTCCAGATAATTTCAACTCTAGAGTGTATCTTATACGTGTTTGTTCTTTTTTTTTTCCTTTTGATCTTTGCTGTATTGGTACACATGTATCACTTTCTGAAAATCATGATGTGCTCCATCTTTTGGATGCTAGCTTAAATAAAATTTAAATAGGTAAATATCTTGGCACCAAAATATGTTTTTGTTTGTAATTCTAATAACTTTATGATTGCTTTTTTTATGTACTAATTGGATTTTCTTTAAAACTTTAATCAAAATAATAATTAACCCCTTTAGTTTGCATACCATTAGTAAGTGTCATAGCCCAAGTATTTGAATAAGTTTGTGCCCAGCTAGAATATTGAGGCTATAGTTGTATAGTGCCTGAGATTTTTATGTAAATGATTAGAAATAGCAACATACAAAAATGAAATAATCTTAATTAATCATGACTAGCAAATTCTGAAGAGGTTTGAATATGCAAATTTAAAGTTTCTTTTCTTATTTGTTATGTATCTGTCATGGCCTTGGCCAAATTCCTTTAAAGAAGCATCACTTGACAGTGATTCAAAACCAATATATTGACATCAGTGGTTCTTTGCAAAATTTGGAATCAGGATTTTACTTCTTAACCCCTAGGGTGTTTGGGGGGGGGGGTTACAGAGGGGCCATTTTACTCTTTGATTATACATATATATTTTTCAAAACTTTTTTTATAATCTTTATTAATGGAATTTTAAAAAAAGGAGAAACCCATATCAACATAAATTTGTCTAAAACTCTAACCCTGACCCAGCAACTTATGTGAAAATTAACAGGACTAATTAAATGATTTTTCTCTCGATTCCTCAGCAGCTTTATTACTCTTTTAAAAAAAACAAATATCTAATTATATCCTGAAAATAGTAATTTAATATCCTGAATTGTATTTCATCTCTGGTATTTTGTTCCCATTGTGCTATCTTCAACAACTACAGACATCAGCTGTTTTATTAACCAGTTGGCCTGCTTTCTTTAATGAAACAAGATTACTTGACCTCTCCCAGGTGTCTAAGTGAACTACTTGTAGTAGCCATGTTTGAAATACTGTGCATGAGTTTATAAATGAAAAATAGAATCATTATTGCTTCAATAGTTATGCTATCACCACCTGCCCTTGTACCAGGAAAAGAATGTTGAAAACGGGGCAGAATAATTTGCCAACATTTTCTCTGCTATCTTAGAATGGGCATCATTTTAAATGTCCAAAAGCTTTGCGAACATTTTCAGGCTTCATATTGACTGTTGTTAACTTTGACGTTAACAAAACACTTACAGTGACTACTGCTCAAGTTAACCTTCTACCTTCTGAAAACATCTTTGGTCATTTATCTTTTCCTGGTCAGCAAGTGACTGTTATACCTCAGGTTAGTCCAATACAACACTAAAGGTGCATGTTTTTTGTTATTTTTTAATTAATTCTTTTTTTTAATATGTTTTTGTTATAAATAATAATTCTCCATTAATATTTTTAATTTGGTACTCTAGCATATTTCTTTCATATAATTGTGATGCTTTCTATGGTGGTTTATGAAAAATTGATGAGGCTAATTTTCTTTCCCTTGACTAATGGATGTCATGGCAGATAATATATACATTAAAGAGTTTATGAACAACTAGATCTGTCTTATCTGTGGGTTCTGTATAATTAGGTTCCTAGAACTTTCCAGCATACTTGTATGTGGTGCTTGCTCTTGTATTGTTCCATCTGCAATAGCTGAGAGAATTATAGATAAGGGCTTCTTCAAATGAAAGCATACAACAGCAGAAATATGATAATTTCTCAAACTGTAGGTCAATAGAATTGGGTTATCATTAACCATTCAGCATAGCATTTAGAAACAGGTGGTATTCATTCTTTTATTTTTTCAGGATGGTGACTTGGTACTTTATTTAAAGCAGTTGAAAATTAACATTGTCTTTTTTTTTTCAATGATAAATATTGAACTGAGTTGAAAAATTAACCTATCTTTGAAATATTTTGCCCTACCTCTAGAATACTGTCACAAAAAAAAAACAAGAAAAAATATCCTACTTTCTGAATGGAAGTATACTTTGCAGTAGTGGAGTTAACACACTAACATTACACGTATCTGCATCATATGATAATCAGAACCAAAGGATGGTAACTGACAGTGTTTTATTAAATTGTTTAAAACTTTTTAATATATATAGGAGCATTATACAAATTGAAAAACTAATTTTTAATTTTATAAATCTTGGATATGTGGGCTTTTGTGGTTGGAAATATGGTAAGCGAGATCATTGATCCCAGTCAGATATTAAAAATATGTTTTTTTTTAATACCTGGTTGATAGAGCATGGAATGGAGTTTATCTCAAGTCATTTCAGATTCAATATTTCAGATTTTTTAGAACTATGAAAATTGTACCTGATGCTAGAAATCCATAAGATAGGAACATTTTATTGATGTTTATGTGGAATTTTTAACACTGTGCCACTTAAAAAAAAAATTGTGATACCAAATTTAAACATCTTCTTGATCATTTCAGAGGGAGAAAAAAATTTGCAGCTAAAGTGTTTTTTTTAACAGGCTCTAAGAGAAAAAACTTGTACATTGTTTGGATTTTTCCTAGACAATGGATTGTATTTGAGAACAGGCATAAATTTAACCTGCAGAAAGAAAACAATGGCAATGACCTATGAATCATATTATGAACTGTCATAATATATGAATGTATAAAAATCAATTGGTACTGCTACTGTAGCAATTGCTTACATTATCAGTGAATCAGTAAATATGTCCTGACAGAACACCATATCAAGTGGAAAGTTTGCCTGTCAGAAAACTGACAGACCACAGAGCATGCACTGACTGCCTCCAGCTATTAGTGATTCCATCTTGTTTTCTAAAAGTATGTAAGCCAATATCTCTACCATTGGAATTTAGAATATCACAGATGCCTACTTAATGTTGCTACATAGGAGAGAAGAAAATCATTTTAAGCAAATTTTTTAAAAAATTGTCTGGTAAAATAACAGAAAAGTAGTTTTACAATTTCAGCATAATTATCTCTCTTCTTTGTTGAAACATTTCTAAAACTTTTTTGGTTTTTGTTAGGTCTTGAAGGGGAAGAAAAACATCAATATGTATTTAGTTATTGTTAGCTAATATATACTATAAGTATTCAGAGAAGACAGGAATTGCAAAAGTAATGCTATGGTTCCATTTTAGTTTTTATTATAAAGACTTTGTGACACTATTCCAGTGGTTAAGCTACTAAAATGCTACGGCTAAGGACCTGAATTCAATTTTTTCTCCTTCCTCAGCTGGCCATGTGGATTTTCTCCTGGCAATAGGGTTTCCTTTCACATCTAAAAAAAAAAAAAAGAACTCTAGTAGGGCTTTCCTGCCAATCTGGACTAGGTCACCATGGAAGAGAACCTGACCTGAACATACCCCTTTCTAATTACACACTAGAAAGAGGGCATACCTCTGGTAGGAGAGGATTGCTCATTAAGAAAGAAAAAATAAAGAATTTCTTTTATTTTTAGCTATATTTTACGTTTAGTCTACTTTTTGCATAAGTGCCGCCTTTTTCTGACAGATGCTTAGAATATATAATTTCTTTGCCTGATATAAAAATGTAGAGCAGCTGCTTAGTGTAAGGTAGCTAAGTATTTGCTTAGTATAAGGCATACTTGCCAACTTTTCAAAATTCTCAAGGTGGAAATTTTGCACGACTCTCAGCAAATCAAGCAATTTACAAACAAAACTGATTTAAAGCCCATTAATTTGCAAATACCCATGCATTCATTGATTTTGTCATTTGTTTTCAATTCTACAGGTCTCAAGATATCATCATATTTTCATTTTTGTAAATTTCAGACTTAATCTTAACACAGTATTGTCTTTTTACTTCTGAAAAACGGGTTGAGACACCAAATGTACATGTATGTGTGAGGGAGTAATTTCTTTGGCTGTCCTTTTTATGGTTTTACTCACACTTGATGAATTAGTTTAAATATGTATTTGTTTTCATTTCTGAAGATCTCGTACATCATCTTGAAATATTGTTTTCAATTGCTAAATAGGTTGTTCAGTTTCCTATGTTGATTGGAAATATTAAAGGAACAATTAAAAACAGTTATATCAAATTTTATTGTATTGACAGATGCTATTTAATAAACTATATCATTACATTTCAATCACAAATACAGAACCTGTTTGAAAATAATTTATTGTAACAATCACAAATGAAAGAGAAAGATAGCTACTATTGAAAATAGCACACACATAATCTGGAATAACACAGTAAGAAATATCAGAATTTTAATCTTGCTAAACAATGAAGAATTAAAATTTTGGACAGGGATTCCCCTAGCCTGGGCATTTTTAAAGTTCAAGCTAAAAAAATAAAAGAATTAAATAAAAATTTAGGCAGGGATTCCCCTATCCTGGGCTATTTTAGAAATTTTAGTTTAAATAAAAACAGTAAACTTAATTATGGATACAACATAGTCAGTTGGAGAATTAAAGCATCTCATAAATGTCAAGTGTAAGATAAAATAGGCCTAACCTTGCAAAATGCATCTGTTTTCAAAGTACATTTGACCACCCAAGAAATTCTGTTTCCCAAGACTTCTGGAATGTGCACTCATAGTATTTTCTCTTCACCTTTGTTGCCAAAGAAGCCATTTTAAGTAATCATGTGAACAATCACGCTTGGTTTAAAACAATAAATATGATTGGTCACCTTATTTGCATAATCAGTTTCCATTGGCCAAGAAGAAAGTGAAACCCAATTTCCAGTATGAATCGTGTGTTTACGTTTTGCTATAGAGAGCAAACGATTGGCTGACGTTTATTGGAAAATTTTTGAATGTACAAAAAAGTTAATTATGGTTATGCAAATCGGTAGACTTCTATTAAAAATTGGTGTACATGCCTAAAATTGGTAGAAATGACCAATTTTTTAAAACCTGATCAGTAGAGTGGGTCAAAGGTCCAAATTCAGAAGAGTTGGCAAGTAAGGTGTAAGCTAGCTAAGTATTTTAGACGGACAGTAAAATAGTTTTCTACAATTGCTGGCAACATACAATCTAGCATGTTTTTCTCTCTTTCAAATGTTCAATGAATTCTAATTACTGAGTAGAGCACACAACTGCTGAGAATGTCAGTGCCCTATTTACTTGGCTCATCTCTCAGTGGCAGCCCTGGAATGGTAATTTTTTGTTTATCTACAATTCATCTGTACACAAATGTATAACAACAACAGCAACATTAATAATATATGGAAATAAGTTCTAACAAGTAACTATATCATTAGTGAAACATTTGCCAGAGAAGATCAAACTTAAAAGTTCAGTGATATTTGAAATGGACCTGCAGTTCTTGCCTAAAATTTCTGAAAATAAAAGGCCATTTAGTGGTAAATCATCAACTGCTGACAAAATTGTTCAACTTCAGCACAATAAGTAGACTACTTTTCCAGAAATGACTCCATATTTATGACCCAGAAAATATAGCCCAATTACATTGTTCAGTTTAAGGGAAATTTTGCTTGGAAACAATTCATAAATATTTAATAATTTATCAAGAAAGTAGTCCAAAATGTCAAGCAGAAATTTCAAATCTAAGTAAATTATTTTGTTTTGTTTTTTTAATTATTATTTATTATCCTGGGTTGAGAAAAAGAGGAAACTAAATATATTTTAACTAGCAAAACGAAACAAAAAAAATAAATGAAGATTTTCTTGGCAAATTCTCTCTCTGGATTTATTTTTATTTGGGGTGGCTTCATTTGCTTTATTACAGTTATAATTTTCTGGAAAATAAGTACTTTTTATTATAGTATACTTGTTAATTTGCAATAAGTTAGTTCTCACATTCAGGATTAACAATTAATACAAGTAAACTTACTGTGATAACTGCAGTATTTGGTGTGATAGTAGTTTACTCTAACGTGTCTCAGGTTAGTGCAGGTAAATAGATACTTATCTGAAAGATAGTTTCTTGGAGAAATCAAAATTAGTAGCCAAGTTTTAATGGGACTTTATATATATATATATATATATATATATATATATATATATATTTTTTTTTTTAATGATAATGAAAGGATTTTAACCAATTTCTATCACTAAAATTTAAACAATATAAGATTTTACCACTCTATTAGTTTTTACAATGGGAGACTTAGTTCACTTTATCATATAACTTTAAAAGAACATATCTGGGGCTGGTTTTCATACTTACTATTTTGGTACAGATTGGTACAATTGAAAATATGATGACTAACTTGTCTGGAAAAGTTTTAAAATGTATGCACTTATATTAAAATAGGACATATTGGTTTTACAGTTATTTTGTTTGTTGTTGTTTTTTTTTCAATATAATTGAATTTAAATTAAACAGAGCTATTTACAGGAACATTACCGGCACAGTTTGACTTCAGTAGTTCCTGTTGGCTTGGTTTTCATTTTCCTCTTTATTAGTGCACATTTTTACTGGTATATCGTCATCTTTATTTTTTATTTGCTTCATCACAAAAAATAAGTACAGTAGTTCGAAATTTGATGTGGAACACAACATTTAATTAAAGTGATAAGGTTCTCATCAAAAATTGTTTAAACTTTAAAATGTTGGACATTCGAAATGCTTCATTTTCACCTACAAAAATGAGCTGCCTGAAGATATCAGTCAAAAGCAATGACCTATACAAGAATTCGTATGAAAGAGTTTTCTTTTGGTAGTTGCTTAAAAATGAGAATAAATTTCTTGTCAATAACATGACCACTTTGTCTTTGACTTTATAATTTTCTTTAATATTTTTTATATATATATAAAGCTTTCACACCTGGTAGGCATAACTTTTTCTCATTGTACTCATTTTCATCACTATCAGCTGCCTTAATAATGCTCTGCAGCTATAGTGCTGATTAGAATTCATTATTACTTGCAAGGCTCAACAACCCTTTCCCCCAGAAGAAACTGAGGAAGATGACGCTTGCAACCACAATGTAGCAATTTAAAACTTAGAATATGAATTCTTATTATGTGTAATCAGTGTGCTATCACGTGTTCAGATTAAACTGCAGGCTAATGGTTTGAGGAGTTGTGTGTGTCCATGCTTGGCATTTTTATTTTAATTTTGAGTTGTTAGTTATTGGAAACTTTCAGATCTTAGGAATTTCAGACCAAAGACAAGGACCCAATCTTTGCTTGTTTTGAGTTAAATCAATCCTCAGTTATAATTCCTCCCACAGTCTGGGTTTTCACTGATTTTAACCAATTCTAGATTTGTCTTTAATGAGATGCACCATTCAACATTTTAGTTTATAAAAAGTAATGGATCATTCAGTGCTGAATAGTTTTTTTTTTTATTATTAGAATATTTTGACCAATTAATCACAGCAAATTCTGAATCTATAAATAAGTTTCCAAAAGAAAATTTTTTTTGTTTTTCATTACAAAGATAGCCACTTAGGTCAGAGTGCTCCATTTTGATCTTGATTAGAAGAGAATTTGCCATAGTACTTCATTGAAAAACATGGTACGAATGTTTCAAGTGGAAGGGTGATGTTTTAAGGAATCAGACATAGGACAAAGAATCTTCTTTACTTTATCTTTAATTACTAACATAAAAAGAACCATTTACATAGCATTTACATGCTTAGTATCATCTGTCCTGTCATTAAATGTCATGTAAAGCTGGTTTTTTGATTCTTCATGTCAGTCATTAAAGGTGCAATAAAGATGTTTTTTAGCCAATGAGGCTGATGGAGCCACAGATGAATTAGAGTGTAATGATCTAAACAATCACGATAAACGCAATAGCTAAGATTCATCAGCATTCGGATTACTCCCAACCAGAAAAGGCAAACTGTGATTTTTCTTTGGATGTTTTATGGAATTTTTGTAAATTTCCTTTTTAGAAATAAAGTGAAAACATTTTAGGCATCTCTTGGTTTTGTTGTTGTTGTTGTTGTTGGAAGTAAACTAAAATAAATTTTAAAGCAAAACAGAAATCGCAGGTTTGTAAGTTGGTTTTGATTTCCATATTCTTGACAACAATAATGCATACCATTTATATTTTAAAAGGTTTTATAAATGTGTGTGTGTCTGTTTAGTAGGCATTTAAAGTACATATGCCATGCTGTAGTGAACATCTGTTTATAGGGGCCACCTTTGTGGAAATACCTTACCTATTTTGTTCTTTAATGATCATTATAGTTATTAATGCCTTATGTATATGGATATTTTGTTTTAACTCTGCATAGAAACTGACCTACCTCTTTTTATAATAACAGCAGGTAGGTTTATGTGAAACAATGAGAGAGGTGGCTTAAAACTTGCATAAATTAGATTGTATCTTTAAATCTCAGAGGTTTGTAAGTATGTCATCTGATTAAATTCATCACATGGTCATGTTTTTGTGGTGGTGGTTTGTTTTTTGTGTGTGTGTGTGTGGGTGAAATATTTAAGGGGAGGTAACCATTAATTTTTTAAATCTTTAAAGGTATCTTATTTCCAAAGGAAGGTTATCATTGGAGAAGCTCTTGTTTGAATTATACATGTAAATGTTCTTTCCCATTTTCAATTTTTATATGCTCAAAAGAAGTTTTACTGGGATCTGCCATGGAACTTTAAGAAAACTGACATTTTGTTCTTTAGTAAATACGAGATTATTCTTAAATTTAAATTTTTTTTTAAAGCAAGCTTTAATAGTTTTCCATTGAAATTATTAACATTTCATTGTTATTGAAAATCAAAAACTTGCCTTTTTGGTTGACTTGCTTGTCATAGTGGGATTAATGAAAGCAACTTCATGGAGGATCTCTTTTGTATCCATTCCTTAACTCTGCTGTGAGCACAAAGAAAACTGTCCAAGTTACATATTGGTGCTCTTCAGTATTCATGAAACAAGCTGCTTGGAAGACAGCTGTCTTTGAACCATTTACACAGACATTTTGGCAAGAGACTATATATCTGCCACTGTAACAATTTGCTTTCATTGGGCTTCTCTGTAGCCATTAGCATGACCTTCTGGAAAATTACTCAAGAGACAGCAATATTTCCCTTAGCGCTCAGATACATTTGTTAAATTTTGTTTTCCAGCTTGAAAGGAAAGTTCATAGGGATGGAGAAAACTCTCATGGGGACAGATTAACGATTCTAAAATAAATAAATAGCATAAAGGTAGCATTTACTAGAAGAAATAAAAATATTCCTACTTCAAACCTGACAATCAAATTTTCTTTAAAATAATCTAGCAATTGTGTGTAGTTGATGATAAGATTCTAACTTAAAAAAAATAAAGCTGAGGGTTAGTTCCCATGAAGAACTAATATGTTTCAAAAATATTTCTCAATATCATCAGGGTTTAGGCCTGAAGGCAATTGTACATCAGTCTGTACAAGGGAGACAACCCTGGTGAGGGAACAGAGCCAGTTTTTCACTAAAGAGCATTGCCTATCCAGCTCCACAAAGGAGCCAAGTCTTCCAACTTTGGCAGGAAAATCTGCACTAGAATTCTTTATTTTGAGATGTGGAAGGAAATGAGTACAAAACTCAGTGTGGTCAGCTGGTGAAAAAAGTAAAAAGAAACCATGTCAGAGAGCTCTACCAAACTCAGGTCCTTAGTTCTAGCAATCCAGTAGCCTAACCACTGGGCCATCGGATGTTCTAATTAGTATTAATTTTCAGTATATGTTTCTTGGATTGTACAAGTGACTTAAGCTGGTCTTGAACCCATGACCTGTTGGTTGCTAACTTTTGATGTTGTTTACTTCCACTAGGGTATCAGCTTGTCAGTGTTTGTTCAAGGGAAATTTTCAAGTCATTTTTAATAAAGATATACCATTGTAAAGCAGTGATAAGCCTTTTACTGTACAGTTGTTTGTACATCAGGATTTGTGGAACATTTAAATTTGCTTTGTAAGAAGTCATCTGTTCTGCTTTAATCATTACCTCAACTTGGTTCTTGTATCCAGTAGTTTTACTTTGCATGTGGCTACATTTAATGTTTCTTTCCAAATTTTATGAATTGCAATTTTTTTTCTTTATTTTAACCTTTACAAAAACATTTTGAAGACTCCCTATTAATTTTCAACTTTTTAAAAAGCCTTTGTGTAATGAAACTGATCACTAACACATTTTTTCAAAAAACTAGAAAATAATAATAATAAAAAGAATTATACCTTGATTATACATTCATTTTCTCATTTATGTGACTGAAAATTCATCTAGAAATGAAAAATTCTTCTCTCAGCAGCAAAAATGTGCATATATCCCAAAGCATGATAGCAGGTCTTTCTTTTTTCTTTCCCCCCTTCCCATGATATCTAATTTTTTTATCCCCCACCCTCCTCCTCTTATTCTACACAAGTGCATAGTGTACGAGTGATATTCGATAAACTTTAAACCATTCCTACTGGTATAATAATCACAAATATTAGAACATGTTTGAGTATTATCATTCTTTAGGAACTCTTGTGTATTGCATTCTGTCAAAAAGCATTAACTTAAATGCTAATGTCACTTTTTCCTTTTTGTTTAGCATTTAAAACATTTGGTAGTTTGAGACAAATGTAGTAGTTTAAAATTTGGAAAAATTAGAAAAGGTACTTGTTTTATAATTAAAGACTCTTAAATTTCAGTCTTTCATTGGGAGAAAACATACACTTCAGGGCCATCATTGCAATCTGCAATACGTCTGTGTGTCTTGCAGAAAATCTAACCAAAATGGAACCATGACCCAATTTGAAATATTTTCCTTTTTTCTAAATCATAACTGAACCAAAATGGAAAACAAAATAATCCAATGGAGCCAAACTGATTAAAAACATGACTAATTCACAGTTTAGCTGCTTCTGTTTGGAAAGACCTTTTAGCTTAATGGAAGACTCTGGCTTTGGAAAGATAATTGATCCAATTCTTTAAGGCTTATGTTGTAATGTTCGTGTTAATGGTGATAATATTAGGAAGAAGTATCAAGTGTCGCAGTGAGATTTTATAGTCCATAAAGGAAGGAGAAGTGAAAGGTTGCCATCTTTCTTTTAAGATTGACTCTACAACACATTTGAAACGCTGTTTTGGGTATTAACATTTAATTTGTAAAAAAATGGTGAGGTTGCATTGCATACCATAGCTATGAAAGAAACTAGAGAAAGACAAACATCCCATTTCTCAAGAACATGCTTGTTACAAACTGCAATACCAGTGTCCAGCAGATACAGAACATAACAATAGATAATGGTGCAAACACGAGAAAGTGCATCCAGCATATGAAGGATGGCAATAAACAAGGAAGTGAATAAAACTTGGATACTGGAGAAGAACTGCTGCAGTGACTGAACTTGATACTAGTGATCCAGTAACAAGTGTCCACTGCATAACCCACACTTTTCAGCTAGCAGTTGATGATGATGCGCTTAAAGATCAATGTATGGCTCGTTCTGTCTGCAAACATTTGAGAACAATGATGTGCTTGGTGTTTTGTTTGTCAGAAACTAAAACTTAAGAGAGCTATCCTAGACTATCCCACGAGATGGCGTTCAACTTTTGAAATGCTTGATTTGAAGGAATTCTGCCAGGATGTGGAAGCAGCTTATCAAAGATGCCCCAGTGACTCTATTAAACAAGCAGCCACTTCCCTCAAACCAACAAAACAGCTCCAGTCTGAACAGATAACTATGGGGGACTTTTATGGCATGCGGCTGAGATGTCAGCTTGAAACAACCTCAAAAGTGTTGTCGTCCCTTCTCTCAGTAAACCTGCTGAACTTGATGAAACAAAGGGAATTGAAAATAAGTTTTCCTGCTGCAATCTTTCCTGATCCAAGGTACCAGCTGCTGCTATCTGAGGAAGGCTTAAGCTCACCTTACTGAGCTTGGACCAGCATTGAACTATTTATTATCTGCTGGACCAGAAGCAGCAACCAACCATCAAATAGAATAGATAGAAATGGTAATGAACACCAGGGAAAAGGACAACAAACTTTAGCTTCTTCTGTAGAAAAGAAAATCCAGTAAAATAAGAGAATCATCTTGTCATGAATCTGCATAAAAAGGAAAAAAAAACATTGGTACAATTCTAGATTTTTTTCTTTCTCATGAGCTCAAGTAAGCAAAAATGAAAACATTTTGAAATACTGGCATCAGCAAAGAATCGCTTCACCTGAACTGTACAAACTGGCTGGCTGGCTGGCTAAAGCTGCACTGGCTGTTACCATCAACACAAGCTATGGCTGAACATGTTTTTATGGTCTCAAGCATGCGCTATTGCCACAAAGAACAAAAAGGACAGAGAAGATCCTGGGGAACTTTATGGCAATCCATTGCAACAAGTTATTCTGTTTGTTGACAAATTTGACATATTGCTAAACAATGATAAAATCTTCACGGTCACAGACTAGAATGGTATGTGAATTACTTCAGAATTTATTTATTTTTTTTTTTATCTTTGAACCAGACCTGAACTGGAAAACTAATCTCAAAATGCAGTTTGTATTCCTGGTTTCTAGCAATTATATATCAATGATGAAAAATGCTGTTTAATCAATTTTCTGATTTTATTTGGAACAATTTCACACCACAAAAGTTAGAAAAAAAAAGAAAACAACCTAAAGTTTTCATATCATGTTTATTGTTTTTGATTTTATAATTTCTATATAATCTGCTATACACTTCCAACTCTTCTGTCCATTGATATCAGGATAACTGGATCAAACTTAAAATGAAATAGCTACCTGTTTAAGGCCTTCTATAGATAGACCAGACCAATTCTCTATGCATCCTTTTCCAACCCATTTTATCAATTCATAATCTAGCTGATCAGCCAAGATCATAAAATTTTCAGATGCTAAGCCAGAGTTGTCAGATGGGGAAAAAAGGTTAAATTCTTTATTGATTCTAGTTTCGGTATTGTTTCTTACATCAAATTAATGTTGAGGTACACCAGTGCTTGCTTAGAAGAAATGCCACAATGTCTATTGTTGGTTAGCATGTATACTTTGCTTTCACACCAGATCCATATGCTGATTCTTTGACTAGCTTTTGATCTGAACCAGGGGTCGGCAACCTTTTGGGGTCTGCGGCCAGATAGCTATGCAGTGTACGATATATACTACTAATATACATTTAAGTTCAGATTACATACATCGTACATATAAAAGAATATATACATTCTGTATTAATACTATAGCAAATTGTCTGGACTTCAGAGGGGTCTGTCCAGAAAGTTACTTTTTCCGTAGGTTTAAAGGAAAAACAACGAATTTTATGTAAAAAAAAAAAAAAAAAAGGTACCCTATTGTACTGCAAGAATAGCAGGTTAAGGACTAATGCAGTCAACGAAAAACACAACTTCCCTACCACAAACAAAATACTGTTAGAATAGGCAATTTTTTAATGAGACACCTGATTCTGTTTATTTTTCGATAATTTCTCAACATCGGGTGAAATAGTTGTCGATGACAGGAGCAAAACATCATCCAGGTGGTCATAGCGCAGCCTTGTTCTTAACCGATTTTTTGTGTATTTCATTTTCGAAAAAGTTTTTCGCAGGCGTAAGTGCCTCCAAATAATGATGCCATCAACTGCGCATTATGCAATAAGCTTTTATACTTTCCGCTGGGTAAAGCATACTTTTGGTAGAAGTCAGTGGTTGATTCTGAATAAAATTTTGATTTCAAAATATCGTCGCATTGTAAGTCTATTAACTCAAGCTGATATTTTTCTGCCACTTTCTCCACATCTATGTCGAAAGGAGATCCAAATAGTTTAAATTGGTATTCATAGTGCCAGAAGTCAGCGATGCGGGAAGAAAACTCACTTAAATCCTGAATAGACCTCACAAACATGTCTTGTAGTATTTCTTCTTTGTGATTTTGTAGATTTGGAAAATGAGAGTAATTTCCTTCCTGAAGTTGTAATTCCCACAATTTAAGTTTTCTTTCAAAAGCTGTAATATGACCAAACATCTCAAATATCAGCTTATTCTTCCCTTGAAGCTCGCGATTCAAAGAATTCATGTGGGTAGTAATATCCACCAAAAATGCTAATTTGACAATCCACTGTGAATCCTGAAAGTATGAAGTATCTTGGCCTTTGCTCTTCAAAAATCTGGCAATCTCTTCCCTCAATACATAGACTCGTTCTAGCATTTTTCCGTGGCTAAGTCATCGGACGTTTGAGAAAAATGTAAGGTTGCCATACTCTGCTTCAACTTGTTTTAGGAATTCCTGAAACTGGCGATGATTTAGTCCTCTTGACAGGATAAAATTCACCGTTTTCGTGACCACTGTCATAATCTCCTTAAAATTCAATGACTTGGCACATAATGCATCCTGATGGATGATGCAATGAAATTTGATTAATTTGTGCTCAAGACCAAGGTGGTTTTGGAGTAATGTTACAAACCCTTTTTTCCCTCTGATCATCGCTGGAGCTCCATCTGTGGTTACTCCTATAAGCTTTGATAAATCAAGATTCGTTTTCATCATCCAGTTTATGACACTTTCAAAAATATCTGCTCCTGTACTAGTGTCCTTCATTGGAATTAATTGTACGAATTCTTCCACAATATCAAAAGCTGGTGTTACACCTCTCACAAATACAGTGAGTTGACAGGTATCAGTCATATCCGTGGCTTCATCGATAGCAATGGAAAAGTAATCCAGATTTTTTAAAATGCCACCTAACCAATTTCTGACATTTGTTGCCATTTCTTCAATTCGCCTGGTTACTGATGCTGCCGATAAACTAATTGAAGAGAATAATTGCTTTTTTCCTGGACAAACAACATCAACTACCTTCAACATGCATTCTTTGAAGAACTCTCCATCAGTAAGCGGTTTCATCCTTTCTGCTATTAGTTTCGACACCTCGTAGCTAGCCAGTGTGTTCCTGTATGTTTCTGTAACCTTTCTAGTGAAAAAGGATGACTGCTTTGTAAGATGGTTTCTCAGCCGTTCAACTTCCTCCTCTTGTACTTTCCCAGTGAAATTCTCATAATGGTTATGATGGGTTTGATAATGCCGTTTAATGTTTGAAACTTTCTTCACAGCAACGGTTTCTTGACAAATTAGGCAAACACATTTTCTTAGGCGCTCAATGAAAAAGTAGCTTAGAGTCCATTCTTTGTTAAAAGTGCGGCACTCAAAATCAACTTTCCTTTTCTTAGTTTCCATGGACTTGTTTTTATTCAGACAAAACAGAATGCTGGAAAGGAAAGCAAAAAATGGATAACTGAGAATGAAAGAGTTCAAATGAAGCTACAATTAATCTGATAACATAATATGATAATTGTGAATAGAATGTGATCAAACCACACTATCCGATGAGTTCTTTTACTAGGTCAGGCTAACCATTTGGCTTTTTTAAACTAATGCTGCGCTAATTGTTGTAACAGTCAACGTGTTTTTACATAAATACTCAAATAAACAGCAATTATTGTTGAATCCAACTACTAACCGGGGTGTTATCACTAGAAAGTAAACTCAAATGAGCAACTTTGAGTAGGACAAGAAGTAAAATTTACCAAGGATATCGTTAAACACTGAAATGGTGAGAAGGTGAAATCTGCGATGTACACCCCGCACAGATGTGATGATAACAGGCGATCCAGTGAGCTAGTATAGAACGTGTTCGTGTGTCCTTGCCATAGGCATCCAATCAGCTCTGGATGCCGCGGTAGTGAGACGGCAGGCGTGTGCGCGTGCAGCATGAGAGTACTCACGTGAGTCAGAGTAGGGCAGGTGAGCGCACGTGCGAGGGAGCTTGGGTGTGTGTTTGTTGAGCGAGCAACGAGGCGCACGCAATAAAGACATTAAAGTCCACGTGTTAGGTTGGCGGGCCGGACGCTATCCCTTCGCGGGCCGGGGGTTGCCAACCCCTGATCTAAACTAAAGGATGCCATTAAATTTACTGAACTAGTGACCTGAAATTAATGCATCCAATCCTGGAAACAATATTGGTGTAGGTCAGATGGTTTAAGTAAAGACATTGCTAGACATGGAACTTTAGAACAAGTATCAAATTTAAACAATTTTAAAAAAAAACAACAAACCTACAACTGACTTGTTATAGAAGTGTTCAGAAGTGTACAATTACAAAAAGCAAATATTGTTTTTTTTATTATTCAAAGACTGACATTTGTTTTGTTTTTTTTTTAAATTGTATTTAGTTTTCAAAAGATAGTGGAGATTTTGATAATGAAGATGTTTCTATATATATACGAGTATATGCAATGAATTCTATTAGGGATTTTTAAAAGAGTAGAAAACTAAAAATACAAAGAATGAAATGCATTATTATTTATTTTCTTTTTCTTGTTGGTGAGACCAAAGCTGTTGCTTTAAGCATATACTAAGGATAGATGTTCAAATAAAAAATATAACCCTCTTCTATAGAATCACCATTTTCTACAGACTTTGTAGTATTACTGCCATACTTTTTCATAAATTACAGTGGATGAGCATTTGACATGAAGCCAATAGTTAGTTTAAAAGTCTGTATATATTTTTTTAAATAACATAAAAGTTTTCTGCATCATTGGGAAACAAAAGCTGCTGATTTATCCTGCACTCCGCTGAATTCAGCCTTTTTCTTCCTTCCTTCAACTTTAGATTCACGACTTCGTTGTTACTAAAAGTTTATATTTTGCTAATCATTATCTGTGGAGATAAAAACTTTTCTCTTATATTTGTTATTGTCATTAGCAAGTTCTGCAGAAAGAAAGACACAACTAGAACAGTCGTTTCCTCGTGTCATACTGCATCCTTGCATGCTTATCTAAAAATTACAATACTATTTAGAAATTTTTTTGTTTTTGTTTTTGCTAAACAGTTGACAGTTCTCAGTTTTGTTAACGGCCTTCCCTCACTACTACAGGCCTGCAGAGTCAACCTGGTTGCTAGTTTGTTAATGGGAAAACCGGCAATGTTCCTGTTCCCAGGTGGCCACAAAATCCTCAGATGTAATGATGTTGTTACTTTATAGGAAGTAGTTTGTGAAAAAGGAGTATTGTTTCTGTAAACTTGGAGAGACAGTCAATAATAGATGTGGGGAGCAAAAACAAACATTCTCTTCCCAACTATCTTATATTATATTATACTTGCACATGTGTCTAATTAAGAGAAATCTAATAATAACCACAAAATGGGAGATAGTGAAAATATGAGTCAATGAAGGAGTCGGGCCCCATTCATAAAATTTGCAAAAGTTGGGGGAGAAGTACTGGAAAAGGCTAAAGGAACGTAGGAAAAGGGGTAACCTAACCTAGCATCAGTCAGTACTGGTGGATGTTGGCCAGAATTAGTAGTGTTTCAAGATATAGGTATAACAAACACGAGACCTGATATCATTATCTGGTCAAAACAGATAAGACAGGTTTTGTTAATCAACAAACAAAAAGACAAACTTTAAAGAATTGTGCTAAGAACTCTAGGTAGAAGGATGGATAATGTGATTTTCCCCAGTAGAAGTAGGGGCCAGAAGATCAGTGGGTAAAACACTGAAAACAATTGTTTTCTCATGTAGACAGTGCAAAGCATCATCAAAATGGCTGAGTAGAAGTGCCAAAAGGGTATGAAGATGGCTATGGCTTAGAATTTTGTACATATGATAGGGAGCACCTAGCTAAGCTGTATGATCATTATTATAATTATAAATGAATTTGATCAACTGCAGACTGCATAAATATCTAAAGATGCTTATTGTTTGTAAATTAAAATTTTTTAAAAAATTCTAACCAGCCCTCGTCTTGGAAATGTCTTCTCATTTTCTGATAACAGCAACATTTTATGGTCTATCTTTTTACCGATAATTTGTAGAGATAGAAGCAGGCTGGTCTTGGCCATGTTGTTTTACCACCTGACTGAGTTGGCCACCAGCCTCTTTGCAGCTGACTGGTGCTATTAAAATTCCTCCATATCAAGAGTTCTTGCCATAGTTGTCTGTCAGAATATTTGGTCAGAGAATTAACTTCCACTGTTTCTCCTGCCTTGATTTTTAAGTGGATAATGGAATAAGCAGTGCCCAGGAAACTGGGGAAGGTTGGAGGTTGGGGGGGGGGGATAAATAGGCTAGTTTGTCCAATTATACAACAAATGCCAAAAAAAAACAAACAATGTTGCCATATGTTAGGACACCAAGCAGTGAATTGATTGTAAAATTCCCACTGAGCTACTTTATTTGCAAGTAACAACTAATGAAGTATAAATCAAATATACATACCTCCTGCCATAATAATTTGAACACCGCCCAAAAAAGTAGATTTATTGACAAGTTACATGTGTAATTATCACCTGGGCTATAAAATGGCCAATAAGGTGTAGACATTTTTAAAGTGTGATAGTGAAAGCAAGGAGGTAGCAGTGATTTTATCTCCAGTTACCCTGTTTTGGATAAGGGGCAAATCTGACACTGGTCAGCTCATAGGCTATATTGCTGCAAATCTTTTACATTCCTTAGCTGTTTAGAGAGGAAAGTCTAGCTAGCCACTGTACATCAATGTCCAGCACATTCTACCACTATCACTGCATGCACAAGATGGGTTACTGCAGCTAAGTCAATTATCTTTGCAGTAGTTTTTGCATAAACTTTAGAACTTTAGTCTATCCATCCAGTGTTAAGCCTTAAAGCCAACAGGTAACCAATTTATAGTGGCGTATGTGAGGCAGGGAGGGGGACATTTTGTATGGAGATAAAACTGACTTTGCCTGGATTGATAAATACCTAAATTTCTCAAGTTATCACTTTTTTTTTGGATACTTCCTGTCTGTATTTGATTGAGGGATCCTTTACCATAATCATCATATCCTGATGAAAGATGGCACAAATGCATTATATCCAGAACTTCTACAGCTTTAATAATGTAGACCTGGACCCCACCGAACCCAGATATGAATACCATTGAGTACTATGGATGCATTTGAATAGATAACTAAGGGACAAATGGCTAGGACCAACCTCACAAGCAGAAACTGAAGGAAAATTTAGTGATTTTGCTGGAAAACCTAGACCCAGTCTCGATTGATTATCTGATAAGCTCCACATTTCTCTAACACAATCTTTAAAATGACTTTTCATATAGCTATTACATATATTACAGAATAAAGGTAAATGTGTGAAAACTATTATGTTCAAATTATGACAGATATCAGTATTTATAAAAATGATTAAATATTCTGCAAATGTATTTAAGTTTGAGTTCAAAAAAACTTTCTTTAATTATTAGAGTACATTTTAATGTATTGATTTTAAATGGATGAATAATTAAAATAACTAAATTATCATTAAGTATTACTCATTTTGAAAAATTTTTTTACAATAATAATGTTGTAAAATGACACTGGTATCCAAAACTTAACAGAAAAACAACAAAATTTTCAAAAAGGTAAATGTTTTATTCACCAAATGTTCAACACAACTACCTCATTAAGTAACACAGCCTTTATCAAAGAAATATGTAAATGAGTTACAGTATAAACACTTAAATTAAAATTAGCTTTTGGAATAAAGGCATGAAAAAAAAAACTGGCTTGTGTGCATATCAATTTTGCCTCTCTCAGGATATTTATTTCTTTTTCTGAGGTAAGCACTCTGATAAAATCACATCTCTGCTGCCCCAAAGGGAAGGAGTTTGGTGACCAACTATCTCATGACACGCAAGTTTTCACAGGGGTAGGATAACCATTGCTTACGAATAACTAAGACAATTGAAGATGAAAGCTACACTACACACATTCTAAGCTTCACATTATAGTCAGAACTGTTATTACTTAATAAACATACTTTGCAGCACCCAAAAAAATAAGTAAATAAAAATATTTGTTTAGAAGGACAATATTAAAAATGGGTAGCTGCCACACTCGTTTGGTAGATTTTCAAAGGTGGAGAACTATTGATAGAGTAGAGGTTGGACATGGACAGTCACAGACAGGTGGCAGAATGGCTAAATGTAAATAGTCTTATGACTATGGAGACAATTTTTAATGCATGGAGATTTGTAGAAGATCAATTCAAGGTCAACCAATGGTCACAACCTCAGCAGATGATTGCTACATCACTTTTGGCTCGACAAAGAACTTAAGCATTGACCCAACTTCTGGTCTCTCTCTCTGCATCAACAGGAAAGTTGATATCATCTTCAACCATACCCAGGAGGTTACATAAAAGAGGGCTTAACCTGCAACCATAAACAGGAATAGTTGAACTGGTGATACGAATAGGTCACTTGGGCATCACATCACTGGGGCCATGCTCTACTGATGAGTTCAGATTTTGCCTTCATTGTGATTTACAGTGTATACTCATCTGGAATGAACATGGAATATGCAACCAGTTCACAAACATTATGGAAAGGGATCATTATAGTGATGGAGGTGTGATGGTCTGGGCAGGAATTTAAATTCCCTCCAAGATCATTCCAAGAACTGCAAAATTTTCTGATAAGACAATGAACTTTATTGCCCATTGGTCTAATTGCTAGGTTTATAAGCATATGCAAAGCCACTGAGTCATGTATTATCATCAAACACCCCCGATTAAAAACCTCTAATTTATCCTTTTTTCTCAATTTGGTCTTGTTTCTCATTACACCTCTAAAATTTATTTGTAATTTATATATTTCTTCTATCAGTGTTGTGTTACATGAAGAGTTTGTGTGGATAATTTGGTTAATAAAACTTTAAGCCATTTTGGAAACCAGTATATTTTATGAAAATAGCTTTTAAGCATTTATACATAATTTAAAATTTTTTTACATCATCACAGGTAGGTTTACGTATGCATTATTAACAAGAGTTAGTAATAAAAGCTAGATTGTATAAAATAATTCATTGGAACACAAACAGCCTTAAATCCTTTGTCGTCAGAAACTAAAATGGATGCTCTCTCTGACTGTGTATTTATATCTAATCACTAAATGTAGAATTTGGTGCTTTCACTTGCATTGTGCTATGATCTTATCATAGACCTCGCATCCAAGGAACTACAGGACCTTCAGAAAAATAAATTATTCAGGTAGTCTTATTCCTGTTGATAAAGAGGGTTCAGTAAAATTTGTAAAAGATTCTAGAGTTCTCTTACTTACAGTAAGTCAGACTGTATAGACATTGATGCTATACATAGCAATGCTGGGAGGGTGTCTTGTTGAACTTTAAGTTAAAGTTATCTAGAAAACTGCTACTACTATGGACATTGAAATAATACCCAGTTTGATTCCATTACATCAATTCTACTTTAGCTGAGTTTTATTTGAATGTCTCTTGTAGTACTCTGATTAGAAGTGAGAGAAACTCATGTTGTAGACTAGTACGGAAGAATGAGTGTTGGTTGGACCCTAAACACGGTCTAATCTCTCAATGATGCTACTATGTGTAAATTGTTAAGCTAACTTAACACTCAAAAATTTCATTACAAAGTATCACATATGGAACATTTACTAACAAGATTAAGTTTGCCATGTTTTTAATATTCCTAGTTGTTGTTTTTTTTCATCCTCTAAAGTAGCTTAACTTAAATATTTTGAACTTTTTGAAAAAAATTATCTACAATGTAGAAAAGTAAACTTTACACTAAAGTAAGCTCTGTTTGGTGTTGGGTGCGTATTGACTGTTTCTTACATTTTGCTGAGACTCAAACATCTATTGTAATACCACTACTGCCACAAAAAAAAAAATAGCTGTGAAATCTAGATCCAACTTTCTCTTGAGTAGGTAAATAATGCTATGTAAAGCATGTAATCCACAGAAAATGTCAAATTTATCATATAGGAAGAAAAAAAATTGAGTTGACTGTATATATTCAATAGTTGTGCAAAGAATTCTTTTTGGATGCTTGATTATTTGAATGTGGTTCGGGTGTGTCAGAGAATCCATGCGAGTAACAATACCTTGATTCTCGGAGGCATGAGAGTAAGGCTGCTACTTCACGTGTGTTCAAAGTGAGAAACCCCTCTCAGATACATGTTGACCATGTGTTTTGTGGTTGCTTGTGAGGAGAGGGCAATCAGGCAGCAGCAAACTAGCATCAGGGAGGATACATGCTGATTCTACCACCAGCGTTTTGATAGCAGATAAAATGGTTTACAAAATGCCACACCAGTAACTAGAATTACATAGTTCAATAATGATAGGAAAACAACTCCATGCTGCTGGATTGAGATCAAAGAGTCTAACATCACAATTTGATTAGCCCAGAACAGCCACTCATTCTTTCAAATCTAGGAGATTGGAATTTTTTTATCAACACTTGGATTTTACAGATTGACCTCCTTTTGGAGATATTAGAGCAGGACTTTTAGCACTGGTATACAGTTAGAATTCAGTGGTGGTGGGGACAGCTGTCAGTTTTAGATGTCTTTCAAATCAAATTGAGTCTTCGGTTCAGTTTGGTTATCTTTCGCATGAAAGATACTAGAATGGGTTGCCCCGTGGAACCCCCAAATCTGAAACATGTAGAACACTTTTGGAGGACAATCAGAATGTAGTAATTCCAGCTTGCATGTGAAGACTTTACATTTACACCAGATATCCCTTTTGCAAAGGTATTTTCCACATCATTTCATCATGTACCCAAAGATGCAGAGTTGCAATGGCTGATAAATAGGAATGCATATGATGTTAAATGGGGAAATAAATTACATCTAATAAATTTACACAACTTGTGTCAAACATCTTTTGACCATCCCTAAGTAGGGCGTCCCTTTAATAATGAGCAGTTCAAAGCGATGCCACTGTTTAAGCTAAATTATTTTTTGTTTACATCTAAAATATATGCAAATGTTTCCAAATTACAGGACATATTTTTCAACAATTAGCAAACTCTAATGTGTAACTATTTCATTTACATTTTAACACTGGATGATGTGTGATGGATTAGGATAGCATGTAGTGCATTTGCTCTTTGGCTGGACTGCTGCTGCAACCACAATGTTATGGCTTTTCATGAGCTTCTAAGTACTCACTCAATTCTTTTGATGAGGAGGAAGAGAAACTAACTGTTTTGTTGTTGTTGTTTTAATAAAAGTGGTGAAAATTGGGTACACAACTACTGTTACCAGTGCCAGCTGCTTTTGTCACCCAGCTGCTACCCTGGAAAACTAAGGGATATAGAAACAGCATGAGTTAAAAAATTGAAGTATGGTTAACGACAAAATATTACAGTAAGCAAAACTGATTACTAGCTTGATTTAAAGTTATGTAATGTTTTTTTATGGAGGTTTAGTGAATGTCATTTATACTATGCCTTAAAAAAAATTTTTTTTTTGACATTCAAGTAATGACATTCATTTATCTAATCGTCATCAGGTGGATATATTGTTAACTAATATTCATGACATAAATGACAATAGGACAAAAACAACTTTTCAACAAATTGGTGTTGACAAAACAGAAAAGAGGAAATTCTCTGTTGTCTTTCTCACTGCTGTGGAAATCTCTGCAGTCTGCATTGTTCAGCATCACAAAGTCCTCACAAAAACATGTAAAAGCCGATTAGCTATGTGGAAGCAGTTAGCATCCTGGATATCTTAGAGCCTACTGCCTGCTGATGAAACCTCTGCAGTCACACAGACATTACGGCAATCTCAGCCAGCCACAAGGCTAAGAAAACAGATGTGCATGATGTAAGTAGCTGATGACTCTTTTGCTATTTTTTCTTTTCTTTTTTAAATGTTTCATGGGTGAACCAACTGAGTTACACTGGTGAATGATCTGTCTCTCTCCTGACTAATGTTTGTAAAAAAGAAAGCCAAGTGGACTGCTTAGATGAGCAATATTGAGTGTTTAATAATTTTTTTTTTTTTATTTTTGAAATTTCACCTGGCAAACACACGCTTAAAATATTTCAAAACTGCACAGAAATCAGGAAATTATTCTAAAAATTCTTTTAATTTTAGAAATTAGCAAATTTAGACTTACTTTACTGAGTATATATAGTATGATTATTATTCATTGAAACCCTGTTATAAATTTATCTCATGAAAAGCTTTTTAGAAAATTAATTTTGTTTTATGTTGCTGATCTTTTTTAAAAATATATATACAGTGGTGAACAAAATTATCACATAAACTGAAATAATTCTGATTTTTAAGTATAATTATGGTTAATGTGATAAACATTTGTTTTGTTTTTTTAATTATCATTTATGTATTTTTTGGTTAAAATAATATTTAGTCATAACAATAAATATTACAAATTGTGTATTTATTGATGTCTACTGCTTCATAATTGCATCTGCACAGGAAATTACTATATTAATAATGTTTTAGTACAGAGGCCATATGAATATCAAAATAAAGGTTAACTAACTTTATGTTAAAAATGAATGTTTATTGTCATATACGGGGAACATTCAGTATTTTGTTAAGCTAAGGTGATCCGATATTTTTGGCCACTGTTGTTTTCTTTTTCTTAGCTGCTTTTCATTGATTTTGAGAATTTTTTGTTATTAATGCAAGATAGACCAGCTAATAAAGATGCTAAAAAATTCCATTGAAATTTTTTATAGATTATATGACCATCAGTAAGCACTTTCTTGTTTCTTTTATGAAGGCAAATTTAATGTTACTTGCAGATAGCAGTTTTTTTTTGAGAATTCTACAAGTCAAACTTGGTATTTTTACCTGAGCTGACATTTTTTGTCAGTTTTGTCTGCTTTTTTTTTTTTTGCTAGTTTTTCTGAAGAGTTACTTCCCTTTATTTATTATGCAGATTAGCACAGTATTTTGTCAGTCCGAACTCTATTAAATTTCAAAACAGTGCAGCTAGCTTTTCATATCTGGAAACTACCTAGGATTGGATATTAGAAGAACAGAGCAGCTAAAGGGTTAATTAAATATGTGATGTGCACTAAAGAAAATTCAAGATTGAGAGTCAATTAATAGACTTGTAAGCAGACTGTTGAAAATAGCAAGCTATTTCTTTGCATTGAATTGCTTCAGCACAACTCAAGACCATTGAACCACCTAAGTAGCTGCAGTCCAAGAGAGAGATGTTGGCATACTTAATAGTCATGGTCTGGCCTTTCTTGGGCAGATAATCATCAGCAACTTTGAAATAAATTTCTGCCATGTTGTAGCCATTAGATTATCACAGATGGGAGGCTATAGATTTCAGATTACAAAGCTATAGTTGTCCAGAACAATCTCTAAACAGCTCTGATGGTGGCTGGAAATATTTGTCCTTTGACCTTAATGCCCAAGCTTGGTATCCCCCAGGAGTTTGTATTTGTTGAAGTTTAGGTTACAGGATAGGAATGTTTTTCCAAAGTGTGTGTGTAGTGGGGTGTCTTCCCTTCCTCCACACTTAGCCTTGCTCTTCCTGTCTCTATGGGGGCAAACATGAAAATTAACAACAAAAACTACTACAACCTTTGGCAATAACATAGTTGTTTAGCTACTGAGAATGACTATGAAAAAGAAAGGAAGGCATTATTTTAGTCTGTGTAAACATTCTAGAATAAAAGGGTTTTGTTTTCTGTTCCCTTCTTTAATCTTTTAGGTTGTCATCTGTTACCAATATTACCTGGATGATAAAAAGAATATTTCACCTTTCATAAAGAAGAATGATAATAAACATGAATGTGATGGAAAAGGAAAGTTGTCCAAGTTTATGTTTAAGACGCAGCAAACATGCTAGAGTTTCACATGAATAAGTATGGCTTCTTAATTGAATAGCACAGGTAAACTCTCACTGGGTTAAAAGTTCACATACTAACTCTGAATTATTACTAGTATAATATAATGCAAATAACCTGGTTAAGATGTATTAATGTTGAGAATTACGTAGGCATACAAAATTATTGCAACTCAATCCATAGAAACTAATAATTAAATTGGAACATAGTTAGAAGGTTGTCTTTCACCTTTTCTCAAAAAAAAAATAAAATGTGTAATCCTTAACAGGTATGGATTGTTTACTTAACCAACATTTAAATAGATAAGCATTATTTTGTTATTATTGGCTTTCAAAGAGATAGATGCTTATATACAGACAGCTGTAACTGGATATTGTTGCCCTTGTGTAAGCAAGGTGGTGAAAACAAATGGGTGGCTGGCTGGTGGTCATCTAGTGGTTAGGTTTTTGGACTACCATGGTTGAGGGCCCAAGTTTGAATCCCATTCTGGACCAGCTTGATCTTCCTCTAGCATGGTTTCTTCATGCTCTTCATCAGCTATCTACATGGGATTTTCTCTGGGTACTTTGTTTTTCTCTAACATTTGAAAATGAAAAGTTCTAGTAGGGCTTCCTGGGTACACGTGGTGGCCAAACTGTACCCAGGTAACTTGATTGGTTGTCAAGGCTGATAGCCCGTCCATACACCTCAAACTCTGTCCTGAGTTTGCTAGGAGAGAAGAAAACAAAATAACAGTATAGTTTGAAAGAACAATAGATGTGAAGAGGCATCTAATTTCATTTAAAAAACTAGTAATAATCAGACATTAGATTCAAAATTTGCCTATGATTGTAAGTGGAAGCGTGAAAGAGATGTAGTAAACAGATTAATTTGTATTTAAATTTTTCTTTGCACTTATGAATTTTTAGATGTTGAAAAATGATCTTTTTTTGAAGCACATTACAAAAATAATAGCTGCATCTAGACCTCAATACAAATAAATTAAAGTTGATTATCAACAAATTTTATATTTGGGTTCATTATTTGAAAAGTAGCTTCAGCATTATCTTCGTGCAGAAGACAATAATAATATTGAAAAGTTTTAAAATGGTACTTAAACAGAAAAGGAAAAGAGTACTGTCAATAAAATTAGTTTTGCTCTTATATACATTTTTTCCACACACCCCCCATGAGAGAACAAAACTCAAGTCAAAATGAATTAAATAAATTTTTTAAAAATTTATTTTACATTGTGATCCCACCCAGATATTTTTTCTACCAGTTAATGGAAATATTGCACTATTTGAGGGTCCATTCCACATATCTTTGGTGAGTTTACTGAAAACAACAATATCAGTTGTCTTGTCATCATCCAATAAGTGAATCATGCTGCTTTGAGATGAAAACTATTCCCCTTATTTTCTAAATACAACCTCCTGAGTCTCTTTCCCATTTATCTTGGTTGAAAGAAAAAGGCAGGGATAAATAGGGATCCTTTGCCAAGCGTTAGCCCTGTGTGTACTGCAGACATTCATGTCAAGAAAGGTTCACTGTTTGTTTATTGGAGTGGGGGTTCTCTGTATTGTGCACATTGGTCCAGTGTGTGCATCATGTGTTTAATTTGTAGGGAATTATTAATTTTTGTAAATAATGTTTCGTTTTTAATTTAACCTCCTTATATCTGAACCTTATAGACTGACTACTACACTTATACTTTGCCCGTAGTCTGCATTCCTGACACACAATTAATGAAAGATGAAGAAAATCTATGAACTTTATTTTGGCCTTCTAACTACTGTCACAGGATGACAAGTAAATTGTTGCTTGATCTTCGAAGCCGTCTGAAAAGGCTATTATTTTTTTTTTACAAAATGCTTTAGCCCTTCATTTCCTTTTCAGTTTATGGCTCCACGAGTTTACATCTTGCTCTTTTTTGGCCATCTTGCTAAAAGTCGAAAGAGGAAAATTGACTGAATTTATTTCTCTGTGATACTTTAAAATTCTGGTGCTTGTCGTTCCTCATCTTGATGCTTGTCAAGGAAAGTAGAATTGTTAACTTTTAGTTATGGCTTCAGAATCGGGGTCTGGAGCTATGCGGAAACTGATAACATTTGTGAAAAGAGGTATTTTGTTGTTGTTGTTTTTTTAATCAATTGCCAATCTACAGTAGGTGTCGTCATAAAAAATCAGCTGAGCTTTCTTGCAAATAATAACCAATAGCAAGATTTCTGTTTTTCTAAATTATAGGAATGTTAAACAAATTGAGATTTTCTTTTTTCCTTGTTTCTACTTTTTATTACCATTAACCTTGTACATATTTGATGAATATTATCACGGAGTTTATTGGGTTTGTGAAGTGACAGAGATTGCATATTGAAGCTTTCTATTACTGATAACAGTGAGGATTCTGGAAGCATAGTGTGACTGGGATTGAGTAGCCAATTTGGAAGAGAGAGAGAGAGAGATGAAATTTTAATGTAAAGACTATAGTGGAATAAGAAACATTAACTTCTGCAGGATATGGCCATATGTCCAAAATTAGGAAAGGCTTTCTAAAAATCAT
Organism: Nautilus pompilius; assembly: GCA_018389105.1. Lineage (NCBI taxonomy): Eukaryota > Metazoa > Mollusca > Cephalopoda > Nautilida > Nautilidae > Nautilus > Nautilus pompilius. The sequence continues at coordinate 1,818,900 of JACATO010000348.1, read as the reverse complement.
TTGAGTTAACAGGTAATATTTCCAAATTCTGACTACAACATTGATTGGCCTAAAAAGGTTTTTATCATAGAACTCCTTTGATCATTTCTAGTTAGCCGCAGCTTCGATAGTCAGTGGATTTAGCATATAAATGGTGTAATTACTTGATCTTTTTTCTTTTTTTTTTAGTTTGGCACTTTGTTTTTTGTTTTTGTTTCTGGAAATTAATCATTGAAAGTTTGTGAGTGATCCATTAATTAAAATGAGCTCAGCTTTACATGAGGCTTGGATTACGCACTCAGTGTCCTGGTTTCACTGCTATTGTGTTACTTGCTTATTGAAAGGAAACAAAAACTACTATAGGGTTGACAGTTGGACTGGTATAGAAATTTGTGATCCCTAATTGGCGCAGTTTCTGCTTGAAGATGAATGCAAAGAATTTTATATATTTTCCTGCCAAATTCTTTGTTAGTACTTGGTCAAGCCATCTTATGCTGCAAAAATAGCCTCTACCCTGTTTGGCATTGAATCAGGGTAGGATTTTATATCATAGTCTGATCTAGGTTCCCTTCATTGGCAGGAATGGATAGAGGTTTTCCTCAGCTGATGATTCAGATATTTCTACAGGTGTTTGATTAGATTCATTTCAGGTTTTTTTGGTACTTAAGGAAAAAGGTGCATGCCTCTATTTCTCTTCTAGACTGTGGTCCTGCAAGAAGTATGGCATGTAGTACCATCCCCCTGAAGATTATGGGCATTGAATCTCACTCAGGGTGTCTTTTTAGTACAATGGTAGGGAATGTGTTTTTATTATGGTAATGTACCCAGCGAAATTGAGATACCTTTTAACACATGCCAATTCTGGCTTTCCATTGTGCTAGATCACAGTCCATACTGTGGCATTCACACTTCTATATTTCACTGTGGACTAAAGACATGGGGGTTGAAGATCTCTGTTAAGTTTTCTCCAAGCCCAGCTGTGAACTGCTAAAGTCTGGACTTAATGCAGATGAGTACACACTGCCAGAGGGTCTTGCCATACATGTCCTTTGATCAGACCTTTCAGCATTTTATTTCTATTGGAGTTTGTGTTGCATGGGCGATGACGGCCACAGAATGCGAACATGGAGAGCAGTGCCATGTTTTTGTTAGGGTATCAGGGTTGAAGGCCTTACCTTCTGCAGCATTAACATTCACCTTATTGATCTTTGCGATAACATTGGCTACAGATCCATGAGAAATGTTTGGATCTTTGGAAACCCAAACCCGAACAGCCTTTAATGTGACTTTGGGTAAAGGGGAAAATATGAGGGATCCTACCTGTGTTTGGCATAGCAATAGTGTACATAGGTTTGTTATCTTCCCACTTTGATGTCCAATATATACATAATCACACACTATGTAAATTTCAGACAGAAACATTTATGATTGTGGCCAAATTAATATCTCAGGTCATTGTGTAAATAATTACACATACACACACACAAAAGAAAAATCACAGAGGTGCAAGTCTTTCATTTTTGTTTTATATAACATTCCCCAGATCTTTTCAAACCCTCTATCCAATTCACTATATTAAGTTACAACTCCTTGCAGCCTAGGCTGGAATAACTTAAATTTCCAACCCCTCTCTTAACTTTTAAAAATTAGATTCCTGTGTAATCTTCCATAAACAAGATAACCCCTTAAGTTTGTATTTATTAGTCAGGTAATCAGCATTTTCAGTCTGGATAGGGGCTGCCAGTAATCAAAATATTTGCTTTGCCTTTTACTCCTGAAAACCACATATCCACTAATGATGGCAGAAAGTTGATTGTGAACTGATCTTTTATGTTGTTAGTCTGTCAGCTCCTGAGTGTGAGGGGGGAACATATGACATTCTTCTTGCTGAGATGCTGTTATCTTGTTATCATGTATAGAGACCACCTACATTATGTCAAGTTATCCGTGACAGTAAGATTTATATAGTAAGGGATAATACTGAAAGTTTGTTTAGCTGTTGAACTTATATGAAAATTCTACTCAGCACTTTATTTAACAGTAAGTGATATTTTATGTTGGAGGCTTATTTTGTTAGATTTTTAAAGTCAAAATATGTCCTTTTTGTTTTATTTAGTCTGCCTCATTTTAATGTGGTTTGGTTTTCATAGTTTATACTTTTCTGATTTCATACACGGGTTTGGTGGAAGGTGATAATTCTTGTTTATGCTTTTTTTTTAAGTCTCAAGAAAAAATTATAGTATTTATTATTAGTATTATAATAATTATTATTATTATAAGCTATTGTTGCTGCTGGTGCTTGTGTGTTGTATTTACACACTTAACCCTTTGAGAAAAGCATCCCAATATTTACAGAAGTGGGTATTGACCCTAACAGTAACCCTCTAAATATGTCTTGTGGTTTTGCTGGCTGTAGGATGTATGCATGTACAAGCTTTCTACAGCCTGTGAGAAATCTGTATTTATGAGGTTACTCTGTCAGGACCCACTTCTGTAAATATATGGGCTAAAGTGGCTAACTAGATAATTTTGACCAGAGCCAGCAGGAAGAAAATCTCTGGGATATCTAGAACAGTATTCTTCATTCTCCAAGATTTATTAAATTTCAAGATGGCGCTATCTAGAGGCCATTTTATTTAAAAAAGAAACAAGACAAAAAAAAGTTAACTAATGCAGATTTAAGGGTAGTAACTTGGCAGATTATCCTGCCTGTAATGAATGCAGAATCTGGGTACAAAGGTGGTTACAAATTTTAAGTTAATGGAATATTTTTTTGGGGTGGGGCTTATTTCAAGCTCTGCTTCTGCATGGATTAATTGGATTTATCAACCAACAAAAACGAAATAGTTTTCCATCTTTTTGCCATTTTCGGTTTTCTATTATTCTTAGTTGCTTATGTTTTTTTTATCAAAAATGATAAAGTTTGATGATGCTCATCAACAAGTACTGAATTCATTAAATAAAATTCTTTCTTTTCTCAGTTAGAATTTAGAAAGCTGGCTCTTCAGTCTAATTCACTTTACTGAGCTCATTGTCTCGAGGTAAACAGAGTCCCATTCTTTGTAAGAAAGTCCCAAACTTTCATCTGACATGGAGGCTAACAGTCTATATCCCCTGTCTCAGTTGATGGATGGTCTCAGAAACCAAGTTACACTGCTGCTTTAACTTGATCTATGACTCTTAAGGGTATGTAATGCAATTTTAATGATTTCGTATGTTTTTCTAGCCTTATTGAATGTTATTTCTATAAAATTGATTTTTGATTTTTTTTATTCTTGTTGCAGTACAATCCACATTAAATGCATGGTGACTACAAACATCACTAAATAATAATGGTTATCAGGAATACCAAGTAGATTCTTGATATTTGTTATTGAGATATGACTGTATTTTATTTATAAATTAATATTTGGATAAAAACTAAATCTATTACAAAGATAGATGAGTTTGATTTTTCTTTAGAGGTGCAGGGTTGGATAAGATTGGTCTCTCTCTCTCTCTCTCTCCTCTCTCTCTCTCTCCAGCTTTTGCCTGAATAACAGTCATGATACATCATTGCATAGATAGAATCCACAATGTGTTAGAAGGTATCTTGATGGATATTTCCCCATTCAGTCATTAATATTGTTTGCAGTGGATAGAGCCAGGTAGGCAGAGGATTTTGATGGTGAATGCATCTTTCAAGTTCATTCCACAAATGCTCTATTGGATTGAGATCTGTGGTTGTGCTATCTGAAGATGCTCAAAACCTCCATCTTAAAACTATGACTACACCATCAGAAGCTTGGATTACTACATTAGAAGGGTCAAGTGATTTGTGTGGTTTTTTCTAAGTCTGTCTTTTTCCATCTTTGCAAAAAAGAGAAGTGTGACTCATCAGACCACATCACTTTTCACTTGTCCCCCTTAGTCAAATGTCTGTGCTTTTTTTCACCAAACAAGGCTTCTTTTTAATGTTGGTAGCTGTGATCAATGATTTACACAATGTCTCCTATTTCCATGGTCCATTCATTGCAATGTTCTTCGCTAGGTACTGTACGGCTGAAAATGGATGTGCTGTCACTACCTACTTGTAGCCACAGTTTCTCATCACAGCAGACATTTTCTCCATCATTTCCCACTGCTGATAAACTCAAATGACCAATGTCTTTGAGAAGCCTACCAACTAAACTGTCTTGGCCACTGAGGTACCTGCTAAAAATGCACCCACTATTATGTCTCTTTCAAGTGCTGTAATATCTTTGCCATTTTCCATATTTGTTAGACTAATACAGATGTGTTTGGCAAAGTCTCTCTCAGTGCTACATGGATTATCTACCTACTTGTGACGACATGTGGTTATTTTAATTTTCAGCTTAGTTCAGGTCACGCCCAAGTTTTAAAGAGTACATGATCCCAATAAGTGGCTAGCCAGGGTATTTGTACACACACACACACACACACACAGCCATAATTGTAAACATACCAATGAAATATTTCACATATAATCAGTTTATTAGTCAGTACAGTTAATTTTAACATGTGATTGTTAGAAAATATATACATGACAAAACATGTTATAATAAATTCATGGTGAATCTACCAGAGTATCTGTATCAACATTTTGTTTTGTTTTGTTTTTTGATTCAGAGTTTCATTAATTATTTCAAAGATGTGTAGTTAGAATTTGACATAGCCCACATTAATAATCCTTAAATATTGTGTGGAAGTCAGAGCTCAGTTCTGTTGATATCCCATCATGAGAGTTCATATTTTCTTCTTCATTTTTTGTTTCAAAATGTAAACTGCCTGCACAAACAAAGGTTTTTGATATGTAGCATATTTGGGGAAATATGCTTTTTTTGTGTGTGGTGGTTCATCAAAGCCAGCCAGTCAAAAGGTCAAACAGATTTGTATCCAGCTCCTCGTAACAGGCAGTTATTCTGACAGCATGTATTTATGAAGTTATGAATCTGTTTGAATGTAAGGATCTGTCTTTTTTTAGAATGTCTCTGTCAACACTGTTTATAATCAGGGTACTTCAAGATTATGCGGTTTTTATGAAATCTCTCACCAAAACAATTTTTAAAAAAAGACAAAATCCCACATTTACTAAACTAACCAATTGCTTTTATACTGAATGCCGTGTAAATATTAGGTGAAGAAAGTTGTTCTTTTGTTTTTATGGTGGTCATTACTAATGAATTTTCAGGGTGTATATATCATTATTTCAAAGGAAGTTTAGCTTAGTTTTTCAATACTTTTCTAACATATGGGCATCATAGTTGTGCAGCATGGTGTGCACTGTATGGCTACACAAGTCTGACATCTTTACCTTTTCTTCTCTTGTTTTCAGAAGAGTCTAAAAACATAAGATGGAGGTCTCCAAAGTATAAATTTGAAAATATTTATCTAATTAATTCTTTTCTTATAATTTCTGCACCGAAACCTCATAGCGTTTAGTTTGTCTTCAATAAAGACTGGTTCCCATCTATATGTAGCTTAAAAAATACCAAATTAAGCAAACAGATTTGGAATATCCCTTGGACGTAGCTATGAACAAGGTATAAAACAAACAAAAATGCATCTAGTTATGATAAAACAGTCTTTCAACATCTTTCTTTTTTGATTAATGGAAATGAAAACTACCACAAGAAACATTAAGATTTTAAACTAGAATCACTGTGAAAATAATTCTTAGCCTGTCCCGTAACCATTAACATTAATAATTTTTTTTTTTTTTTTTAATTTGTAAACCTGATAACCAATGATTTCTTCTTTTATGATACCAGTATTTATGGTGGTTATAATTCATTAGTGATAAAATCATCAATCTTCAATTTTGTTGCAAGTGATTGAGTTTGTATTTGCCAATCAAAGATGTTATAAAAAGAAAGAAACAATCACAGAGTGCAATAAAAGTAGATATGAGTGGTCCCCTCTCCTGGAATAGCACATGGTCTCTAGGAGTGAGTGAGACACCCCATCTGCACCCTGGTAACTGGTCTGACCAACCAATGAAGCCAAATTCCAATTATGACCTCTATGGAAATACCAACTAAACATACAATCTCATAATTTTCCCTCTATTTTTGGGGTTGATAATTCACATTACTATAACATTAATTCCTGCTTTCCATTTGCAGCCCATTCAACTCTGGATACTAAATTTTACTTTCTTTATGATATCCTGTTTTACTTTAAAAGGTCGTTTTTGTGAAAACCAACTAAGGGCTTGTGGTGGAAATGACAGAAGCTGGGATTGAATTCACAACATCATTTTGTCATTCACATTGAAACAAAAATATATTCTTCTAGATTATTTTTTTTCTGTTAAGTTTATTAAATGAAGTGATAGTAAATAATCAGATATCAGAAAGAAACTGCATGGATTTAATTATGAACTGAACGGACTAATTTTAAAACAAAAACAAGCTGGTCATAATAAATAATATGCTGTGGTAGATTCCATAAGCACATTTCATTTCCTGGTGTCCATCTGAACTACTCTGTACATGTTTGGAACATCTGTGGAGGTTTTTCCTATTTTCCTGTAAGCGCACGCGCACGTGATATATCTGATTAATACATTGGAAACAAAAACTTATCCTTTTTATAACTTGGTCCAGTTATTCTTTGTTTCAAAGAGGTCAGGAGAACTACAGTTTATGGATGGATTTTTAGCCTTTTTTAAAGGTTATTATGTTAATGATGCATTGGAATTTTAATTTTTTTCAAAATATTTTTGTTTGTTGTGATGTTTATATTTTTCAAATTATACAGCAAACTGCTGTATGTGTCATTATTGTTTGTGGTCTAAATTCTTTTCTTTTATCCATCAGTCCAGAGTGTGCATGTGATATTTTTTTCTTTCCCCTTGGTTGTTTTAGTCTATGTATGATTGCTCTTTAAAGTTGAAAGGCTAAATGTAGCCTAAATGGGAGATCCTTAGTTTCAGTTCTTCTGATTGGTTCACCTGACCACAAAGTAGGGTTTATGAATAATTATCTCACTGTAAACTGGAAAGTATTGTGATGCTAATAAATAAGAATTACTTTGATTCGTTTCTGTCCATTTTGCTGCCTTTTAATTCAACTTGAAAGGTGTTAAATCATCATTGTTGTTCAGTTTTTAATATTTAAATCTATATTAAAGTTAGAGCATGTACCAAGTTTCTTTAATTCTGATGAATTAGAGAAAAAAATTACCTATATCGATATGAGATGTAAGTTTTCCCCTTACCTCATGGTTTATAGTGTGAGCATCGATTTGATAATCTCTGACCCTTTATTCATCCAGTTTTTGATAAGACAAAATCAGTAAAAATATATATTATAAATAATTTATTTAATGAGAAAAACAAAAGCGCAAAGTAAAAATTCACATAAAATGTACATTTGGGAAGTTTTTATTGTGTTGTTTCTTTAAATTTTTCTTGTTATTTATTAATACCAGATCCATCAGTCATTAAATTTACTGCTTCATAAATTTAAATTAAATTAATGACAAATTCCTCACTACCAGGATATTGAGTTACAATACTGGTCTTCATTATTACTGTGGTATTTCTGTGATTATGATTATTAATAAGACAGACATGCAACAACAGAAAGTTAAGAGAGAATAAGATGGATGCTGCTGCTATCAAATTTTAAAAAAAATAATTGTAAAATGAGCTTTAACTTTGAAAAGGAGATTAGTCTGTATGGATGCTGAAACAGTCTCTTCTCACCCTCTCACAAAGCTATAGTGGAATGGGTTATAGAATGTTAGCACGTTTTCTCCCTCTCTTCTTCCTTTCACCATCTTTAAGCATCTCTTCCTCTTTCATCAGCTGCTAGTCAGGTGATGTTTTGGAAGTCAGAAGCTAGCTGTAAGTGAAAACAGAGCTTTAGTCATCAGCCGCATCTCCAAAAAAGCCAGTCAGCTGTTCACCCAGCAGGGCCTTCCTTAGTGCTTCAGTGAATCACGTAAAGTTGAATGGTCTATGAATTACCTCCACTTAGGACTACAGCACTTGCTACCCTGCCTATGCAAGCTGCTTTGTCCTGCTCTCTCATCTCTTTTTGTTGGATAGGCTGTCAGATTATAGTGCTAGTAAACGCAATGCACCTCAATAAAATTGGATAAGTTCACACCCTAATTCTCCTCAGAGTGTTTTCCTGTGTGTAGTAGATCTGTAACACTATTCTCTCTCAGCCTCTCATAGAAAATAGAAGCCTGAAAAACAAAAATGATCTTTGAAAATTAATGTTTTAGCAAAACATTCAGAAAGGCACATCCCTAATCCTGATCCTAAAAGTAAAAATGTTTTTGTTCTTAAAAACAGCATCAAAAAGTCCATTTTGACAAAATCAGGTACAGATTCATCAGTCTTCCCCACTAATTATTGACATGTGAAATATTTCTTATTAGATGGATCTCAGAATTTATATTGAAAACAACAATTTTATTCTCAGAAAAATCTCTTAATATTTAAAGGAAAAAAAAAAAAGAGAGATTGATAATTTTTTTTTTTTTTATTTTTTAGAAAATTATGTGCTGAGTGTGTGTATTTTTATCATTTCCTAGCTGTGGAATAGGGTTTTAAGTCCGTTAACAGTGAGAAAAAAACACTACTTTGAATTAGTTTTGTTGTTTTGTTCTGTAATTAGTAAAACACGGTATGAACAGAACAGTGAATGCAATTTATTTCTGTTTTGTTTATTTTTTTATTTTTTGTTATTAACATATCACCGAACACGTTTTCTTTAATACCTTATGGGTCATTAAGAGGATCTTTGTAGACAATGTACCTATAGACCAGTAGTGATATATATACACACAAAACACCATTTCTATTACTATTAAATACTTGAAGTTGCACGTTTATATGTTGTGCCATTACTAGTGCTGTTCATTATATATATATATATATATTTTTTTTTTTTTTTTTTTAAATACCATACAGTGACTACTTTATTATTTGCAATGGGTACACTGTTGCCTTTGTCTTGCAGCATCTTTCTTATTTGTCTCAATTTTGTCAGATTATGGTGCGTAGATGATGTGTTATGAAAACTTTAATCTGAAAGTCAGTTTGATACAATAATATGTTAGTTTTTCCTCCGTTTTCCTTCTTTTTCATCTGAAGCATGTCCACTACAGTATATTCATTTCTAGAAGTTCTTCAGTGATGGGGCAGAGAGATGGAGAGAGTGCTTTAATAAATTCTTGAGTTATTCAATCCCCCCCCCACCCAATGATGTGTTTTTACCTTGACTGAGACAGAAAAGTGGAAGCTGTCAATTTTGACTTCTGAGAGAGCAAATGTAGATAGGCTTTAGACACAAACCCTCCCTTTACATGGGATTTACTACCTCTTATACCATGTGAGGATGATGATCTTTAGGTTTTGACACAAGTCAGTAAAAAAGGATTTTTGTTCAGTGGAAATTCAAAATGTTGAATGTAGAAATGGGGAAAGATTAATAATCTTTAAGTTTAAGCTCCCCTCCCAGGAAGAGAAATATGGTCATCAGTATGATTCCAAAACGGATTAATATTATCACTATTAACTACTTTTTTATGGTAATTTAAACCACTTTATCATGTTTTGCTAAAAAATCTTTTCTGATACCTAATCATGCTGGAATTTTAGCTAATTTGTCATTCTGCCTCATACTAGTAGTAACTGTAGATAGCCAAAAAAAAAACATTTATTATTATTATTATTATTATTATTATTATTATTATTATTATTATTATTATTATTATCTTAGAACTGAATGTTTAAAATTTTTCTGTAAACATAAGGTAAATTCCTTTTATGATTATTTTACGATTAACTTGGTGGTTATACTACTAAGTCATATAGTACAAAAGCCAGGAAAGGTTTCCAGGACTTAAGGAAGGTGGAGAAATAAATAGATAATTAATTAACTTGTATTTTATATTATAATTTCTCTGTTTTCTTCATTGAGAAGGGTTTGCTGGCTCTCCACATGACTTTTAGAGAAAGCTATCTTCTGCAGCCTGTGTGTGAAGGTCGGGACCTCTTCCACCCACAACTCTCTAAACTAAGCTACTATGCTCAGATAAATAAATTATTAGTTAACTGTATTTTATCAGATTTTTAGACACTTTATAAACATCAAAATTAGCAAGAATTAGTAATGCAAATTCTGAAGAGAAAAAAGTCTATAATAGCCTTAATGATACAGCCGTAATTTCTCTATATCTGCTGTCATCTGTGCAGTGCAATTAAAACTACACAATACATTTTTTCTATAAATTTTAACTATTTTAATTAAATATTTATTTGTTCAGCTTTTTTTTGATGTTTGTAAACATACACCAAATTATTATTATTTCTTTTTTTGTTAAGAATTTTTGGCATTTGTTCGAACTTTTAAGCAACAGAATATGGGATGAAATTATGAGGTTTTGTTGTTGCATTTGGCAGTACAGAGATTTTTGAAAATTTTATTAAATGGATAGATGGTTGACTCCTAATCTGACTTAGGAACCCATTTCAGTGGTGTTTTGAATTTTTTCCTTCCTTTCAAGGGGGTATCACTGATAATGTGGCACAAAATATTTTCTTCGTATCAGCTTTGTTTTGTTTTGTTTTTCACTTTTGTGTGGTGTTTCTATAAAGAAGAAACATTACAAGAGAGAGGTGTGGGGTTACATGCAGAGTGCATAGTATAATTTAAAAAAAAAAATAATTAGATATTTGGTAGAATGCAAAGAGTTCTTGGAATCTTGTGTGAAAATAGGATCGGACAGCTGGCTGGCGGTGACATCCAGAGAAAGAGTTTGGTTTCCACAATTATCTTAACAGGGGAACTGTGACACTATCAAGAATAAGAGTATAAAATAAAAAAGGAATGTAAATTTGTGCATGTGTATATTCTACAGTACTATGCAAAAAGTCTTAGGAAACCTTGCAAAAAAACACTAATGCTTCTTTTGTTTCCTTTCAGAATAATAACTCGAAAATGGCAAAGATATCAATTGCTAATAGCCATAAAATAATCTTTCTTCATTAAAAATGTAAAACTCAACATGGAATTAGTAGTATAATTGGAATTTCAGTATGCGGCATTTGAAAATTATCAAGAAATTTAAAGATGTTGGTTCAGTTTCTGATAGTAAAAGATGTGGACAACCCAGAACCCTATCTAAAAAAAAAAAAAACAATACGTGAAGATAACTTCTCTAAGGGATAGAAAGACATCCAACAATCAGATAAAACAAGATCTCTACAGTATGAAGATCTTTGGAACAAATTGGATTTAAAGGATAGATGGCAGTCAAGAAACTTTTTATGTAAAGGGAATAAGGCTGTGTGACTAAGATATGCCAACAAAACTGGACTGAAGAACATTAGAACAAGATCCTTTGGTCAGATGAATATCAAAGTTTGAAATTTTTGGATCTAAGAAAAAGTAGGATTTAAGGAGGAAAATTGGAAAAGTGCATAAGGAAATGTGTTTTCAGCCTATGGTATAGCATTGTGAAGGTTCTATCTAGGTTTAGGGGTTTATCTTGGCCACGGGGTCATAGATTTAATTGGAATAGAAGGAAATATGAATGCCGATTCTTATTCACCATGCTATTCTTTCAGTATTTATTTGTATTATTCATATTTCAAGATGAGAATGATCCAAAACACTGCCAATGATGTCAAAACATACCATTGCATGCAAAAAAAAGCGAGAGAGAGAGAGTGGAGTGCTAGGTTTATTAGACTGGCCTCTACAAAGCCCTGGCCTTAATATAACTGGAAATGTTTGGAACTACTCAGACAAAACCAAGGCAGTGCTTCTAGATGCATGGAACATTTCAACTGATGCTATTTTAAAATTACAAGATTAAATATTAGTACACAAAATCTTCATTTTGTCATGTTCTTGTCTACTGTACAATATTCATTTATCAAATGGTATGTTTCATTAGTTATTTTTATTTCTTTCTACAGTTAACTTTATGAATAAGAATGTAGATTGCCTAAGACTTTTGCACAGTATTGTGTGTATATATATTCTTCAATTGATTTTTCTTTAATGATTGTTTCTTAACTTATTATTTAGCAAAATAATAAATGTCTTTTTGCTATTTTCTTCAGAATAATTTAGTATTGTTTTTTTTTTCTTCTTTGGATGGATTTTCCTATTATTTTCTTCCTTTTTAACCAAGCCATTTTTTAATAGAAAGCTAATTTTTAGGACATTTGTCTGAAAGGGTTAACCCATATTTCCCCTTTAGATCACCAGACTGAGGCCATCTGTACAAACGGGGGAAAAGGTGTCTTTATACTAACCTTTGGTTTAAAACCATTAAATTTAAACTACCTATTTATTCTTTCTCAATAATCAACCTTATCCATCCATCCATTTAATAGATCTGATTTGAAATCCTACAAGTAAACATTTGATGATGTTTTTGCTGCTGTATTATTTTTTTATTTCTATATCTGCTAATGTTACAAATAGCCACTGAATATGTATGCTGTAATGGTTCTAATTGCTGCTCATGCTCTGATAAATGCCCACTGCTCTGAATTCATAAATATCCCCAAGAAGCAACCATTCCTTCTTTACAAATATTTTGGTATCTTATATTTTCTAGACAGTTGTGTCATGTCTGTAAAAGAGTTGGAATCAAAGATTAGAATGCCAAAGATTGGAAATCCACAGCATTTAGTGAGGCAGCAAGTGTGAACGGGAAAAAAATTGAGAGTAGTAACAAGCTGATAAGGAAAAATTGACTATGATCTGTCCAAGACAAAAAAAATATATACAGCGCTAAAAACCTGAAAGATGTTGAAAGAGATCAATAATGTTTTTGACTAGTTATCTGGACATCTTGATTATAGCAGATGAATCACAGGAAAACAGGTGAAACTCTTAAGGCAGTGTGAATTTTTATCTCCACTGGCCTCAGATTTCCATGCAAGTGCCAGATGGCCTTGCAAATGGTTGAAACAGCATTTTCTCTCTGAGACAGAAAACGTAATTTCTGCAATAACTGCTTAAACACCAGGAGCAAAGGGGTGAAAATATTCCACCAATATATCATTAGAATGCAACGAATCCATGAGTATTTTCAATGCCATATTGGAAATATGGATGAGACAGCTGTCTATTTTGACATCCTGGACAATGTGATTCTATACCACTCCAGGGAGAAAAATTTCTTAATGAAAACACCTGGCATGAAAAGAGACAAGGTGACAGTCATGCTTGGAGCAATAGTTATTTTGAAAGGAAAATGGGAACTGTCTGCTTTGTCAATTCCTGTAGGAGTTTTAGTGAGAATGTGCCTAAATGATTGGCTGAATAAAATATCAGTCCAGTCCCTCCTGGCTGCGAAACATGTGGGATTACTATAACCAATGAAAACTTCTTGTTTTGGAGTTGTTTAAGGCACGCAGGACTGAGATAATAGGAAAATAGATGCAGGGTGGCTGCGACTCTGATGTTGCAAAGATTCCGGGTGGTTACACTATCTTTACAACCAATTACCAGCCTTGCAGGGATGGGACAATTGGATGCTCCTTCAGTGGGTTAACGACATGAAATTGCTTGTCTCCTGATGTGATGAAGAAAAGTTTCAAGATGATAAGCAGGCATATCCATTGCTTTAGAGGGCATACTTTGATGCATGAATTCCAATTTAGACAATGATGAATTTGAGTTTTCAGGATTCATGTCATAGGATTATGATGTCTCAATCACAGTGCAAGAAGCAACTGGATGAATAGTTAGAACAACAGTGATATTGAAAAGTGAGTCGCTGAAGCTAGATTCATTAATAAAACTAAAAACCATATGTGTGTTATTTTCATTTTATATTTTTCCTCTCTTTCCAGATAGAATATTTCTGGACAGTTCACTTTTCTGACCACACATGTTGTTTTTTTTTCTTCTTACTTTCATTTATAAACTAACTGTGAGAAAAATTCCTTTACTGCTTTTTTTCTTCATTCTTTTATTACATGTAGATCCATGCTGTCTGTCATGTAAATTCAGTGTTACCTGGCTTGTATTGGAGATGTTTTCATATAGTTGATGTAGGAAATAAACTGTAGCCATTTGTAGGAAGGTTTGGGTTACAGTTTAAGTTGTTAATGATTTTGACTTCAATATTCAAAAACACCCAACTTTTGAATAATTCCCAAGCTCTAATTAGAAATTATGGTTTATTTGGATAATGACCATGATGGGAAAGCTATAATGGCAATTATCTTATTTTTTTTACCTTTCCAGAAATAATTACTTAACATAGATATTTTTTAACATTGCCAAAGAATATTCAGCATTTAATAAAACAAATTCATTTATGCTGGAATCACATACTAGTACTAGTCTCTCTCTCTCTCACACACACACACACACACACACACACACACACACACCACTTCTAACCTCTGGTGTCGTCTTTTTATCAGAATAGCATATACTGGTTAAGATTTGATTTGCAAGAGATTTCTACTAGTTAGTTGCTTAAGTTTTCTTAGCTTTAAGAGGTTTTAATTTTTTTTAGAATTCTAATGATTAGGTATTACTACAAAGAAAGAAAATGTTGATTTCTGGATTCATAAAATGTATAATACATAACAAATGCTTTTTTAAAAAGCCTGCTAAACATGTAAAGTTTTTTATAATGAAGAATTGTTAGCTATTCCTCTGAAAAAATGGATTTTGAAGTTTATTTTCCTTCCACCTGCATTAAAATAATAATTAAAAAATTTCAGGTAAGTAAATAATATTTTAAAGTGTAAAGAAGTTCATCTTTTTTCCACCTGCTCTATAGGTGAGTTCATGTCCTGTGTAAAGCAAAGAACTGATCTACTGATCCTAATGATATATTAAGAATGAATACAGGAATGTTCTTTTTAAAGTGTGGTCTATATTTACTTCTGACAAGTTAGCATACTATAATTTGTACTTGTGCTCTTTGTGAAGGAAAACAAATTGTTATCTGTTATTGTTTTTTTATTAAAAACTTCAACTTGGAATCAGCCCTTGTCTATGGGCTTTCTAAATAAATCAAAGACTTAATGATACAGTTTCTCTTGGAAACTGATCTGGAGAGAATTATGGTGGAGAGATAGATGTAAGATATCTAGTGAAAGAAAGGAAATAACCTAGCGTCTTTACTCAGGTGTGATTCAAAGCATACTTATGTCTTGTAAATAAGCTCAGGAGAGAAAAGTAAATATAAAGCCAGATATGTGTTTACCGATCATAGTAAAATAATATAAAAGGATTTTATTCAGTTGTTTTAGCATGATGTCTTTGACCTATTTCTTCATACTATTGTTTTTTTTACCAGAAATTATCTCTAACTTAAAGTCCTTACCCACTTGTCATATTTAAATATATTTCACAACTTTCCTGAAGCTGCTGCATTAGATCCAGTAAGTGCCTTGAGTAATCTCCAGAAGGTTCAGCATTTCATATTGTGCATGAATGCAACATACTTAAAAAAAAACCATTTCAGCCTTTCTGGCAATTTCTCAAACAATGCTTCTGGTTTATACATAGGTGAGATGCAAAACAATCTTGTGTTTATAGGAATGTACTAGAGACATTCAAATGAAACCTGGTTGAAATAGCATCGCCTTAACAGTATCCAGTTGGCTTTTGTTTGAACATCCCAGTACTTTGTAATGATTGTGATTGCAACTGTGATTTTTTTCTACAGGTTGATAGCTAAATTGTCATATAAATAAATTAAGGCAAAATAATGTGGAACTTGGTTTATATCCACTAACCATTAAAAAAACATTCCCACAATACAGTGCTTTGAAAGCCAACTCTCTATAGTAGAAATTAGCTAAATGGTGCCTGCCAAAAAAACGGGTTAGAGTTTATGATACAAATGATGGACACAACAACTGCAATAGAATTTTCAATTTAAATGGCAAAAAGAAAAGATTTGTCCATGTTAAAGTTTTATTTTGGAGGGAGTGGCTTTTGTAATGTTGCTTTGTAGGACTGTTTTCTTATTGTTGGCAAACAGAAACTTATTTACAGAATGTTGGTTGCTTTATTTGAAGTACTTTTCAAGCCTTCATCACCAGCACTATTTTTATAAAATTATCAGCATTTTGGAAAATCATTTCCTGTCACTGCCTTCAGGGTCATCCTGACATTGGATTTTCACAAGGATAATTTTCATTAACCTCATTGACAATGATAACCCTGATTGATGCCAGTTAAAAATCCTGATTTTTTTTTTTTTTTTTTTTGGTATGTGCTGGTAACAGATAGAATGTTGCTTCTTTTAGATTTATATGCTTCAACTTTAAATTATTGATTCTTGTTTTTTATATGCACAAAGAAAGAGCAGTTTCTCTATTATCACTTCTTTATTGATTATCTTTTAAAGAATTTTCTTTAACATTTGTTTGTCTCCCCTTGGTGGCTTTAGGCGTTAATCTAATAATGTTTTATTATACTTTGAACCTAGGTTAAATGATTTTTGTTAATGAAACCCCCGTTGGCAGCAGTGGGTGGGGGGGGGGGGGGTTATATCATCTTGGCCCTCTGGTAATTTCAGGGTTGACAATCTTGATTTTTTTTTTTTTTTTTTGATTTTTTTAACATTAAAAAGTTTTTGTTTGTTTTTTTTGTTTTTTTTTTTTGTCTCTCAGAAATGTGACGGCTTTCTTCCTCTCTTTCACAGGTCAATCATAAACTCTCGGATTAGAACATCACGCTCTCATGAGTCGCTGTTGATTAACCAGACTAACATGCATTCAACCATCGAGCTGACGCCAGACACAAACATCAAAGACCTGCACAGCAGCATCTTTAGGCAGGATAACTGCTTCCATATCACCACCACCACTGGTGGTGACAAGTTCTTCTCGTGTCAAAATGCAGTGGAGAAAGACAACTGGTTGAAATGGTGAGTTTGAGGAAAGCAACAACAAAAAAAACAAACTATGAATAACCCAGCAGGAACCAACTAGCTCTTGTTCGTTAGTGCTGTATGAATGACTTTAAAGAAGCAGTTTAGTTGAGTCACCTGGTTTTTGTGGAAATCCAGTCTTCAAGCAATGCTTCCTCTATATACACATATAGTCTAATGCATCTTATCATGCTAACCATAAAGGAATACTACTGTAGGATTATGTAGATTACACTGTAAGAGCAATCACCAACTGTATTCAGCTAAAATATGGTTGATAATTAATCACTTTTTTAAAAAAATAACATGTGTAAACAACCCCGAATAGAGCAGGTTCCTAAGTGCTGTTGACTGCAAGAAATGTTTGTGGATATTTGTATTTATAATATCTGTTTTATTTTTATGTATCTCAAAATGCTATACCTCTTTAGCATAATATCATTTTTAAATACTCACCTTAGAAACTGATAATTTTCTTTAAGTTCTTGCCTCAGCCTTACAGTTAAATCCGCCCCTAGGTGATCATATTTGTTGTTTTCTAAGAGACACCAAACTTCTACAACAATTTCTCTGGTTTACTGAAAATAATTGAGAAAATTTGATATGAATAGAATAATATTTGCTCTTTACTGTAATATTTGAAAAGCTGTAGTTTTTTGGGTTTTTTTTTGGGAATTGACTGATATAACTCTGCAATTAACAAGTTAATGTTTTTGTTTCAAAAGAAGCATCTGGAACTTTGCACCAGTTTCCTGCAAGTTAAACTTCTTTTTTTCAGTTATTTATCAATATTATTAATTCTGCTAAATCATAGTGGTGGTCCAAAATGATTACATTTACCACAATAATTCAGGGTTAAACTGGCTGTACATTTAGTTAACGTACATCTCTATCCAAAACATGTTGAGTTGGAGTGATACGGATCTGTTGTTTCAAAGAGTTATTAACAGGGAAGGTACTGTGTGCCACAGCCTCTGTGGGTCAATTTCTGTTGAGGAATACAAATTTAAAGGATAGTGAGGTTAGGTTAAGGGTTTTCATCAAAGGCCCTATGAATATCAAAATAATGGCTGATTGACTTTAATACATTTTAGCATTGCAATGCACATGTAGTAATTAATTGATCGTCTAGGTTCCTTTTCTGGACTTTACTTACAACTCTCTCACAATATTTTAAGGTTTAAAAAATGTTTAAAATCTTATTTAAAGCCATCTCTAAACTTTTGTCAAATTTTGTTTTATAGTTTTCTGATCTGTAGTGACTCTAACATGGATTTCTTGGCTGCTTCATATGAAAGGCAGCCAAGTGCTATGTGCTGTATTTTGTTTTTCCTCCATTGAACACAAACTTTGTTTTGGTGATGTACTCATTTTGATTTATTTACATTTTGTTTGTTTTCTTTGTTTATAAGTTGTTTAAAATTCAAAAAATAATAAAATACTGAAAGTACAGTTTTTTGAGTAGTTTTTTCAAGTCATTTTAGTAATTCATTTATTTATATATATACAGTATATATATATATATATATTTTTTTTTTTTAAACAGTCTCCGAAAAACAATTTCCCCAAATGAAGAAAATACCCGACGAACAGACAACTCTCTCAAACTGTGGATATGGGAAGCGAAAAATATCCCACCAAAAAAGAAGTAATTAGTTTATTTGTTACTAGTTAACATGTACCATTTTAATCCTAAACACAGTAAAACCTCGATTTAACGGACTAATGGGGGAGTCCGTAAACCCAGACGTTTACTTACCCTGGTTACTTACGCAAAAGGCGTCCAAGCAAAACATTTTTCACACGGATCAACACCGAATTTTTTCGGGAGACCAGACGGCGTCCATTAAATCAGGGTTTTGCTGTATATGTTAGCCTATACCCAGTATCCCTGTGGGGGGGGGGGGTGCAACATTCCATACATGCTCAAACAGTGCAAGAAAAGGCAAGTGGGAAGACTGGTGTGGCACTGGAACCATGGGCAGCACTTCCAACCGGCCAACCTAATGAAAGTTCCTACTAGATCTCTCCATTTTTAGATTGGGGGCAGGGGTAAATTGAGATACCCCAAGGAAACCCACATGATTGGTTGGTGAAGAAGAGCGAGAAGAAACTGTAGTAGAGAGGTAACTACACCAAACTGAGCTAACCCTGACTGGAAGTCCAGCCCTCAACCTTAGCAGTCCGGTACTCCACCCAAATTAAGTGTGTCGTATGTGTGTACTGCATGATATACAACTCAAATGTCCAGTATCACCTGGGTCTTTATTAATAGCAAAACTTTGTAGTAAACTAGTGGTGGAATTCTCTTAAATGGTTTTGTTGCTAAATATCATGCTTCTACTATGTTCATTTCCAGTGATCAATAAATGGTGCAGCCTCAGTTTTATATAATTCAGGTCCTCAGATGAATACATGTTTACAGTAGAATAAATAGGAAGTAATAGTTCTTTTTTAAATAATATTCCAAGCTCTAGAGGTAAATATTCAAATGAAGTTTTTGAGAATAATGTTTTGACATTAACATGACTGGGAAATTTCTGCAGAATTATTGCCACTTGTTTGCTGCTGATTAGAAACAATAAATAAGTCAGTAAGTTTTCAAATGAAAGTTCTAACATTTACACAGGCTTTTACAGCACAAGTTGGCTAGTTAACCCTGAAATGCATACTTATATAGTATTCCTACATCATATCGGCATATTGCCATGGCGTTCTTAAAGGTGCACATCACCTACAGCTTGGAATTTTTATCAATGGTAATGCAGTTATACTGGCAGACACCAGTTATTTAATATTTGATTAGCACACTGGTGTATAAGGGATGTCAGGTACACGAACGCTGTTTGCATAATGATGCATACTCAAAAGGTTTAATATTCAGCTGAGCATGTCTTTATCAACAATTTTGGAAAGTTCAGGCCCCTAATTTATAAAAAACTTAGTTCTGCTGACAGAACTTTAAAAAAAAAAAAGAAAAGGAAAACCAGCTGAAACTAAATGCAAAAATTACAGTAATTAATTTGCTGAACTTTGTGGTTTTTTTTCTTCTCTTCCTAAGATATTGATTTTATTTATTTTATTTTGTTTTTGTTTTTTAAGATATTTTTGTGAAATTCTTTTGGATCGAGAATGCTACGCCAAAACATCCAGCAAAACCCAAACAGAGATGCTCTTCTGGGGCGAGTGCTTTGAATTTAAGTAAGTCTGCACTGGCTGCATTCATCTTGAAGTGGGGAACTTATAGGATTTTATAAAGGTTTCTATGTGCATCGAATAAAGAACATGTCGTCATGATGCAGTGCTATGAAAGCTGACAAAACAGCTCAACCAATAATAGAACTCAACTGAAAGAGGTTCGCTGAATGCCAGGCACCATGACTGCCGCAATATTTGTTACTGAGTGTTGTGCTCTCATTTTTTGTACATGGTTCAGCTTTGGTAGCGTTGTGTTATGGGACTGTTTCTTTATTTGTTGATTGATACAAAACTCTTGTTTCAGTGTCCATGCTTACCAGCTTAATTAGCTCTCCCTATGCTATCAGGAAGCCCACAAGAACATACAGCTGTATCTGTTACAGTCAGATGCAGGAGTGGTTCAGTAGGTTCATACAAACTATAGCCCTCCCACACAGTCTGAAACTCAGTGTGGTAGTTTTATCATAATTTATCAAACTTCACTGAACCCCTTGAACATTAAATCTACACTCTTCTCACTTTATCTGATAACCCCGTGAAAGTTAAATTTTTAACCGTTAGAAATTGTGCATATTTAAGTATTTTCTTCCTCATGAAATCTTTGGATCCAGTTTTTTTTATCTCTCTATATATATATATATTATATAAACGAATAATGCTTTTCATACCCATTTCGAAATCTTTAAGTGTATGTCGTTATGGGAATAGTCAGTTTCTTTAAAAGATTAAGATTTCTACAGAAAATGTACTCTCACAGCTGTAGCAGAGTTTTTGTTTTCTTTTTTAAATTGATGATTTGGGAAATGGAAAAATATATTGTAACCAGTTTTTTTGTTGTTTTTTTTTTTTAAGATTTCTTTGAAGGCAATGATTGATCTCCTGAATTGAAAAGTGAAAGTTTTATATTTCAGTCTTGTTTCTCAATATTTTATCAAACAAGAATTTTGTTGTTGTTTTTAAGATATTTACAGAACTTTATTGGTGGGTTGGTATTATTGTGTTTACCATGATTTTTTTGGAGGAAGGACAGTTTATCGCCAGTTAAGTGATCAGATTTTCATCGACATTCTGTGCACTCTTTCTTGTTACTGCTTTAGGTTCGTCCTGATAAATGGTGATGTGGTGCAAGGCTAATTTACCCTGAGTATAGTTCTCATTACTTGGTTGAAAATCCAATACTCCGTCCATTGGACTACCAGGGCTTTTACCCTGTTAATTATTAGGATATTTAAGCCTCCAGCTCACCAAGTGTGAAAGTCAACAGGGTGTGGCTGCCCTTGGTAACATTTTCAAACAATATAAATAACAATAGGATCATTTGCATGGTAAAAGATCCACAAAATCACATCAGACATGAGTTTTTGTTGTTTTATAGAATCACTTAAGTAATGTAAAATGGAAAGATGGTGTTAAAGAACTTATTTGCATGAATAAAAATAGTTGATAGGAATTAATTTATCTGTACATGGAACTCATGTAATCATAGTCAGTGCAGACTGCAGAGAATCTGGGTAATTACACAATTTCTACTACATATGAAGAAATTTGTAGTTCCAAAATGGGTTGGAACTTGTAAAATAAAATAAATCTTTTTCTGACTTTTTAAAAAAAAATTTAATGTAGACCTAGCAGTTGCTTTTTGTTTGTTTTAAAATGTTCCATTTCTTTCTTTCTCCAGTTATCTGAAACCCACTGAAATGATTACAATTAATCTGTACAGAGAGGCTGACAAGAAAAAGAAGAAAGACAAAAATGCATTAATAGGTATGAAAGCGCAGTAATGCACACTTATTTTTTGTTTGTTTGTTTCTTTTAATGAATATTGTTTTCGCTCCATTCTTGGTTTAGAATGTAGAATAACATAATTATCTTTTCTGATAACCCCAGATCAGAAGTGCACAAATTGCAAAGCAAGATGTCTCTCAAATGAGAATTGAAAATTACTTTGCTACAACGAAAGCCTGATTCATCCTAACTCTCCTGATATGAACTGCCACATGGGAACCATTTTGATTTTGAAGCAAGAGAAACAACTCTCTCTTTCTCTCTCTTTTTCTCTTTCTCACCCGCACTCACCCACCTTCCCATAGCATGGCACTTTGGTTGCATCATTACATCATCAGACAGGTGACTGGCAGATAAGCAGGTCATGTGTTCTATGACGTCACTAAAGCAGATCTTTTAAAACAAAAATGGTTTTATTCTGTAGATGATATATGTAATGATTTTTCACACATTCTTTCCTGGTTAGATGCTGGCAAGAGAAATAAAATGGACCATAAAATTGGTTTTTGAAGATAATGGTATTAATATTGTGTTTGTGTTTCTGCCTCTTCTTTTTAAAATTCTTGCTAAGAATGCCATTAAATGAAACTTGAAACTAAAATAACAGTTTTAACCTTAAGTATTTTAAATATTTTTAACTATTTAACCTTGAATTTATTAAAAGCTAAAGATTTTTTTCTTTTTCTGTTAGTAATTTTGCATTTATTTATTATTTTTAATTTAGACCAAATTGAAAAAAAGACAAGCTAACAACCAACATTTTGATCTTTTGTAAAAAATTAAAAATTAAAAATTTGAATTTACTGCAGAATAAAAAAACCCGCAAGTTTCTTGAAAAAAAAAACCCAGCTTCTACTGAGATTATACCAGTCTGTTGGGGCTGGGGGTACTTAGTTTGGACCAGCTTTGTATGGAGGGTTACCTCCCTGACATGGCTTCTTCTCACTCTTCTTTACTAGCTGGTCATGTGGGTTTCCTTCCACATCTAACAATGAAGTATTCTAGTGGGAATTTCTCAAAAGTAAGAAGTGCTAGGCTCCTTGTGGCACAGGATAGACAATGTTTCCTCAACAGGATTGTTTGTCTGTCTCCAGTGTAGAGTGGTTATCTCCGTTGCAGACTGGTGTTCGAGTCAACAACTGGAATTATATTCGGTTTTGTCAAAGTAGTAAAAATAAAAATGGCTGCTCGGTTTTCAAAATCAGCTGGTGTTTTATTTCCGTGATAAATTTAAACTAATATTATGCAGCACTGAAAAGTCTGGAGAAATTATTCCAAATTTGCACTAATTATTGACCAATTATTTACTAAAGCTACCAAGAGGAAATAATTTATCATTTAAAAAAAAAACAAGTTCTATTTGTTAAAATTTTCTTTATTCAGAAATTTATTGCAATTAAATAAAATTAAAGCATTTTTTTTTGTTTTTATTATGAAAATCATAGGTTATGTAAGTATTCCAGTTCAAGAGATTGGCAATCGACAGATAGTGGAAAAATGGTAAGTCTCTCAGATCTTCCTCATTTTGTCAAAATTGTTTTTTTTTTACTAAAAATTACTTATGAACCAACAGTTTTTAACAAAAAGGATTTTCTGATGTGAGCTAATTATCTGTTTTCTGCACATTTTTGGGGCTGTCTTTTCTTTCGTTTGTCTGCAGGACGATCATGCAAATTTGACTTTTTAAAATACTTATACTGTTCAAAAATTAAACCTTTTTTTAATTATTTTAAAGGTTTACTGCCAGCTCTGGTACAGTTGGTAAATCAGGAAAAGAATCTAGAAGTGAGCTCCCTCTAGTGAGGATACGAGTAAAGTACCAAACAGTTCAAATCCTTCCCTTGGAATTCTACCAGGACTTCTCCAAAGTAAGCTGGATTGGCTGCCATAATCGTTTGCCACATTGAAAGGGAGATAACTCAAGCTTTTTTTAAAAAAAAAACCTTAACATTAAGTAAAATATTTTAAAAATTATGCCTACTTGTACAATTATTTCATTTTGGAAAGGGGTTAATAGAAAATTTCATAAACGTTTCCTAGTTCTTATTAGAAAATTTTTCATAGAACTCAAAACTACTTTCTCTATATAATTTTCAAATCTGAGTAAGAGTAAACTGAGGTGAAATCAAAATCTAATCATTATATAATCAGTTCTCCATGATAGCCTTTACTAGCAGAGAGGTTCACTGTGTATCAGCTCTTCAACTCTTTTATCCACTGGTTTCTTGTTTTTTTAATGCAGGTAATAATTCATGTAATTCAGGTGCTAAAGACTTTCTAGGTCATCACTATATAAAACCTTTAAAATGTAAAATGGTAGCCTAGTTAATTGTAACTTTGTCTAATAAATAAAGCTGTTTGGCTTTTTCATTTCTTTTAAATTATAAACAACTAATGACATTGATAATCCGGTGGTCCAGCAATGATTTGGCCTACTGAACTGTCAATGCTGGAGGGCCTGAGTTTGCTTCCCATGGGGAATAACTCAGTTTGGTATCATTTCTCCTTGCTTGTCTTTCCCTCCCAGATCTGAAAAACGAAGAGCTCTAGTAGGAACATTTCATAGGGTGATTAGGTTAGACAAAGTCGGAGCACACTGAGCACTTTTGGGCTGGCCATGGTCGGTCCCTGGTGTGTCTCACACCCTCTTCTCCATCCAGGCGGTGTTCTCAATAGGAGAAACAACAACAGTATTCATTTTGGTCAGAAATGATTTTTGCCAGCCGTTTGAAAAAGTAAACTTATGATTCGGTGAAACCAGTTTATACATTTCTTCTTCAAGTCAACACCGATAGTAACATGGTCGTAACCACTTAGTTAAGCATCCAGAAAATGTATGCAAAGGGGGGGGTTAACTGTTATACAGAATAATTTAAGAAAATAAAATTTTTTTTTAGGTAATTGGCTCATCCGTAAACCCTGGTTACAGGTAGTTTTTGTTTTTCTGTTAAACATCTCTGTTATGTTTAGAACATTCCAAGCCAATTCATCTCAGTTTCGCAGATGAACCTAATACAAAGTCAGTCTGTTTCCGACTGTATGTTTTTGGGAAGGTGACACTATAAAACTGTTCTGACCGAGTTTTTACTCTAGTGCCATAGCTACTCTGCTTTGTTGTTAATACTTGGTCTATAGCTGAATAACAACCTGGATTATTAACACAAATAGATCTGAAGTATTTTTTTAATCTGATATGCTTTTCTCGATTTTGAATAAAACTCTAATTTTTACTCCAATTTTTATAAGATTAGTGTTTATATCAAAAGAGCTAAATGGATAAACAATACACTAGTTTGAATTCTTATCACTCATTCTTTTTGTATTATTATTTTTGATTTTCACTTTCCAAATGATCCATTAGATATTGTCACTCTGAGGAATTACATTTCCATTGATGTATTTATACATGAAAGGGTTAAATTAAACTTTTTTTCCCTTCTGCAATAAAAGTTGATCAAATTGTTATTGAATATTGAAAGTCATACCTACTACCTAAAGTAAGTATGATTTTAAAAATTTGCATCACAGCTTTATTCTTTATTCTGTATTTATGCTGAGTTGTGACCATTTTTTCTTTCAGTTTATTGGCAATGATTATTGCAAACTTTGTGAAATTTTGGAACCAATGGTCAGTGTGAGAGACAAAGAGGACATTGCCACAACTCTGATTCATGTTATGCAAAAAATCAATAAAGCAAAAAATTTTCTTTCGGATGTTGTGATGTCAGAGATTTCCCGGTTAGGTAAGTAAGGCTAACCTACCATTTTTTAAAAAAAATATTTGCTTTTTGTTTTATTTTTGAGAATCTGATTGATTTATATGAAATATGAAATCTCCTGGTGATAATGATGATGTGTGTTTTTTTATTTGAAGTTTTTAGTCTATTTGCCAATATTACACGCATCAACCTTTATTTAAAAATAAAGTAGAATGGTTATTATTGTAACTTTCAAATGTTGTTCTCTTTTTGACGAACTCTTGTCTTGATGCTCAAGGCCTAAGGACATTCACATTAGGAAGCTAGAAGGGAAAGACGGGAGGATATCAGTTTTGGTGATCAGGCAAGCTCCTGGGTACAACTGTGGGGGCTCTGGAGCAGCAGTCAAGAAGAAAGCCAGTCTAGTGTTGTCTGCAGAACCTCCATCACACACATTTAGAAAAGCCATGACAGAAAACCCACGAAGCTGGTAGTGAAGAAGAAACCAAGCCAACCCCAACAGGAATTCAAACTCAGGCTCTTAGCCTTGGCAATCCAGTTGTCTAACCACTATTCAGTCTTTGTTAAATGTTGAACCATGTTGTTTTCAACATGAATTATTACAGTTCAGTGATTACTTTATAAAGTAAATAAAAGCTTGAATTGTTTGTTTTTTTCAGATGGGAGTTGACAAATAATTATGCCATAGTATTTAATAATTGTATTAAAAGCAATCTTTAGAGGTAGAGGACATGTTAAGACCCAAACCTTTGTCAAGCATTAAGACTGATGAACCTCTTGGATTCAATTGTTATAAGATTTTTGGATTTTGTTGTTGTTTTTCTAAACAAGGGAAGAGAAGTTTACAATTAAGTAAAAGAAAAATAAATAAATAAACCTGTAATTTTAAAAGTAAAAAGATTAATTTAAAAAATACTTCCTATTGTGTATTATTTAAAGGCAAGAGTAATGTGGTTTTTGTGTAACTTTTCTTTTGGAAGTCAGCAAATTTTAAAATCTTCACGATGAATGCTCTCCACAAACAATTTTAAAAACAACAATGGAAGCCACAATTTTCGAACATATCTCTTCCCTTTTTTATTATAAACGATTGAAGAAAATAGTCAATTAACTCGTGGCTGTGAAACATCGCAAACATATTTTGTTATTACCTAAAGGAACCTTGAAGCAAGAGATCTATGGTATTTGGGCTCATGAGCAATTCCTTTTATTTCAGATAATGAGCATCTTACCTTTCGTGGCAATAGCATAGCAACTAAAGCAATGGAAGCTTACATGAAGTTGGTGGGAGAAAAGGTAAAAGTCAATATGTATGTGTTACACCCAATCTTTGAAATTGCCCTTTTCATGAATTGGGAAAGCCATTTGCACAGTTCATGAAATGGGTAATTAACTTGCCTAATTTGTGAAATGGGCAATACCAGCAATGCTCATTTCATGAAATATACAGGTGCCATACCAAAAATTTTTGTTGACTTTCACATGCAACCTTACCTGCACAGTTCATGAAATGGATAATTAACCTGTCTAATTTGTGAAATGGGCAATACCAGCAATGCCCATTTGATGAAATAGACAGGTGCTGTGCAGGAAATTTTACTGACATTTACACGCAACCTTACCTGCACAGTTCATGAAATGGGTAATTATTAATTTGCCTAATTCATGAAATTGGCAATACCATTAATGTCTATTTTGTGAAATAGACAGGTGCCGTGCCTGAAATTTTTACTGACATTCGCATACTACTTAAGGTGCTATGTACATAGATATTTATTTCATGAATTGGACAAACCATTGTTAAATTTCATGAAATATAGATCTTGTAAATACCATTGTACCATTTTTATCTTATCTTAAATTTAAAATCAAATAGAATAGATAAATTATTGCCTAATGCTAGCTTTAACACATTCAAAGTTATACAATATAAAATGAAGTAGAAGAAAGGTGAACCATAAACAGAGCTATTCTTTGAAACAATACTATTATCTTATCAATAACTGTAGAATTTGAAAAGTAGTACCCTGTGATTACATTCTCTAAGAAGACCTGATGTAATTCACAATAATAGATCATGACAATGTATTGACCATTACACAATACATGTAGTTTGTCATTTCATCACTGTCTACATTTCCACGAGTCTTGTGACTATGACATGCTTTGTTGCATCTTAAAGCAGTTTTCAGATAGGAGCACTGCTTGGTAAGGCAGGTACTTCTACAGGAACACCCTGTGAAATCCTGTCTACTGCAAACAAACACTCATAGAGGGCACATACTTCAATAACTTCACTCCTTGTGTAAATCACATAGCCAGACTGTTTAAGTGCTAGCACCACTCCAGTAACATTTGGTAGATCACTTTTTCTGCAGTAAAACTGGGAAACTGGCACAACAACATTGTCACCTGTTCCTAGTGCTCTAAGAGATCAGATACTGCAAGCCCAGGCTTCTTACCTCGCCTACTTTGCAGGCTGTTCTGGGAATGCGACCTCAATGTTTATTGATAGATGGTCCAAGGTGGGTATTATAACCTCACTGAAGTCAGCAGCAGACTTGGTAGCACTGAGTCTGGTGATGGCAACACTGGGTCTTGGTGTGATTGTGACAGTTTTTGGGGTAAAGTTACTTGGTAGGATATTTGTAAGGTCTCTGTTAGGAGCATAGGTAATGGGTTGGGTAGGAGGAACCTCCCTCAGCATGTCCTCTGAGCTCCTCTGCCATAACAACCAAGATGGTTGAGTAATTCAGCAGGAAATATAGTAAGCTTATAGTGAGGATTGTTACTAGCTCAAGCTTTGTATGGCTCCCACTGAACAAAGCGAATGCCATAGCTCGACCTAACAATATTGTTGTCCCTCATCCAGGCCATAAACTTGAGTTTCATGTCACCCTTCTGTTTCACTGATCACTGGCTTTAAGGGTGACATAGTTGTACATTCACATGAACCAAGTCTGGCCAGAGACTAGCCAGTTCTTCAGTAACCTGGGTTGTAAACTCATCTCAATTTTCTGACATAAAATATGTGGTGCACCAAAGTCCAGAAAGTTCAGTAACAGTTCAAGAACCACTTCTGTCACCATCTTGGATTTAAGTAGGTGAATCATGTGGAACTTTGTCAGGTGCTGTATGTAGTGTAGGATAAACTGGTAACTGCCATCTTTCATAGTTTTCATGTCCACCATATCCACCCGGCCATCCATGCTCATTGAGATCCTTCACAGTACTAAGTCTGCTGTTTCCTGTCTAGATCTATTCTCAGACCTTTCACATAAGAGGAGGAGTAATGGACAAGGGGCCATAAGATGTTGACATAGTGATCCTGAATCTTCTAGTGGGTCATCCTTGCTACCCCATGAACAGTCTTTACATACAGCATCAAGATGATATTCAACACACCCCTTTTTGTTACACATACTTGTCATTGTTCTTGGCTATTTATTAACACCACTAAGGCAATTTCAACAAATAAGTTTGCAGAATGCGGTAATCATCTCTTGAAAGACTTTTTCCAGGTTTTCCACACCTGAGGACATATGAAGGTGTCATAAACTATCAAATGTTAACTAATTATCTCCATGTAAACCACATTAAATGTTGTTTGCATGAATGAAATTTCAAATTTTCATCCACAGCATTGCCCATTTCATAGAATAGGCAAAGGCTGACTTGCAGTTTTGCCCATTTCATGAATTGGGCAGATAAAATGCCCAATTCATGAAATGGGAAATTTCACAGATTGGGTGTAATATATACACACACATGCACACACACACACACGCACAAACACGCACACACAAAATTACTAAGTAGTATACTGATGATCATGGTTTTGTCAGAGTAAGTTGAGCATTGACAGTGGGCTTTAACTTTTAATTACTGAAACACACACTTCTTTTTCTCAGTATTTGCAGGACACTCTGGAAGACTTTGTCAAAACCATTGTAGAATCTCAAGATGACTGTGAAGTCGACCCCACAAAAGTGTCAAACAATGCAACTCTTCTGCGCCACCAAGAGAATCTAATCAGATACTGTGGGATGGTCTGGGTCAAGATAATTAAATCCTACAACTACTTTCCCAGGTAAGTCTGAATTTAGTAGCAAACTCCTTGATTCCCAACCAGAAAATTAGTGTTGTAAAGTCCTAAAGTGGCAGCTGGGTGTTTTAGGATGGGGTAATGTGTCTTAATAAGGAGAGTTAAAAAATATATCATTTTACATCTCATTATCTTTTGGAAACTGAATTCGGAGAAATACTGATCCCCTTCTCTTTTATCTTTAATGATACCACCAGATTCCCACTTTTTTAAGGTATGAACACCATGGAAAAGTTGCAGTTCATGAAGGAGTTTGAGGTTGTGTTATAACTGTGCAAGATGTTGGCTGTATGGCATTCATATGTGTGTGTGTTTAGCAACTAAGTATATTTTTCTACTTTTACTTCAAAAAAACCTTTAGAAAAATCTATGATGATGTCGCTAAAGAATCAGTATGAGAATTAATTATTTTTTTTATAATTTTAATGTGTTAATAGTAATTGTGGCAGGCATTGAAAGTGAATTGTAACTAGTATAATATAACTTAAAACTTATGTGGACTGTTTAGAAAAAGAAAATTATAGGTTAGCCATTTTTTTCAACTAGAGAAACTTAAAAATGTAGCTATGATTATATTTATATCACATCAAAAATGATATTTTTAAAGATTAAGCCTTTGAATCTGCTGTTTTATTTAAACTAAAAGGATAAATTTGAGTTATACTTTTTTCTTTGTTAATTTAAGTCTCAGCGATATTATCAGTTTTTACTTATTAGAAATGTTTCTAAGGTATTTCTTCTGTATAAAGTTTGTTTGTTTGCGTATTTTATTTTAAGTGAGCTCCGAGAAATATTTGCCAGCTTTCGAGAAAGGTGCCGCCTCAAGAGAAAGGATGACATCAGTGATAACCTCATCAGTGCTTCGATTTTTCTTCGTTTTCTCTGCCCTGCAATTCTGTCTCCCAGTCTGTTTAGTCTGATTCAAGGTAAGGATACTTTGCCATGTTGTAATCAACCAGTTTCAATGGACCATATCAAAACAAAGAAGGAAGGTGGAAGTAGGATTTTTACATTTGTATATCAAGAGGGTGACTGTGTCTGATAAGAAATTCATCTGTATTTTGAGAAATTTTATTCATTTGTGTCATTAGTGTGGCCTGCTTTGTAGTCTCCTTATTTCATTTTTAATGGCTGACATAAAGAATTATAAGACCATCTTTGTGATTTTTGCTTGATCTCAAATATAAAAAAAAGTTATGTCAGTGCCTTGTAAAGATGATGTTTTTGTTCTTTATATCAGTTGTCAAAGATGAAATTAATTTTTCAAGTGCTCAGTTTGAGGAAGCCAGAAGATTTTCATCTGTACTAAGAAAACTAATAATAATATTTTAATGCTTTCCTTGCTCGTTTGTTTTAAATCAAAACGCAGTTATCCGTTCTGGCCACTCTAATTGGGCTTCTTGCATTTCCTTAAGCAAGCTAACATTTCTTAAAAATGTGTCAGCCTTTCTTCTTAAGTATGAGAAAATATTTAATTAATTTAAGAAATTTTTAAAAAATGAACTGATTTTTTTTTTCTTGTCGATCTATGCTGTAAACAACAATTAAAGATGACAAGATCCTCATGCAGATCTGCTCTACTTTCAGTCTACACTTCATTCTGTGTTCCAAAGAAATGAACATTTTAGGTTATTACATTTTTGCACCCATAATCTGTCTATATTCTATACCATTTTATATACATTTTTTGTATGTTTGATAAAAACTTCAGTATTTTCTTTCTCTTTGAGTTTACATGATTTTGTACTGCCACATCAATTTAAATTACCGATTAACATATAAAGACCTAATCAGAATTATTGTATGTGTCATATTTACTGGCATGTAACAATAAATACACATTGTTTTATTTTCTAGAGTACCCCCCAAAAAGAGCTGTGAGAAATCTTACACTAATCGCAAAAACCATTCAGAAATTGGCAAATTTCACTCAGTAAGTTTTCTTCTTTGTCTGTTTGTCTGTCTATTTTATTTGTATTTTTTCTGTTTGTTTTGGTAAAGTCCATCACTTCTCAATCGAGCAAATGACCAAGTATCAAAGCAAAAATATTTAATATTTTTGAAGCATTTTTTGTAAATTTAATATATTGAAGAAAAATGACAGATTACTGAAATGTATGTACACAGTAAACAAAATTATTGAATTGTTTTTATTTAATTTTTCAGTAGCTTCCTCATGTTACAAATTTTATTCAAAGTATAGTCAGCTTTGTTACTTTCAGTTTCAATTACTTTTGCAAGTCTGGCGTATATGCAGACAATCTATTTACCCTCTCCCATCAAAAGAAAATAACTCTTTATAGAGGTATTTGTGTTTAACATGTGAGTTAATTGAAATTATTTTCTTTATACATAGACCTCATAAATAGACTTCATGATTGTAGCATCTGCTACCTAGCAACTGATGAAGCATTGATCATAATTTACTGGCTACATTTTTAATAAGATAATGTTCATTTGTTTTTCTGCCACATCACTGTTATCATGTTGATATTGAGCTGATAAAATCATCAACCTTTTATTCTTTCTAACATTAGATTTGGTGGAAAAGAAGAGTTTATGACATTCATGAACGATTTTGTAGAAAGAGAATCCAGCAACATGAAGAATTTCTTACAACAGATTTCTGTAAGCTTGTACACATTTAAGTTTATTTTTAAAAAAAGAACTGATACTCAAAGATAATACTAAATAAGTGATTTTACTTGTATGTTTTGTATTGATGTAAAAGTAAATTTATATGGCGTCACAGCTGTATCTGTGTCTGTCTGATTTTGGTGAATTATTACTAGTGGGTTATATCAATCTACTAATTGCGTGATCTAAATGAAACAACAATCATATTTTATTTAAAACTGGAAATTATGACAGGATAGAAACAACCCTGGAATGCAGTACTAATGAAAGATATTTATTTGTGTTTTTTTTTATCATTTATCTTAGTATATTACTACATTAGTTTAAACACTTGTGGATTGTCATCTTTTGTTTGCAGAGTTCTGATGGAGGAAACCACTTCTTGAAATACCATGGCTACATTGATTTGGGCAAAGAGCTTTCGATCCTCCATTCCCTTTTGGTGGAGACTTTGGAGAAAGCCAATGAGGTATTCTGTTAATTTATTCTTAATATTTGATGCTAAAGAAAAAAAAATTGTATTACATTTTCAAATTTTGAGTTGCGTTGTTACACAGAGTCTGGAAGCTATTGCATCTTTTACAAGGACCTCAGAGGAAGGAAATTCCTAGCAACTTGACCAAGATATAGTGAGGTGTAAGGATTTAAAAAGGAGCTTTCTCAAGATACTTTTGTGGATCTATTGCCTGGGGCACAGTGAACAGGCAGGTAGACTGCAATTCAAACCTGCCTACAGCTGTGCCAGTATCACATCATGGAACCCATTCCCTGAGTAGCAGACAAAAAAATCATGCATGAGGCAGTCAACTTGCATATTCAAAAACTGCAGGAGAGGGGAGAGACAGATACAACCAAAGCAGAGGAGGAGCCATCAGAAAGTTGACCCACCTTGCTATTGGTCTGATAAGTAAGCCAAAAGTGACTGTAAAGGAGACTGAAGGATGACATATGGATGATTGAGTGTGATGATACCAACTCATGATAATGAATGACAGAATGATTTTTTTACAAAAGTAATATTTTATTATATAATTTGTTTCTTTTTTCTTAATTTTAGGCCAGTCTGATGAAGCTCAGCAACCTGCCAGGTATTCTATCAAAACTCACCCAGGCTTTGAAGGATCCTCAGGTGGGCAGGAAGCAGCCAAACAGGAAGAGTCAAATTTATGACAATCTTACAACCATCCCCAGCCCTCCATCACCATCACCACCATCAAGCCTTTCTCTGAAGGAGAGCTCCCCCACAGAAGTCATACGCACCACACTACAGCAATGTAGTGAATCTGAAGATTTTCTCACAACCAGCAGTTCCAGCAGCATGGAAAAGCAGGTGCATCACTTTAAAGCTGGGGAGGGCTGGAAGCCAGGCAGCAGTGCATCTGAAAACTTTGTGCATTACAGTGCCTTCAGTAAAACAGCAGCTCAAAGTGATGTGGCAAATGTCTCAGTCAGTTCACAGAAAGGTCACAGCAATGAACGGTGCGTGAATCAGTCATGGAACCAAATTGTCACAGCCGCCGATGTAATCAACGGGGAGAGTAGCATGATTTCTTTCATGGATGATGCACATGAAGACTTACGGTCTTCCATTCAGTTGGACCGCAACACCCAGAGTTGCCAGCTGTTAACTGGAATGACCAGTGCTTCCTACAGTTACCAGTCCATTGGTTACAGCCATTCCACTTTGCCCAGAGATTCTGCTGCATTGATAGAACAGCCACAGGAGAGTCCAAGACCTGTGATCTTCACACAACAATCCATCCAGCCTCTCTCCTTTTCCAACCCACTGTACCGACACCAGCGCAACTCGCAGCAGTCGAGTGCCTTGACCCTTCCGGGCCAGACATCAAGCTCAAGTTCCTTAAGCAGCACTGATGATTCAAACACTGTGAAGCATGGCAGCCCTACACAGTCCAACAGGAGTCACAAGTGTCTGGACCCACTGCAGAAACTTTCACAGCTTTCGAGTTCAAGCAGCAGTGAGTCACTATCTGAACGTTTCCATTTTGCCCGTGGAAGCTCAGTGAATGCCACCATTGATGCCTCCCAACAGCATGGGCCTGCTCTGCAGCGGATAAATCCCTTGTATGGACATAAGTCACCTAAGGCGTCCCATCGAGCACCCTTTCTGCGCTCGCACAGCCAAACAGCTAATGGACTCACGGTTGCTGACATGTCTGAGAGCACAGACTCCGTGTTCATGGGACCACGACAGGATGAACACCTGCTGCAAATGAGCAGTGCAGACAGTGTACTTGTTCAAGAATGCAACACACTGCCACGGAGGGCTGAGAGCAGCCGGCATATGACTCAGTCATGTGTGTCAGATGAGTTCTCCATGTATACGAGCAGCCGCCTATTGTCAGCCCAACAGAATTCTGTGAACATGGGGATCAGATCAATGCAGAGGAAGCTTCAAGAACAGGAAAAAACAAAAATGGTGGTGAGTTACTAATAAATTGGTTCTGTTCTTATGCTCCCAAAAAATTCTGAATAATCTGTGAAGTGTAATCTGTAAAATTCAGGGCGGGGTGCAAAATGATGCTCTTGATGTCAACATTATCATATTGGAAATTGAGCAAGATGTTATAATGGTAATTGGGAGACAACTGCAAAACCATATTTCATACTACTTTGTTGAAGGAGTAGTATGTGTATTATTTAAAAAAAACAATTAACCTGATTCATATTTTAATTATTCATGTGTTTATGTAGTTATTTAGAAAAAAAGATGTTATTAAAATTCTTGGCCTTTCATTGTTTTGCAATGTTGCATTTTTTGTTGCCATGGCATGTTGGTGTAGAATGCTATCATGGTAACTGTCTTTTTGGGAAAACGAGTAATGAAATTGGGCCCCAATTAGCATTTAATGGAAGAAACTAAAATGTTAAAAAAGCTCTCTTAGGTTTCAGAAGTGGGTATTTACTTATTCTGAATGCTAATGTGATCAATTTCTTCAGAGGCCATTTTACAGTGTCTGGTTTCTTAGTTTTTCATAAAATTTGAACCTACAGCCATTTATTTAGATGTGAGCTTGTTTTATTGTTTTTATATTTTATTAGAATTTTCGTACTAATGCTATAGCTGTGAAAATATTCTACAAATATTCTTTTTGTTGTTTAAATGCAAAATTAAATTTTCAGTTTAGAGGAATAGAAGAGATTAGGATATTTTTTTTCAGCCATAGAAGCCACAATTCCCATCTTAGTAATTAACTAATAGAAATTATAAAATTTTAACTGTGATATTTGAAACTCTTCAAAAAAAAATAGGATAATGGAATATGCAAAAAAATAGAATGAATGAGAAGACAGCTTTGTTTTCTTTCTAGAAGTTTATCAATAAATACAATTCATTCTCACTTTTCCAGGTCTTAGTAATGCAAACTTAATATATATATTTTTGAAAAGTCTGTATAGCGTATCTGAAATGACTCTGCAGAGAAAGAATTGATGAATAAAGTTGCAGGTTGCTTTAAGGGAAGCTAATTTGTTTTATGAGACTAGTTCTTGTCAAGGTATCTCAAGGTATCTTCATGCAGATAAAACTGATTCAGAGTGTGCTCTTAAGAAATATTGAAGGCTGTTAATAATAAAGAATTTTACTTTACTCCATAACTACAAGTCATTTTTTTAAAAATGTAAATTACCTAATTTCAAGCAAATTTTAACTTTTTATCCTTTTTAAGCATCTATTATTACACTATAACTTTTCTCTCAAAAAGACCAGAAACAGTTCACTTTGTTAGTTGTGCAAAATGACAGACGGGCTATATGGTGTCTGACAACAATTTTTTCTACTTTTAGTTTTAAAACTCAAGATGATGGCAACAACCTTAATATTCCTATATGGAAAACATTAAATTATTTCTTATAGTAATTTTAGCGCTGTAGTGAAGTCATAAATAGTAGGGAATAAAACTCCATTGACATCAGTTTTGCTTTACTATAAATTGGTTTTAAGGCCTAACCAGGGGCATTTTTAATATGTAGATGCTAATAAGTTTTTTCAATTATCAACAAATAAAAAGAAAGTAAACAACTGGAGGATTGTTAGATGGCACAATCTACCAGACTGCTAAGGTCAAGGGCAAGAGTTCAATTCTTGCTGGAGACTGACTTGGTGCGAGTTTTATCCAGGATCTTTGGTTTCTTCTCACATCTAAAAAAAAGGAGTTCTAATAGGGATGCCCCTGTGAAAGTCAGAAATGCTGAGCCTGCCTCTTTATGGCACAAATATAATAGAATACTCGTGATGATATCTTTGTCTGGGAGGAGGGAGAACCCTTAATTGAGTCCTGGTCTCTTAATACAGAAACTAATAATTTTCTCCTAGAATTATCACCGCAAAGGAAATCTATTACTTTTGCTAATTATTATTTCTGCTTTGTTTAACTGCTGTAAAAAATTTTCTTTTTTAAATTAAGAATAGAATGTTTGTTTTTTTTTTTACTTCTGTAATATTATAATGTCCTTGAATGCTTTTTCTTTCGTTTTTTTTTTTGTTAGAAATTTGATTTAGTTTTAAATCTGAGTCGAGCATTAACCTAACTAAACTGCTTATATCAAGTTGTTATAGTTTAGATCTCTCTTTTAAATCTACATACCACCTTTGTTTAACAGTTTGTTTTACATATTCTTGTGAAATCAATCCTAAACATTTCCCAACAAATTTAAGGGATGGTTTTCCTGTTTATATATAAACAGGAAGTTCTTTGAACAAAAACAGAGTTACTGTTAGTGGCGTGGAACTTAACATCATAACTAGGTGAGCCATCATCGTGCGAATTTCTTTTTGTTGTTGTTCTTGGCAAAGAAATTAGAAGAAATGGAGATGAATGGTGGTTTAAATTTGTTAAACCTGCAAAGATAATTTATTTTCAATTTCACTGTGCTTTAGGTTCTAGTATCTTTACTTAAATACGAAACACTGGTCATGTTTCCCCAAAATTCTTTCTGTACTGCATAGATTAGTCTTAACATCATGGAACGAAGGGACTATTTTAAGCAACTTCTTTTACTGGTCCCACTTCAGGTTGTTGTTTTTTGGGGGTACTTATAAAATTAAAAACTAGGAAGTTTGTAATTAAAAATGTTATCATTAGTTAATATAGACTGATTTGTTGTATTTTTCTATTTTGTTGCTGTTAGCCCCTAATGCAAGAGAGGTCTGCATATCTGAAGTTTTTTCTTTTCTTTTGAAAAAATGAAAGAATACAGCTTCTTAAAACATTTCATGGTCCTGCATCAAAACTACACAAGACACACAAGTTGTAAGACTGTAAAAGGAGAAAAAAAGAATTACTGTAATTTTTTAACTCTGAGAAACTTGGTTGGAAACCAAAAAACAAGTTATTTATGAATTAACAGTATTTGTTGTTCCCTGCTGTTTAGAACTAGCCTGAAATGTTATTGCATTTAGCAGAATCTTCTGGCTATGGGCATAGTCTAGTTGTAGCATCTAATCGTTCTTTTCCAAACAAACCCAGCAAAATTTGTTCCAGAATCATTTAAAAAGATAGTGGAGTGTGGAGGACTACTCAAGATGAAGGACATCAATGTGTTTCTGGCTGGACCTCCTGGCGTTGCTGCAAACAGTGTGGTTCATGAGGCCTGATTGCATGTGAGCTAATCTTTCCATGTGAATGATGGAGGGCTTCTCACACTTTCCCTTATTGGATTGGTTTAGCATTTACAGTAGTTCATAAATTCATTTTTATCTATTGTTGACTACTTTCCATTATATCTTTTCTCAAAGATTTAACTCTCAAAATCCAAGCTGGCTCACTTGCAAAACTTATTTTTGGATTCTATACAAACACATTTTAATATTTCTTAATGTAAGTTCTTAACAAAAACTTTTAGTCTACTCTAATATACTCTACTCTCCCACAAGCAAAACACACACAACCAACCCCCTGTCCATGAGCTCTTTTCCTCTCTCTCTGGTATCTGCAAGCACACCAGATTATCTGGTTTGAAATGATTTTATGAGAAGAAAATCTTTATAAATATGTAGCCGTTATTTTCGTTGATTGATTAACTTTGTTTTGTTTATTACTTTCCAACCAGAGTTTGCAATGTTTAGCGGAAGTTTTACCTCCTTTGCTTGTAGTATGAGAGTGAAGTGTGCGTCCTAAAACAGCAGCTGGTTGAAGCACAGGCTCGGCTCCACCAAGCAGAAGCTCGGCTGATGGACCAAAAGTCAGGTACGCATCAGCTTAGGCAAGACTGGCAACAGCGCTTTGAGGAGAGTGAGGAAAGGATGCGCAAGCAGCAGGCAGAAAAAGATGATCAGATGAAGACCATAATTGAGCGGTATGTGCTAGGTTACTTCTAGGCACTCTATGCTGCTACTGCATGACTCAGAGGATGAACAAACAGGCAGTTGTTGTGGTTGCCACATGATCAAGAAACAAGTGTGCTGAGTGATCATAACAAACTGACCAGTCACAACTGTGGAAACTATTGAGGTGCAAGAGCAATGAGTTCCTTTGAAAGAGGAGGAAAACTTTTTTTTCTCCTGTACCTTTCTATTAAAAGGGTGCTAGGATGATTTTACTTTACTTTGTGACATTGTCTTAGAGGTAATATATTGCTCAAGGACTAAAATTCCATTAAAAAACCAAAAAAATTTTAGTCCCGTGTCCTCCCAGATTTAATCTTGTAGGGCTTCAGTTTGACATGTAGTCTGCATTACTTTTGCTTAATGAGTAAGAACAGAAGCAGGTAAATGAGAAGCAAGAACCAGTTGCCATAGAAACACATCAGTTGAATCTATTTCCTGCTGGTCCTATGATGTGAAATAGCAAATGAAGCTGCTCAGAAATTTCCTCAGCCTACAGCTACATTTTGACTATAGAACCATGAGAAATTATCTACAAATAATGTGATGCTAAAATCTTAGTTTAGCAAAATGTTTTTAAAAAGTGTTTCCATATAAACTGAAATCGGTAAAAAAAAGTCGTGTTTTTTTTTAAGATCTTGTTATCAAACTGACTATAGTTGTGGCTATGAATTATGGATAGAGGATGTGAATAATTTTCTTTTTTAATTAGCTATGAACAAGTGCATTGTGACCTGTTTATACTTCCTTATTTGTTTCTGCTAAGTGTTGATTAAAAACTCTTTTAGAAACTATTTATTTTACAGTATTTGGTTTTACCATTATTTTTAATCTTTAAAAGTTATTTTAAGCATATATATATATATCATTAAGGCTTAATAATTTTTTTCCCTTTTTTTTGGACAAGTTTCTTAATCTCTCATTCAATTTTCTCCCCTTTTCCCCTTTCTCCTTGATGATGAACAGCCTTCAAAACCATCAGCCATATGTGAAAAATTTTTGTTGGCCAGGTTAAAAAAAAATAAGGGAATTTAGTAGTCTAGAGAAAGATTTAAAATCAGATTTTGGGGGGATGGCGGTGATAGAAAGGATGCAAAAGAACATACAAGGAACTTTGACCGAAATGGAAGTACCACCAACATATGTTTCTCTTGAGTGTACATACATTTTAGATGGATGATCAAATGGCATCTGTATGATGCATCTGCATTTACTTCAGTGACTTTGGGTTTTAAATATCCACTAGTGATTTTATCTCTGGAAAACCTGCATGTAAATTTCTTGGCTCTCTTTCATTGAGCTGATATTGGATGGGTCAGCCATACATGAATCTTGGCTAATACTGAATTCTGTGTATATTTTGAGCTCTGATACTGTTTGTATGAATCATGGAATGTACTGTCAACATAGTTGCATAAATGGAGTACACATGGAAACAGTAGTTTGATTAAATAAATATTGTGTGAAAATCTATACTGGCTATACTTGTGAATTTGAAGATGGTGACATTGGTTGCCTTAGTTTGACTTTTTATTGTCTTTTACCAGACTAGCTATATACCGTAACTGAGAGGCACTACATGCACAAGTGACAAGTTTACATCTTTAAAGAGGACTGTCTTGTGAAATACTTCTCATCAGCTGAATTAGCTAGGAAGGAAACAAAAAATAAGTAAATGATTAATGTAACCCAGGAATGAGAAATCTAACTTAGTGTAGCCTATTGACGTTTTTGTAAGAAAACCAAAAGTCATACATACATATTCTGAAATACAATAAATTTGAGTAATTTACTCAAAAAGTGAACGATAAAGTTTTGGTTCTACTTCAGACTTATAGGTGTGGAAGTCGAACTGCAGAAGGAGCAGCAGGAAAAGCAGAAACTTGTGGTCCAGAAACAGGAGGTCATCGAAGCGCAGGAGCGGCAAATCCAGATCCTGGACTCAGCCAACAACAAGTTGATGGCAGCACTGAACCAGCTAAAGGAACAATACCACATAACCCAGCTGGGACTAAACGGACTGACCCCACCCTCACAGTCCAAAGTCGCTGCTGCTACCATGGACTTTGCTGAGTACAAGAGCAGTGCTTGCTAGACTAGATGGTGCTAGAGAAAGGGGCAATACCGCACCAGACTATAGACTGACTCCTGGCCAGATGCATCAGCTCTGGAGTCTCTTGGCTGCCAATTTGGCTACTACCATTGTCTTAGTGTTCATCATGCCTTCTGTGTACTAGCTAATGGAAAATCTTCTCTTTTTTTTTCTTTATTCTTATTCTACAAATGAATTCAGTGCATATATATATATTTAGTACTATTGATTGTTTTAGTTTACTTGTTCTTTCATTCACTGATCTGCTGTTACATATTAATCATTTACCTGGGATGCATTTAAAGTTTTCTTTTTTAAGCTAAATCTTATGACTTTTCTTTACAGAAATCTTCACCATAATTTATTCACAATGATGTTTGTACTATTTACTGGTCTATTTGATTATTATACATAGCAAATTAAAATGCTCAACAACAAAAAAAATGCTATGTTGGTGGTGTGTTTTCGTAAGCCAACTCTTGTTATTGCAATTTTGGGGATGCAAGCCAAAATGCTTTATTATTATTAAAAAAAAGAGAGAAGAATTTGCTTGTACGTACTGTGATATTGTTTAACATTTAAAAGTTTGGACATAGCATGGTTGTGTAAAGGCCTTTTTGCTAAGTATTTTGGTCTTAAAGGTATTCGCTCTTTCATATGCATCAGCCTTCTCTTTTTTTTATTATTGGTCCCTTTCAATATACCCGCCCTTTTTATTGCCTTTAAAAAAATATTTTAAAAATTGTCTGCTCCTTTTTGTTTTAATAAGTCTTTTCCATGTTTTGTTTGTTTTTAATATCTAAAGAGTAAGCTTAAAATCATATTTCTTTCAGTAGTATATATTCATTTTAATGTGCTATGCAAAAAAAGAAAAATAAGTAAATATCGAAAATGAACAGCATCTGGTGATATCCTATTTCTAAAAGGCAACATCTAGTACTGCAAGTACGAGGTTAGGGATAGGTCCTTTTGTTCTTATTATTTAATAGATAAAAATGGTTAATGTATTATTGTTAGAACTAGTTATAATTAAACATACATGCAGAGCCGGTTGGAGCCCGTGTGGAGTCCTAGGCGAACCTCATCACTGGAGCCCCCTAAAACCCACACAATAAAAAACACACACACCTACCTTAAAAAAACTGCGCAAACAAAGGGTGTGAAGAAACAGATGGTATTTAATTACAACAATAAAGCTAATAACATGCAAAGTGCACACAAATATAGTATTAACATACAGTAATAAATAATACAACATTTAACTAATAAACTAATGCAACAAATAATTAGATATAACAACAGATCTTAAAAGCAAAGAAGATGAATAACAATAAATATGTAATAAAGAACACAATTTTTAAAAGAACTATATACATAATAATGATGTTGGCCCTCTTTCTTATGCGTCATGCTTTAATAAGGAAATAATGCTAGTTTTTTTACTCATGCTAATCTGACGCTAACTTAACAATGCTAACAGAAATGTTAAGCTATTATTTATGGTATTATTTCCTTACATACATAATACACTACACTAGATTACTAGTGGCATAGTTATTCCTGTTTTTACAACAGACATTTAGCAACACTGAATGAAGATATTGAGAATTTCTCAATTTACAGTTTCACTTTCCTGGCCTTTTTTGTTGCAGTCTTCTATGACATGATCATATGAAATAAGATTTGCAACCTCATGGTTGATACTTATTACAGCCAGACCGCTGAGACATTACTGACCTGAGGTAGGTTTTGATGAGCTTCAGTTTTGAAAAGCTCCTGTGGTGAGGAAACTGTAACTGGTAGAGTCAGCAATCCTGAGACCAACCCACAAGTTTGGGTAAATTTCAGAGAGCTGCTTTTCCTGTATGAATTTCAGCAACTCTAGAGCGGTCGAGCTGTTTGATGGTAAGTCAGGTAGGTTTCTCAACTCATGAGCAAGCTCCCTTCCATCCAAATCAGGCTGTCCTTCACAATTTAAGGTGTTCAAGGGCCTCTGCTTGTGCTATCAGCTCTTGATGAGGAAGACTATGGAAGGTTGACAGGAAACCAAACTTGTTTTCCACATCTCCAAGACTATGGAATCTCTCTTTCAGAGCTATGATATCAACATCCACAACCACGTTAAAGGTCACCTCCAGATTTTTCAGGGCATCATGCACTGGTTCATCAGGAGACTCATATGAAAGTGCCTCTTTGTAGACCTCAACCTCTTTTTTGTAAGTACTGCCTCCACATTCATTTCTTCACACGTCTTTGGCTGAGTTTTGTGCGGCCGCAAAGCCTGTGGCTGCGTAGTTTTGAAGAGCAGCCTCAGCCTTTTTCTGCAGGCTGACTGCTACATCCAGTGCCATTGTTTTTGACTGCATGACTTTGCTCACGTGTTGTATTTCACTCAAGATTTCATACCAGATAACTACACAGAGTAAAAATCTGAATGAGCCCACCTCTGCCAGGAACTGGGCCTCAACCTTTATGACTGGGTCTTTGGTTTGGCGCTTCACCTCAAGCAGTGCCTCTCTCACTGCTGATGCCTCAAATCAGAGAGGTTCGATAGCCTTCACTCTGCTCTCCCATCTTGTCTCTGACCACATTTTGAGGGTATGGGTTACATGTTTTGCAAGGATGGCCCATCTATGTGCAGATACCAAAAACACCGAATATATCTTCTGCAAGATCCCAAAAAATCCTATGGCATCTTTAGAGCTTTTGGCTGCATCAGCAATGACCAGGTTAAGGGTATGAGCCCCACAAGGAACAAACAGAGCTTTGGGATTTTTCTGTAGTAGCCTGGCCTGTGCTCCTTTGTTTTCCCCCCTCATGTTTGTGCCATTGTCATATGACTAACCTCTGCAGTCATCAAAGGAATTCTGCAAATCCTGCAGCTTCTGCAAAATTAAGATGGCCAGACTTTTCCCAGTGGACTCCTCTGCTTCTAGAAATCCCATGAAGTGCTCTTTTATCTGCGGGTTGTCTTCCAGTGTCACAATTCGAATCAACACGGACAGTTGCTCTGTGTGACTCACATCTCGGGTGCAATCCAAAATAACTTCCACCACCTTTGAAACAATGAACTCAATGATCTCATTTTGAATGTACTTGCCCAAATAGCTCAGGTGTGAGGACT
Organism: Nautilus pompilius; assembly: GCA_018389105.1. Taxonomy (NCBI): domain Eukaryota; kingdom Metazoa; phylum Mollusca; class Cephalopoda; order Nautilida; family Nautilidae; genus Nautilus; species Nautilus pompilius. The sequence goes on along the minus strand of JACATO010000348.1, from coordinate 1,775,028 downwards.
CACTGTGAACTCTATGGCCATGGTCTTTCATAACAGGATCAAATTTTGCCAAAAGCTCCACCTCTTTCAAAAAGTTTCCATTTGAAGGAGAATACAGGTTTTCTGTGTCACCTCTAATTGCCATATTCCTAGCTGCTAGTGAATTTACAATGGCGATTAACCATGTCAGCACTGCTCTCCACCTCTTCTCATCCTCATGTAGGGCCATCTCTTGTTTGCCAATGGTTGCACCTATCTTGAGCCTAAACTCAAACTCTTTCCATGATGCCATGTGCATGAAATGATCAGGACTGCTTTCATTGGAACTCAGCGGAGCTGTTGCATTTTTCCAATCAGTCAAGCCTCCATGTATTAAATGGATGCTCTTTGAGGAGAAGAGTTTGCAACAAAAACAAAAATGGCTGTTATTTTTGTGTGAATACACTAACCAGCTTCTTTTAACTTTCTCACCATTTATTAAAGTTCTGGAAAAGTATAAATGGTGGCAACTTCTTACATCTTCTCTTTTAGGAAACAAAATCCCTCAGTACCTGATACGGTCCTCTCTGCACTATTTCAGTTCTTACATGGTCAGATAGTTGTGATGACCAGTCAGCAGGATCAAATGGACATGGTTCATCTGTCACAGTCTTAGTTGGTAGGGCGGAGCAGGATGTTTCTTTTGGAGTTTCTTCTGTGTCTGCAAGGCACATACAGACAGTATTTAGCAATTTAATTATTATTGTTCCAAGAAATTCATACATGGAAGCACATCACAACATTTTCAGTTATTCATAACTTAAGTAGAGTAATATTTATTAAACCTGCTGATCTCAGTTGTATCATCAAAAAATTAAATATTTTTAAATATATATATATATATACAGTTATTAAATGGATGGCACATTTCATTATATACAGAATTAAATTGTTGCTCACCTGAGACAATAGGAACAATTGAGGAGGAAGTGCTTGCCCCTTCATCAGTTTTTCGATTGGAATCAAGGTATTTTAAAAGGGCATCTAAAATGATAAATAAAAGAACTGTAAAGTGCACCTAAAAATATTCTGTTTGATGATATTAATGGCTCATTGTTTACTGCATAAAATGGGGAGGAAAGCAAGATATAGTAGAATTGTTGGCTACCTTTTGTTTTGATTGCTCCTCTTTTCTTTTCATCGTTTTCAATACTGGGCACCTGAGGGCTTTTGCCTCTTTATTTTGATGCAATGTCAGTTATCTGTAAGGTGGAGACCTGAGATTTTAGCTAAGATAAAATTGGGACGACAGCCGACTTCAGGAATCAAATACCAAACCGTGTAAACTTTAAGCTTAGATAATTCGATCTAAAAAATATAAAGTGAAATAAATTATAGGTTACAAACTGCTGGGCCAATTACAACGATGTAATTCAAGATTCGTGAACAAACTTACAAACTGAAAGAACCAAATAACAAAGTCCCAGCTGCAAATACAACTGCAAGTAAACTTACTTTTTTGGTGGTCTTTCCTAAAGCCTAAGGTTTCCTGGTTAGCATGGACAGTCAGAGATCAGAGTTCCTGGTTGGCAGTAATGGTATTTATAGGGAATAATAGACAGCTGGACAATGCTAATGTCATACCCTGCTTGCACAGCAAGCGCACATTGCCCACTTGAGCCCTAAAATAACAATAACGAACATTGAACACCCACACAGCAGCCCTACAATAACATGATAAACACCATACAATGTGGGGGGCACAGTGAGCTCTACAATAACAATGATATAGTGTTCAAACTAATGCTCATCATCAAAACAAAATAAAGATAAATTTGGCTTGCTAAAGAGGCCCCCCCCCACAGCAGATGGCGCCCTAGGCCGCCTATGTCACCTATAGTTAGGACCAGCTCTGCATACATACATACAAAAAAACATATATCCTGTAAAAGCCAAATACAATAATATATTTATATTAGGTCTTCAAAGGAAAAAAAAGTTTTGTATTTTAAAAAATGATGAATTACGTATTACATAGACTAACTTAGCTGTGGTCATTGTGTTGTCATACTCATTTCTAAGCACTAAATGTATCTCATGAAGATGCATAAAAAATTGTTGGAAATATTCTATCTGTTCTGTAGCCTCATCTAATTTGAAATTTTGGGAAAGAAATCCAACTTAGAAAAGGGAGATCCAAAGAACATTTTAAAAGTGGTCATAAAGTTAATGCAAATAGGAACAGTATATTTTAGGGGCCCATTTATATGTTATCAGATAATTTTTCTGAAAAACTATTGGCTTTGCATACTTGAAAGCCCCTTTCAGAAGAGACTTCTGGTATTGGAGTTAAATAATTTTATAAAATACAGAATGATATATGCAGGTGTGTGGGTGTGTATATACAGTGTATATGTAAATATGTATTTTTTAAAAATATTATTATAGTTTGAAATGTCATAATATCTTTATTACCTTATAGTTAGTTTGTTTGTTTTTTTTTGTTTTTCCGGCTCAGTCTAACCAATTATCTTTGAACAGTATATATTTATATAATATCCATTGAACAGATGCAGTTTATGGATAACTTCACAATCTCATAAACGAATCTTATCTGCAACAAGTTTCATTTTTGTATCACTCCACTACCTCCTCTCTTTCTCATTTTTCTGTTTTGTTGTTTGTTTTCCTTCCTTTCACAATGCTTGTGTATGTATGTCTAATTTTTTTTATGTTGTGTTCACTAACAAAGTGCAATGAGAAAAAGGGAGATGTGGCAATGTATGTATCAGATTTGATCCAATATGTAAGTAAAACTGTTCTTTGTAAAAAAAAAAAAAAGAAAAAGAAAATTTAATATATATATTTTTTAACAAATACTGCAATGTAAAGGGCCATATTTGTAAATCTAAGCTATTACACACCAACAACTCTTTCCTCCTCAGTTTCATGCATTGCCTTCAATGGCAGACAAGTTGGAACAGTGATGATGATGATGTCTTTACTACTTCAACAAGGTGACCACAGACATTTGTGTGGATGTGTGCAAACTAAGTAAGGATTAATAATAAATAATCACACTGCCAAACTGACAGTCCAGTTCAGAAAGGTAAAAAGGAAAAAAAAACAATTCTCCAGCCAAGTTTTGTACACTTACCGTTTTCTTTTGTTGTTGTTTGCTTTTCTAAAAAAAATTAACATAAACCTTAAGCATTTTAAAATTTAAAGCATGTGAATTTGGATTTTTAAATTTGGCCTTCATCAAACTTAACAACAGACTGAAGTGAGTGAAAAATTGGACATAGTGAAAGTTAACAGAATGCACTTTCTGGTTGCATTCTCTCAGTACTCAAGCAAATTATGTCCAGTCTATCATAGAATTTGTCGTATGACTTGGAGCAAAGTTCTCCTAACACACACACACACGCACTGTAACAGACTTCGTTTAGTTGAAATAATGGGAAATGTAATATATTTGATCACGTGTGAGAACAGGAGAATTTGTGGGTGTAATTTTGAGGTTTTAGGTGAAAGTTAGCTGAAAACTGTTGTGAGGGTTCTTCAAAAGGTTTCCCGTTTAGAGAATCCGAACTTTTTCTTTTTTTGGTGGTGAAATCACATGGTGGTGATCCACAAAAGATTTGTTTTACTTCTGGTGAAATTTTCCATTTTGATGTATTTTAGCTTGGGCATTGTTCACTATTTATGAAGGATAATGTGTGTGTGTGCATGCGTGCAAAGCTACTTGTAGGTAGTAAATACTGATATACTAAGTACAGAGTTGACCAAATAACAAAACATTGTTGTGCATCGTATTATTATTAAGTATTTTTCACAAGATTGGGTATATTTGAAAATTAATGAGAAGCTATGTAGGCAGTTGATGATAAACTAAATTGTAAAAAATATATATAAATAATAATATTTTGTTGACCAGGCATTTTAAAATGTATTTATTTTATTATTATTTTAATTATAAGTTTGATGAGACCACGATCGAGATAAGGGAGAACAGAAACATCTCACTCAGAGATCGGTTTTCATGGGTCTTTATTAAAAAATTGAATTATTTTGTTTGATTAATTTGTCTTTCTTTTTTTCAAGACTGCAGTACTAACTAATGGAAGTAGTTCCAAACATACCTTCCTTCCTGAATGTTTGGGATAAAGGGTTGAATATTTTTGGGCTATACAGAAATGGACCGTACATCTGTTAAACATTCCTTATGTCTCTTGTGGGGGGGTCTACTCAGACGCTATGCAACTGATTTTTATTGTACTTTTGTAAAAAAAAATAAAGAAAAAGATCTATAAGAAACCAACCGGCGAGTGTCGTCTGCTCGCCCATTTTGCTGTTTTGTTTTGTCTTGCTGAATGAAAGCAAAACTATACCCTGATCCTTAGCTAACCGGTGGCTAATGAGTTCTGCTAGAAATCAGTAGCTCGCTCTGTTTATTTATTGTTTTTTTTTTTTATTTAGCATCTTCCTAAATTTTTGCATCTGCTTTTTCAAAAGTGTTTGGGTCAGCAGAGTCTATTGCTGTCGCTTACTGTCACTTTGCTTTTTAAAAAAAATATTACAAAAATTTCTACACACATGACAAGAAGATATACAACCATATAACTCTCTCTCTCTCTCTCATTTTTGTTGTTTTCTTCTTCAGGTGTAGTATTTATACACACCTGTGAAAACAAGTTTGTTTTTTTTTTAAGGAAATCTCATTGCTTATAAAACTTCTCTATACTGATCCCATATTTTGATTTGCTTTCTCATCAGCCGATAGACATTGAATCCATGGGGTGCGGCTGTTCAGGAACAGAGCCATCTGCAGTTTCATCTGGTTATGGGTGAACTCCTGTGTTGAAATGAAATTCATTTAGTTCCTGGTATTAAATAATGACCCTTATACTAATCATTATGTGTAACCTGTATTTCAAATTCTGCACCATTTGTATATATGATGACGTTGTTCATTTTTCTTCAGTTTAAAGAAAAAAAAATGAGATTCCTTTATCCTTTTCAAAGGTACTAACTGTTTTTTTAACTTACTGATTGGTAGATTCATCAGATCATCTCTTTTTTCCTGCATGCCAAGGTTGTGAATTTGATTCGAAAATAATATTAACCAAAAAAAAAAAAAAATATGTAACATGTATTTTTTAAAAAGATTTTGGATTGATAATCCTAATTCCTGCACACAGTTTTTACAAAAGGAAAACAAGTTAGCAGTGTACAAAGCAAAAGTTATCCGACTTTTGACAGATTTTAATGCTTAGCTAATTACACACAAGTAGTTTCTTAACCATGGAATCCATGTAGAGCAAGATCCAAATATATTTAAAACCAATTCAGGCTGCAGGGGATAGGTTCTTGTGTCCTGAGTTTACACCCCTACCTTGTCACTTCTGTTCATTTCTTTTTTAACTTTTTTTCTGGAACAGGAATTAATTACAGACTGGTCAGTTTGGAAATCTGGGAAATTGACTTCTTTGTCTATCGACCTCTTTCATGGTATGCAGGTAGGAGAGAGATCAAAATTGTTATTTTCTCTCAGTTTTATGCGAGGATAGGCTAAATCTCTCCGTAACAGTATCCAACCACAAAGCTCCACCTGGTGGTGCAGTCACAGTAGGAATGGTCCCACCAAAACTGTGATATAGAAACCGGAGGATGGTAATATAATATTTTACAGAACGAGTCTATTGATGTATTCAAAAAACAGCTTCGGAAGCAAAAAAAATAAAATAAAATTATATATATATTTCACATGTAAATTAAACACTAATATGTGAATATTAACCAAAAATGATATGCATTTGGCTGAAGGGAAACAAAACTCTAAATTCAAGAATCTGCCAATCAGAGTGGCCAATGTAATCCAAATCCGCTGCTCTGCCACCTGATGTTGTGGCATTGTACTGTGTTCACACATGGGAAGTATCTCATGTCAGCAGTGTGTTCATGCAGCCAGTATGCACGTATGTAAATATTGTTTAGCGCTGAAAGGCGTATTGTAAGAAAAACCTGGGAGTATGCTATTTAACTTATAATGTCTTCATGTGATACGGTCAGTCAAGCTGCCGTTTATTTAATTTGTAGATAGTAAATCTCTTCCAGAGATGGGAATAAATGATTCAAATGTTTGTTTTGATTTATTAATCTTTCATATTTTCTGGTTTAATTTGGTTTTCCAGAAGAATTTTTTTTTTCCAGTTAAACATTTTTCTTCATCTAGCTGCTTGCTTGTAGCCATGGAAACAGTTAGTTGGAAATTCTGGTCCTTTCAAATGCCGCTAAAATCTGTTCCTAAAGGGAAGCAGGTTAATGAAAGATGGCCACCACACTTTAAGTTTAACTTTGTGTAATGTTTCCAAAAAGACCAGCTGAAGTACTTATCCTGTTTTACAGTTTCTGGTTTGCAGATCCACCATCTTGATTATGAGATCAGGGATCATATGCTTACGCACTGAGCAGGTTGCACAACCACTTCTCAGTGTGGAAGGTCATGAGCAAAAATCCCTGACTAGAACTTTGTTTTCAGATCTTGGAAGAAATCAGAAGAAATCCAACCAGGGGCGTAGCTAATGGGGGGCGGCAGGGGCGGTCCGCCCTGGGCGGCACAAACGCTAGCTACGCCCCTGAATCCAACCAGTTTCCTGCAAGAAACATTACATTAAAAGAAATTTTTTTAAAGGGAACAAGATTGCAGTAAAAAAATGAAGAAGTAGAAGTGTGAATGAGAGCTGTTGTTAAAATGTTAATAGTAAATAAATATATGTAGAGCAATCAAATTTTACAAGTTCTGAAAATACAATGTTCATGCTTTCAACTTTAATCAACATTTCATGGAATCAAACCAACTGGGGTGGCCAAACAGAGCCACTTATTGTTATTTGCATCTTTTAAGAAGTTTATAAACAATCATCACTTGCTCACTCTATATATCTTAGCTTTCAGAAGAATCATTTATCTTTATGGTGACAGTTTTTAAATCCAAGTTAGCCTAATGTGGTTACAGGAAAGAAAACATCATCACCTGATCCTTAATAGGCAAAGGGAGCTCACTGGAGATTTCTGATACATCAGCAAGACTTCAAGGCATATTGGCCCACTCCATCTTTAAACTTGGCCAAAATCAACTGAGAAGTGGGGAAACATCAAATTTTGTTTATATACAAACAAACCCTTCTCATCCCAGATGTAAATGACTTCCTGGTTGTTTTATTTATTTTTTTTGCCAGAGATTGACAAATTAAAAATAATAATAAAGTAAAAGTTTACAATATTAAAACACAAGTTTCAATTAACTATGTATTTAATTAATATCTTGCTATCTAAATGCATGAATGTGAATTGGATTGCAAGGAAGGATGATGGGTAACATAGAAAAAGCACATTCCCCAACATCATACAGGTAACTCAAAAAAATTGAACAGACTTCTTAAAAAAAAGCCAACCTACTCTAAGGACGATGGCACTTTGCCCAAATTAATTAAGTATACAGTCGACCCCCACGTAATCGCGGTTCGGCATTCGCAGCCCCGGTTATTCACGGAATTTTCCTTAGAACCCAACTAATAATTGTTCGTGGAAACCCCCGCATATTCACGGAATTGCAAATATCTTCCGCGAATTTTTTATGGCTTTTTTTGTGGCAATAATGATGGGTGCTCAAAGGGAGACAAACAAATGGGTGAGTAATCCTACATGATAAAGTCCATTTCTGGTGGTTTATCTGGATATCCGGGTGGCTGCATGAGCAAGCAGTGTTAATTCTGAGAGCAGTGATTACCTGTTTCCAGAGGGTCATTCATGAGCTATACAATACATACAATCTCTTCCAGGCTGTTGATATCATTGGTTCAAAGGTAGTTTATATAGTCAGCTGACGACTGACTACGAAACATTGAAATTTGCAGTAGTTATGACCGACTGGACCATTTTCCAACAAACATACTGCAAGGAAAGTCTGGCCATGGGCATGTGTCAGCGGACTGACTACCAACATGTTTAGCTCCACCGTGCCAACATTTGTATATCCATAAACACTCATGTATTTCAAAATTTTGCACACAATGCAGTTTTTTAGATCAATGGCCTGTGCTGTTTAGCATATGATTTTTGTGTCTTTCCTATTATAGATTTTAGACCTGAATCAATAACATCTGATTATAATTTGCATTTGAGTTAGTCATAATAATTTTGGTAGACACTTGACTTCAATTCTTTAGAATTTTGTGCTCAGTATGTAAATGAACAAACAAATATAAGATGTCAATGGAAAAAACTAAGAATTAATCTTTCTTTTAAGAGAGAATATACTCGTTGCTAATTGACTTTGATTCTTGCCACTGCTTTGCAAGATGCTGAAAATCCTTTAGGAGATAAATGTGTTGTTGTAACCAGATTTAGGGCGGTGCAGTGGTCCAAAGGTGGGCTGCTAATGTTGAAGGTCTAAGAATCCTGGTCAGCACTGGTGCGGTTTCCCTCCTCCATCTAAAAGTCAAGATCGGAGTATAAATAGTGGAGGTTCCACAGATAACTCTTGATTGGCTTGCATTTTGAACACCACTCATCGAGCCCTCAACCAGGTCCAGGTAGCTCATCACCGAGGATGATATCCCATGCCACCACTTAGCTCCCTGCTGTGAGATCCTGTAGATAAATGATTTTATTACAGAGAATCATTACCACTGCATTTTTCATCTACTGATTAACAAAACGTGTCTAAATTTCCAAATACTAATTAATAAGATGGCAGGTCTATAAAAAGGCTTTTGGCTATGGATTTCTCAGAGACAGGATCTGATGAACCAAACTAATTTTACTATGCCAAATTATCCAAGGGAAATAACTTTGGCTTTTCCTAAATTAAAAAGTAAAAAAATTAATTTAAAATTGAGACAAACTTGAAAGTTTTGAATATTGTCTTTAGCACTAGTTTCAGCTAAAATTCGTTTGATAGAAGTAAAATGGTTGTATAGCCTGTTAGTGCCATACAAAAAATTCCATGCTACATTCAAATTGTTGAGAGATGAACTAATAATTTGCATGTGGTTTGTTGAAAGTCTGATCGATGACAGCTTTAAAATAAACCTGAAGTTACGAAGAAGTTGGATGGTGCAGCCATGATAATATATTATGCAGTTTATAAAAGAGAGTACTAATTATATTTTTTTTACAATGTCTTTTTTAAATGATACAGATTTCTAATACTAAAAAAATTCTGCCTCATAGTATATAAACGTTTGTTTTCAGCCCTTTTTTTCCATTTAAAAACCTTAATCGATTTACTACTTTTGTTAAGATAATTTTAACTGTTGAGACGTAAGTAAGTATTTTAAACATGTTCGTTTGGTTGGTTGTCTTTAATTCCTGGATACTGGAGAGTAAAGAGTTTACAAATAACTTCTTTTGCAGTTTTTTTTTATTTTTAATTTTTAGAATTCTATATATTATATTATATATATTATACATTCATTCACATATCTGTTCTTCAAGAACAGGTGCTATAGTCAAGGGAAATAACAATTGTAATCTTTATTTTTTTTCTTAACTACTAATGATAATTATTTCCTTTGTCATCCTGTGACAGACAATTCTTATTAATAATTTTTTTAGAAAGTTTCTTTACTACAGTAAGAGCTAGATTAACTTCTCTTTCATTTTTTTTAAAAGAAGAATTAAAGAGTTTTGTTAACTTGAAAAACGAAAACCCCGGAGAGTGAAAATTAAGCTCCATCCCAGTCATGTAACAAAGAAAGAAGAGAGGGCTCTCTCTCTATCATCATCTCTCTCTCTCTCTCAATCATCTCTCTCTATCATCATCTCTCTCATCATCATCTCTCTCCTCTCTCTCATCATCATCTCTCTCTCTCTCCTATCATCATCTCTCTCTCTCTCTATCATCTCTCTCTCTCTCCTCATCATCATCATCATCTCTCTCTCTCTCATCATCATCTCTCTCTCTCTCATCATCTCTCTCATCATCTCTCATCTCTCTCTCTCTCTCATCATCTCTCTCTCATCATCATCTCTCTCTATCATCATCATCTCTCTCTCATCATCTCTCATCATCATCACTCTCTCATCTCTCTCTCTCTCATCATCATCATCATAATCATCTCTCTCTCTCTCTCGCTAATGAGCAGCAAGTGCTTAAACACCTGATAATTTCTGCCCCCCTTGTTGAGTCACTGTGTACACCATCAAAAAAAGTTTCATTATCACAGGTTTAGACCATTTTCTTTGCTTTTTCTCCCCCCCCTAGCGCAGTACACTTGACAGTGAACATGAAGCTGTCCAAAAAAAAAAAAAAAAAACCTTTGAGGCTCAATGGATTTTCGTTTCGCATGGAAGTCATGTAAATTATTTCTAACGCATTGCTTCAGTCTTTACGAGTGCTGAAATATCTCGGACTAGAACCTAGACAATAGACAACAGACTTTGTAACCACCAGCCAATGTTTTAGAGAGGTGATTTCCAGTGGAATTCCCCTAAACAAATACAAAAACAAATTTCTACTTTTTAGCCTGCAAGAAAAAAAAGATACCAGATCTCTTTCCAGTAAACATGAGGGAGAAACCCTGACATCATCAACAAGGCTATGATGCTTAGGCAAAACAAACTTTTCTACTCAATAACCAGAAAGCTATCTCCACTATGTCATATACATTGAGAATACTTCTTTTCTAAGCTGTAATATATCTGTGTATTTTTTCACAGGTAGGTAGATCTCAGCTGGAATATGCTGTTCAAATCTGGTGGTCATCCTTTAAAAGGAAAATGCTGATAGCACGGGTCAAGATAAAACTTTGAAATGAGGTTCAGCCATTTAGTGAAAGATGCAATAAAAAGAAATAGGGCTTTTAAGTTTGATTTTTGAGATGAAATTTAAATATAATGCTTCAAATATATTATGAATTTGAAAATGTAGAACTGGATAGGAAAACCAATTGTAGTTTGTTGTCCTTTTTCGAGAAAATCATAGATTTTGTGTCAGCAATATTTTTAATAATAATAATAACACAGTTTATGTTAACATGTTACTACTTCAATCAATTAAATGTAGATAAACATTTAGGGGTCATAGCGACTCTGTACATTATATGTGAAAGAGTCCTTAATTTTCTTTTTATATTTAGAATACTGACTGACATTTCTTATATAGAGAGAGATGGAAAGAAAGAATACTTTTAATACAAAAAAAAAACATTCACTGAAAAGTACACACCCAGCCTATTTTTACAAAAATATTTGTGCATTCCTTTCCAGAGAAAATTTGTAAAACTTTAGTTGTATCCCCATAAAAGCATTTATACTCCATATCTTCAGCAACAAATGCATCTTTATTTAGTATTTTTATATAAGTAAAATTACATATATTACTTACTAAGCATCCTACAAACTTTTCTGAGACATATACATATAACCCTGACGTAATATATCTATTGCCGCCGCATATTATAAAATCAAAGGCTGCATTTTTTGTTGTTGTTTTTTTTCCATTAATCCTTTTATCAAACCTGTGCGCTGACATCAGCACATAAGGCGGATATCCACCACTACCTCTGGGTTCAGTTCTCGAGCACAGCAGAGTGTATCTACTGCACCGTTGGAGCCTTTCCCTCCTTTAGATGAAAGAGGACACCAGAATACCCGTGTGGCCAGCTGGTTCGAAAAAAAATTTTAAAAATTAACCTTTTACTTCTCAAAGACTTGTACTGAAAAGTTGGCTTAAATAGGGTTTATTCTCATAATTAAAGGGTTTTGGAAAGGCTAGGTAGACCTCACAGGAAGTTGGTAGCGCACTGGTCTAAAGTAAAAAGATACAAGATGCTCATGTGTCTCTCGTAAGATGATATTTCTAACTGGATTCTGTTTGAATTCAGTAGCAGTAAATGTGTCACTTGTCACACGGATTGAGGTCAAAGAACTCGCAAGGTGGTAGCTACAGGTGAATCTTTACATATACTGTAGTTACATGTAAAGCATATGGTTGTAGGAGTCATACAATCAACTTGTTTTTAAAGTTTTGTCATGCAGCACTTTTTTCATCAAAACATCCGTCTTTATACTTCATGAATTATTCACTGGGTGTCATCTACAGTTATGGCCACCAGTGTATATATATATATATATATATATATTAGTTTTGACAATAATTAATGGAAGAATTTTTCAAAAAATGCCAGTTCAAGTTAAAATGTTTCTACCTTCAAAATATTATATAAGTGTGAAGGCTATAATTTTGTCTACTAAAGCAGTTGAATCCATACCTTGCATTTGTTAAAATTTTACAAGCATGCATCAAATATCAATTGTTTATACCAGTCAGGTTTTTTCAGTGACTAATCAGATTTATCTAGAATTTTTCAGTTACTTAAACAATTTTTAAACATCATGTGGTAACTAAGGTTAAAGCTGATTCTGTGTTTATCTACACTGACCTAGTGGGGTCTGCGTTATTACAGAGCATCGTTATTTCTTGGTATGTAGCAAGCAAGCATAGTGTGTTTATAGATAATGGCGACTCCCTAGCAGCTCCTGCTGGTTACCAGCAGGATCTCATTTACAACATAATTTATGGGAACATCAGCTACAATGTCCTTCACAATCATAACATATTTTCTCAAATTTTTATATTAGCTTACACAAATCTTTTTTTCTTCCTTACTCACACAATACAGAAATTACTACTAATGATCTCAGAATGGTTATCTACCAAGTCATAACTAGTCATTTTTAATTTTTATACATTTTCATTTATTTATATCTATATACAGTATTGGAAATAATTATGAAAACACCCACAGGATGTGCACAAATAATGAATAAATTGATCTAGGTGTTTGGTTGCTGTTTGACTTTCCCAGTAGCCAGCCATGTAAGCCCATACAACCTCAATATTTTTTATATCAGGACTTTGTGCAGGCCAATGCATCTTTGTAAGTGTTCCATCAGCCTCTTTAAGTTCCAGATACTTTTTGGCCACACTGGCTGTATGCTTGGAGATCATTGTCATGTTTGGAGATAAATCCCTGCCCCTTGAGATATCTTTCTGAAGAAATAGCATGGAGGAGAATCTGCCTGTACCTGACCAGCCAATATACCTTTGATTTTATGCAAATCTTTAATGCTAATGGCTGATATGCAGTCCCACACTCATCTATTATATTGGTCCCTGGCTCTCCTTTAAACAGACTGTCGTTATTGCCAAACAAATAATCTGTAAAGAGCACATTCTTTCAGGTTTGGTCATCTCACCGTTTCATCTCTGCTGCCCAGTTCAGCCTTGCCATCTAGTTTCCTCCCCTCAGCAAAGGTTTTCAAGCAGTTACACATTCACTGTGACCATTTGTGCTGATGTGTACCTTGCTGTTCTTTAAAAAAATGCAAACACTTGTACTTGTAGCTGTCAATAGGACCAGTTTTGCATATCCACTTCAAAGTCTAGTATCCACCTTCTAAAATATGAACCCGGGCTGCAATCTGCCATATGGAGTGTCCTTCACTGATATTTTATTCCATGGAGCCATAGTATTCACCACACAATGGTATCACTGTCTATACTTCTATAGTCTTTCTGCAGGTGTGGTACTTCTCGTTATAACAACCAATCACAGTGGACTAAATCAACACATGACTGTACTATGAAGCATTTCATTTTTAAGCACGAGATGTGGTTCTATCCCACGCTATTTACATTCTACACCAATTTTTCTTGTTTCCATAATTACTTCTAATACTGTACATATATTTTTATTTTCTTTTTACATAATTTCTTCTCTACATTTTACTTATATCTTAATATTTTTCCTTTATTATATTTCCACGTTTTCTTACAATTTTTGCTTTTCTCCATCATCCTACAGTTCTCCTCTTCTCCATTCTGTTTTTTTTTCCTCATTTTATTTCTGCATAATTTCATGTTTTCTTGTACAAATATATCTTTTAAAATATTTTTACTGTTTTGTGTACTTCCTATTCTCATCATCCACTTCAGTGCTTTCAAATCTTGTACTGTCTACTTTTATATTTTCACTTTTCTCAATTTATCTGGATGGAGATATTAAACTTGGATAAGCCCTGCAATGTCTGTACTTGAAAGTTACTTACATTATTAAATCATCTGGCCTCATAATTCTATGACAATCTGACCGTAAAGCATTAGCTATTATTTATTAATAATTTCTACAAAAAAAAAAAACTTTATGGAAAATTTTTAATGCTAAACAATCCAGAATGTTGGCATTGTAATAAAAGTAGAATAACCACAGGTTAGATTTCAAGGAATACATCCAGTCAATTTGACTCACTCAGTAATTTTTAATGTTTTATGCATTTTTCTTTTAAATGAAGACTTAAAGACAAGTAAAAGTGTTTTGGTTTTATCAAGTATTTATTAACAAACATAATTTAAAAACTGAAATTAATATCTCAAATTATAACAACAAAAATTAGTTAAAACTACAGAGACTTGTATTTTTGTTAATATTCTGACCAGTAACCTGTTTTTAATGATTACTTAAACTATAACTCTGTATGATGAATTATTTTTCTGAGCCTCCTTGATAACTTTGGTTAATTTTTTCTATTCCTTGGATGATTTTTTTGCAATATATTATTGCCCCATCAGCACCATAAGTTCTCATTTGGATTTAAATAAGGTGAATTCCCAGGCCAATCTTCAAACCAATGAATTTTACTGTTCTTGAACCAAGGGGTGACTTTCTTTGCTATGTGTCAGTGCCTTATCTTGTAAAAACCAAAAGTCACCATTTGGATGGAGTTTCTTAGCAGACTCTACAAGATTTTATCTGCTTTTAAAAGATTAAAAAAAAACAATTTGTATTCATTGATGTTCTATTTTTGGTAAGATTATCAAGTCTTTTCCATTAGCATAAAAATATATCTAAGTTTAGACACTTTCTGAATGATTCTGAGTTGGTAAAATACAGTTTGGTGATTTAAATCTATCACCCAATTTTCTTCTGACTCTCAAAGCACCACAATTACCAAAAGTATTAAGTGAATGTTCATCTGCAAATATCACTTTACTCCAGTGGTCTTACAAAACTGAAGTACTGTATCTTTTGACTTTGTATGGCATAAAGTTCTGCTTTTACAGCTGGGATGTGTGATTTGAAGCCACTCTTCACCAAATGTCTTTCAATAGACCTATCCAATATCTTGGCAATACTTTTTTCCTTTTCTCTAGCTAATGTACCACTTGAGGCAAACCTATCATTCTTTCGAAGCTTTGCAAAAGCCTGTTCTTCCCTTGATGACAGTTTTTCTGTTGATTCACTTCTTTTCTTAGAAAAGTGTCCAGTTTTCTTAATCATTCCAATAATCCAGCCAAGAGTTCTTATTAGAAGGCCAAGTTTTCCAACAATTTCTGAATATGTCAGGCCCATTCTGACATGTAGCAATCTGTTATCTATCATGATCACTAACTCTCCATATATTTTCAGAATTCAAGATTAATCTTTTTAGCTGAAAAATTATTTCAAAATTGACTTAAAATGCTGATGCTTGGATGGCTATCTCTATACATGTAAAAATTATAAAGAAATTTCTAGAAATCTCCAGAATTTTCTAGATTGAAAGGAAAGTTCTCAGTTTTTAGAACATAACAGAACGATCATGAATCATCTAGCATACAATGGAAAATTCCAGAATATTCTGGTTGAAGCAAATTTTTTATTGTTGCACATAACATCTGTTCATTTTCAAACTGCCATTTCCCATGTATTTGGTGTCAGTTTTACAAAAGTTATCATCATATAAATAAGCAAAAGAGTTTCATTATTGAAAAATTTTTGCACATTTAGATTGAAGGATTTATGTCTACATAATATTGGAAATTACTGAGTGGGTCAAATTGACTGGCCAGGGCTGTATAATGGCCTGAGTTGGTGTAGAACCTGCAACTGTTAGAAACATCGGCTGTACCAAAAAGCATGACTAAATTCTGATGATGACAATAGGAAAAGATGCCTGAAACATGAAACAGATTTATTAATTAGTTCTGTTACTATTAGCAAGATGACTGGAAATGCTTGAACCATCTTTGCAAAATAATACATTGCTAGTAACTTTCCATTTTTATACTGAAATAACTAATAAGTGCTTGAGACTTTCCCATTGTTGCATAATACTTGTATAATATCTAAATGAAAAAAAAAAAAAAAACACTACAAGTTATGGAAATAGCTGAGCTTTTGATGACTTTGTCAAAGCTAGAAAATAACACTATTTAAAATAAAATATATTCAGCAAGGCGCGAGTTTGTTAATCTTTTTTTTATTAGCAGTTCTCCCAAGATCTTCGTGGAAAGATGTTCAACAAATGAATGTCATTTCTGACTACTTCTGTTTTAAATCCAATTCCTAAATTTATTTGAATGAAAACACTGAGATCTGAGATGTTTAGGTGGCAATGCATATTTGGAAAATCACATCATAAGAAATCATTTTTAAATATAAAGGAATATGTACCATTCCTGTGGAAAATGAAAGTGAGAGGAACAAAGGCTAGTTAGGGCACCAGTGACTTCTAACTAAACGTATAGATGAGTTATAATGAATGTCATCTATTCAAAAGTTAAAGCACATGACATCAATTATAGCTCATCTATACTTTTAGTTAGGAATCATTGGTGCTGTAACGGCAACTAATTCCAGTGCCTTTCCCTACACTGCTTTGAGAGAAAAATCTTTCATTTTAGTGAATTTAGTGCTATTTAATCCCTGTCATGATTAGTGAACCTTAAAAGCAAAAAGCAAGAAGCTTCATCTTGTGATGTGAAAGTATTTTAAAAATTTAGAACAAATATTTCTAAAAAATAATATTTTTTTTAGTTTCAGGAGGCAAAAGGCTGTTACATTGAAACCAGAAATTAAAATAGAGTGGCAAACATTAGCATTCGGCCATTTTGAATAATCAGCCATATTAGAAAGTTGCCACACAGATTAATAATAAGAATACTTTTTTTAAGAGAGAGACCAAAAATGTTTCTTATAATAACTGTTCCCCATAAATAGACCATGAAATGTTAAACCTGTTGATAATTGTATGATCAAAATAGCTTATGGCTACTCAAGTATAGTGGTTTTAACAAAAACTCATGAAAAAACTGACAAAAAATGTTAATAAGCCAAGCTAATCCGATATTCTGAATCAGTAATGGTGGGTCTTAAATTGAGATAAATTTTATTTTAAGATCATGGCTTCTACTACTCTACTACAGAGTGTGAAATACAAATTGAAAACTAAGCAAAAGTGAATTTGTATTGCAATGAATGGGGATTTTTATCATTGGTTTTTTTTAACAGTTTTTAAATTCTCTCAAACTGGGGTGTTGTGTGTTAATTGTTCCAGAGAACTCCATCAAATGGATTTGAATCTTTTCATCATGTTGACTTCATAATTGGAGGTGGTTTGTAAGGCAAATGTTTAGCAAGGATCAGCTACTGTAACCAAGTTTTAAGAAAGAAAAATCAAGTGTGATTTAATAAATTTGCCTTTATAGAATGTTAATACTTAGATCACCTTTATACTAAAGTAATCATCACCTTTTTAGATACAAAGAAAGAAAAATCTATCAGTACAAAAAGAGATACATCCAGTTCTTTTCTAATATTGGAGATTATACCCTTTTAAAACAATAAAAGATAAACCTATAGTTAACAGAAGTGGCTTATAGATACAGCTGCTATGCACCTTCTTACATTTTTTTAAACGAATGTGTGTGTACATGTATGGATTATTTTGTTATTCAGTATTAATAATTCTTTTATGCATCAAAACAACTGATCGACATTTTTTGTCAGGAGTACAATTGGAGCAGGTAATTATTTTTCAAATAGCAGCTAGAAAAAATTTCTTAACAGAATTATGCCATGGTATTTTTATTTTATTAAATCTGTGAAAGAAAAAAATTAAAACTTGAGACAGAATTAATATTATGTACATTGGAACCTATGGATTTGCTCATGCAACAAAGTTTCTTTAATTATATATATATAACAAGTGATGATTTCTACATTAGAATTACCATTTGTGATTATTCTTTTTTATTTAACTATGTGACACTTATTAACCAAATCACCATCTTGGAACGACTCAGCCACCTACCAAGTACTATTCTCAACCTAGGAAACACCATTGAGGCTAATAGCATATCTTCATTGTTCATAACTTATATTGGGTTGGTAAAAATAGCCTTTGTATCAGAAAAATTTCTTTTATTGGTCATTACACAGGTTTCATTCTAAAACATTTCTTCCCAGAATTAACAATTTTGCTGCTGCTAATCTGCAGATGAAGAAAAACTAAAAGACCACTTAAACATGGCATTTACTATCTTTCATCTTTAATGTTGTATAAACACCAAGCAAACATGGTATTTTAGTTTGCAATCATTAAAGAACAGGTTAGAATGACTTTTGTTCAATGTTCACTTGTCTCTAGTATTTTTTAATTAATTAGTTTCATTTTATAATTTAAACTCAGTATGCTGTGCTTTCTTTTTCACCTGTATACAACTCTGTGTTTGTGTGTTGTGTGTTTCATATTTGGTTTATAAGTATTGATAATCCAAGTAAAAAAAAAAAAAGTATTTAATAATACTAAATGTTGATAAAGAATTTTTTTTAAATGCAAGAGAGCACCTGTTCTCCAGCCAGTAAGCTATAAATGTACTTACTTGATCTGCGGTCTACCTGTCAAAATTATAATGTAAAGAGACAGGTTGAATTTATTTTCAATATATTTTTTTTTATTTTCAGACCAATGATAAATCAAATATTATAAAGTAAGCTATAGTATTTAGAAATTTTTCAAAAATAGTAGTTTGTAATTAATTGTGCACTTGTTTTCCGATGGTTCAGGACAGAAGTAGGGCTGATTAGCTTAACTCTTTGCCTCAAAAACAGTTTGATATAAGATAAATCTCATATTCTAATTTTGAACTTTTCTCTGTCACATCATGTATTAGTTTCTGAGTTGTTAAGTTTTCTTCTCAGACTCTATTCTACTAAAGCGTGCCCTGCAAAAGTCAAATATCTCTCATGATTTCAAGTAATTTTCATGCTGTCTTTCATCCTTCTCGATCATGTCTACCATTATTCTAATCTCTTAACGCATTTTAAAAACTGCTTAAAAATAGATTAAAAAATAGAGACCTATACAAATACAAAGAAAGGGAAAGAGACAGACAGAAAGATATGTACAAACACAGAGAAAAAGGGGCACACACGCACATGTGTTAATTTGATTGAAAGTCAAAACCAGTTGCAGTGTTAAATCAAGAGACTCCACATCTTTGAACAGAAATGACAACACTTAAACATTTTTTCTCAAAATATGAATTGATATTTTATCAACAAGAAAGAAACCGTAATCTCACATTATATACTGTACATAACATTAATAATAATTTATATAAAACCTAAATACATTACCTTTGTTAACTTCAAAATTATTATTACTTTTTTAAATAACTTGAGTCAAAAGACTATCAGATACTGTATTTGATGATTTGTTGTTTTTCAGCTGTCAGAGATTTCAGAGTTCAGGTTTTTCAGAAACTTGCAGTTGACAAGGTTAATTAAACAAAGTTATATCCTTTTATAAGTCATACATTTCTTTACGGAAAAGCATTTTAGGAAGGTAAGGTAAATCATCTGAAGTATGAGTCATTATGTTTACAATGGAAAACTGGATATTTGTTGTACATGTTCAGTTGAGTACATTTGTTGCCACACATAATGGACACCATAACTGAAGAGTTGGCTGATCCAGTCTACACATTCTTTTTATTCACCAATATTGCTGTAGATAACTTTAATACACATCTCACTTTTTTGTTTTTTTTGTTTCTCACCTGGCTGTTTGCATTGATTGCCCTGAAGCATACAAGCAGACATACAAGGAGTTCATTTTATAAAGAATGCATAAAACAGCACATACACCTGCCAAGCAGCTGGTAATTTTTTTTTTATACAAAAAAATGGTTATTTACATTTATCTCCCTAAATTTCCAGTGACATTCCATAACAAAGTTATTTCCTCAGCTTTCTGCTGCAATTTGTTTCAGATTTATGTTTTAACTGAACATTTACTTCATCTGCAGCAGTAAATAATAGTATTGCAGGAGATGGCCTAGGACTCCTGCATACAACCTTCATTTCAGATAAGATTGCATGATTAACCCTTGATACATCAATTCCTCCAATAATCTGTTGTGCGCCCATGGAAACCACACCAATATGTTTATCGTGTGACCCATCTAGACCTATTTCATTAAAATCTATAGTCAGTCTTACTCATGTTTACAACCACTTAGTTTATGATCAACCTGCAAATATTAGTTGGTTAAACTAAATGGAAAATTCAAAATAGTTGTATGTAACCTGCTGTATGCCACATATTACTCGATACAGGTTGAGCTACAGGGTCCACGACACGCAATACCTTCCTCCCTCATCAATATAACTCTTTGAAAACAATAAATCCTTATCGATCTAGCCACCTGTGTCTTTCATTGTGAGTGTTGTGTTGACTAAATGTACATCCAGCACAAATACTAACTGGAGCTTCTAGGCTGGGGTGGTGGTACGAGTAGGGTTAAAACTAATGAGGCATATGGAGGGTTAAGTATATCTACTAAAGTAATGGAGTGCCCTTGAAGTGTTAAAAAGACCCAAAAAAGGTGGGGGTTGATCCATTTATGTACCTACAAAATGGTTCTAAAACCTAAAGTGAGACCGACAGATACTGTTTTAAGTTAAATAAGTAAAAAATTGTATTTGTTTATACAATACTGTAAAAAGTTCAACTGTGCACCTTAACCCTGGAAAAAACAACAACAACAAAACATTCCAGTTAGAAATGGGAATCTTCTCTTCGGGTTTCCCTGGTCGGTACCTCTGCTGTGAGATTATACCTCGAACGTCAGGCCGGGGAAACTGATAACTTACTGCGAACTTCCGAGGGAAGAACCATCTTTTAAGTTCCGTTTATTTGCTGGCATAAACAATCGCGCATATAGAAAGGTGACTTATTTTCTAAATATTCACAAGGAAATCGGATCATAGCTACTGTTAGTATTTTTAGAAAAGTCCGTCATGCCATAGTGCAGTGTATAGTATATGATGCACCGAGTCATACTGAGGGGGGTTCTGTCTTGTTACTGCTAGAAACGTTCAAATGAAAGATGGCCGGGCGCCATTACAGCGATCCTATTTCGGCCGGGTTTTATCTGAACGATCCTAGTATCATCATCTACCTGGTCGTGTGCTCCATCGTCTTTTCCCGTTTGTTCCAGCGACGACTGCTGCTCACAGAGCGGTCTCCCCCCCGTAGCCGGGGGGAGGTCGTTGACGGACCCGATTTCCGAAATAAATCTTCACGTGTTTTTTAAAAAAAAAAAAAAAAAAAAAAAGTCGCCTTCGCGGATGGCAGGGTCGTTGGGGCGGGCACCCGTTCGTGACGTCACGGGTCATGGGATAAATAGGAATCGGCGATCGATGCCTAGGTACGCGGCTTATTGTTCGCGCCGACCGGTCATGCATCTGTTGTTTGGCGTCCGCGCGCGTTTTCCCCGCAGCATTGTCCTGAAGCCGGATGGTCGTTCGCCGGCGGAGAATGAGGAATCTCCATTGCGCGAAGTTACATCGGGTTAGCGTCGTTGTCGTTGGTGATCCGCTCGGCGAAGTAAGTCTGGGAAGAAAGCGAAAGAATGAAGTGAAGTGAAGAGGAAGAGGGAGGAGGAGGAGGAAGGTTGCTGCGGAACATTCGTGTACATACATACGTTGTTGTTGTTGTTGTTGTTGTTCTGGATGCGCTTTGTCCGCCGCATACACGCAGACCGTGTGGATTGACTGGGCTGAGCGATATTAATTAGGAATGGCTTCTAAAAGACAGGAATGTGTTGGACGGAATAGGAAAGTAAGTTATTATTAATTATAATTATTCGTTTGTTCTTGTTTGTCCGTCCGTTCTTCTTCGCCCATCTTCTCGAATCAGATGATTGTCGTTCTGGTCCTCCTGCTTCCTCCTCCGAGTTGGTGGGTTTTTATTGAATTAAAACTATAGCAGGGCGGTAGGAGACGTCCGGCATGGAGATTGGGAGATTCCGTGGGCCAGTCAGCAGCCCTCGAGCCTGGGAGGGCGACCCCCTCGGGTCCCCATCCTCACGCACCGAAGGCCCAGACACTGTCGGGTCAGCCCGGTTTTCTGTACAATGGGTGTAACCGCCAGACGCTCTTATTATTTACAGACGAGTCACTTCCTGCTCAACTAAAATCTTTGCTTAAATTAATTGTTTTAAAAGCCTCCCCCGGGGGGGGGGTTGTTGTTGTCGGGCTCGGCTGATGATGACAGGCGGACGGGCGCTAACTTCCTCCCTCCCTCCCTCAGACACGCGCGAATTAAGCCGGCTGGCAGCGATCACAGAATTATCCCACAAAACCCAACTTTCACTTTTAAGTTCCAACCGGGTAAATACCTCAATGCGAGGAGGAGGGGGACCCCCACAACTGTTAGTTCATTAAACATAGGTGTGCCCGCCCGCTTCCTCCTGACCGCGGAGACGCGGGTGTTCGAAGACGCCCTACAAAACAACATGTCGGTCATTTTCGTGAATATTTATCCACATCCCTAACCCCACCACCTCCCATCGATTTAATGTAAGATTATTATTATTTCTTTTTTAAAGTAGACAAAATAAATATTTTCCTAATTAGTGTAATTTGACCATCCAGACATTTTTGCGCGCGTGTAGTTCGTTTTCATCCCTCTGGTTCGTCGGTCCGCCTGCCGGGTTGTGTCTGGATCTGGTTTTTTTATGTGAACTAGGGATTTTGTTTGATTTCTCAATACACTTATTCTTATATTTGTTTGCTTTAAAAAAAAAAGAAAGAAGCTGTTTAACTTCTCCTTTCTCAGCAGACGTAGCCAGTAGCTGTAACGTCGGACTTTTATTTAATTATTTATTTTCCATATATATATTTGTTTTCCTGAAAACCCGGTAAAAGAAATTCCCTGACAATGGGCGAGCGAGGTGAGGGCTTCCGAGATGGAGTTACATTGTGAACGACTAATTTTCCAAATAAACAGATAGATAGATAATTGCCTTAGGATGGAAACTCCCCATCAGTTGTACTGTTCGGGATGACGGTGTCGCGTAAAGATTTCCAACTTTGTACGAGGTGAGGGGGGAGAGAGAGAGTTGTGTGTAAGACTTCTGTTGTCCGGAGTAGCATCGTTTTTGACGGTCGACTCGGGAGCTCGCGAAGAGAGAACCCAAACCCGCCTGTTTGCGGCTCCATCGCGGCTGAAACGCTGGCCTCGCAGATCCTTTAAGGTAACCGAACAGGGTTGGTGGTCCGGTGGTGCGAGATCCGGACTAAGGAGGGTGCGCTCAGACCTCCCAACCCGAAGTCTCTCGGGCCCACTGTGTGGGTGGGCCTTATTACGCTGCGGTGACGAACCTCTCGATCGAGGACCACGATGGTGTTTCGGTGTTATAACCCCGGGAATTAGGCGGGTTTTCTTTGTTTCCTACATTATAAGAAGAGCTAATATATTTTTTAAAAGATTAACCACATTTATAAGTGTAGTCAGTTGTTTACTAGGCATATAAACCTTTTCCTGTTTTATTCTCTCACTCAAAGATGATAAATATTGCTCGTTTCATATTTCTTTGTGGTTACAGTTGTCTCTATCCAGTGCTGTTTGTTTGTTAATGGTGTCTATTTGAGTGGCATTCAGATGTTGCTAACAGTGTTTCCCTTGAAATCATCTACTGTTGTCAGCCCGGGCATTCTATGCATGAAATATGTATGTATCTGAGCCATTTTTTTTTTACTCTGTGCTCATCCAACAAAGAAATGGAGTATAGCCTATTTTCTATTTCTGTTAACGCTATGTCTGTCTCCTGCCTAACTGAACATCTCTCTTCTTCAGTAACCATCTGGTATCTGAATAGAAATAAATAACATAGTGAATGGAGTCAGTTTCCAGTAGCTAAATTGGCCAGGCTACTACACCGGGTGATTTAAAAGTATGGCCTTGGCATCATCATGATGATCTTGCACGTTATGTCTGTGCCCAGATTGGAGCCTGCGAGCTATACAGATCTGTGGGGAGACTGGGTTGGGATTATTATTTATTTTACTGCGGTATTGCCCAAAAAAATATGACAAGAAAATCTGAGTGCATAGTAGCTATGTGAGCATGAGTAGCAATATACTGTAGTTTATTGGCAACAAAGATGAATGATTTTCACAGCCAACTACATACACAACACTAGGAGAGGTTTTTCTATTTCTTACCTCTGTTGACTTTGATAAAGCTGAGATATCATTTATATGTAATAATTCCTGATGATTAACACTTAAGCTCTAAGATTAGATTGCCTTATGCAAACAGAATTATTAATAAACTACTAAAGGAAATTTTTCTAATGTATTGACTTTTGGAGTAGCCCAGAAAAGTGGGCACACAGCATTTTGAAGGCCATGGATTTCACAGTAATGAAACTTGTTTTTAATCTGTAATTGTGGCACCTGAATTTCCTGTATTTTAAGGAGTTGATCTAGGTCAGTTTTGACTGGGTTTCATGTATCCTTGGATGTTATTAATCCCAACATCAGTTTGATCTTTCTTTATATTAGTTTAATATTAGTTGATTGTATAATGTATGCAGTCTGAAGTAACGAATGCAGGTAGTGAAGTTCTTCACCAAGCTTGACAAAACAGCAAAACCTTAGATGCTCTGGTAAATGGTCAGGCTCTCACTACTAATATTTAGAGGCATTTATATTGTATAATACTAATTACCATAATGTGACAAGTAGAAGGGGAAAAAAAGCAACACCAACATTACATCTTTTCGAGAAAGTGTTACAATTGATTTGTAGAAAACAGGATAATTTTAGCTTTTTTAAAGCAGCCATCACAGATTGGCTTCTTTTTTTTAAAGATGTCACAAAATAAAAAAAAAGTTACCACATCATCCTTTCCAACCTCTTCCTTGGTGGATGCCATACGCCCTATAACTAAGAGCCGAATCTCTCATCTGCTTTACTGTAATAAGTACTGTGTATGGAAATTTGTTACCTGTAAATCAGCACCTTCCTTTGACTTGGGAAAGGCACGAGATTGTGATGGAGAGTGTTTAAACTGCTTCACTGAGTGGCAGCAGCTACAAAATCTCGCAAGCATTTGACAGGTGTGTTGTTCTAAGTCGGAGTTCTAGATCTGTGAGCACTGTAAATAAAATTAGTTTGTGGAAAATGGATGGCAACTATGTATTAATGAATTTTTTTAAGAATATTCCATTAAAGCTCTACAGTAAATATTTTGGACGAAAAGTCAAACATGTTTATAAAGATGGATTACATCCCTTACCTTTTCTCCCTCCTCCTCTTTTTTTTTGACGGGCACTTATTATAAAACTGATTTAGCTTATTATCTTGATCGGCTATCATACCACTGACGTAAGTAGTTAAAAACGGAAAGAAAACAAGCAGCAACTTCAATTCCAAGTAAAATTGCATAATTTGTAAAAATGATTTACTAAATGACATTTGATAAATAACACTGGTTTCATCTGAACATTGCCAGTAATGTTTAGTAACAGTAAACTAAAAATATACCTTATTATATCTATAAATTGGTAATACAAGCTAATCCCTGTGTTTGCCACTAGTCTTCTGATTTTCTTTCTTTTTTCATTGAGGTATATAAAAACCCGGTGTGATGATGATGTTTTTATTTTTTAAGTGTGTATCTGTGGTGTGTCCTTGAGACTGTCAAGTGTTATGGCACAATTTTTCTTTCTTTTTAAAAAAATGAGTAGATTAAGTCTGCCATTGTGGGTTACAGTCGACCAATCTTAAAAGTTGCAAACAAATAGCCAACCCTCAGTCTTGTTTGAGGTTTTCTATTGACAGAAATGTTTCTTTTAAAAGGTGGGGAAGTGTCCAGATATTTTAACTCACTGGATGCTGCTGTTGCCAAGCATCCTAGTGGCTATTTACATTTATCGAGTAGGTTATATTGTTTTACTGTCAGCGAACTTTAAACACCATGTTTGCTATTTGACTTATGATAAATATAGCTCCTGGCAAGGGGGGTGGATAATGGGCAGCAGTACTAAGAGGATGGAGTGATTGTTATTTTAAGTATAGACAACTTCTGAGCAGAAACATTCTTGCTACTTGAATCATTACCAGTTTTTAAAACCATTGGATTTACAAATTAGAAATGTTGCATTTTCAAGACTAGGAGAGGACATAAGCCTTAGTTGAAGGGAGAGAATTGCTGAATGTGCTAGGATGACTTCATGATGACATCAGTTTTTATAGTTTAAATGAAGAACATTGCACCGTAGAGTTCTTTATAAGAACATATTTTCTTAAGCTGCTCTTTACCAACATCAGATGACTGCTATAGATGTTTTCTCTTAGCATTTTGTTTGCAGTGGAAAATATGCAGTTGGCTGTGCTTGAAAGTGCCATTCTAATAGTTATTACATTAATGTTTAACTGCAACATACTTACCATGCACAGCAACTTTTCTCTCCCTGCTTTAATAGAGTGTGGAATTATTTTATTTTTTTAGATATGCATTGTTCTCGCGATAGTTTCAGGCCAGACTTACTTGGGTTAGTGCCCATTTTGTTTGTTTATTTTCTTCTTATGCTGTGCTTATCCTGCATGACAACTATATAATGTGGGACTGTTGGAATAAATATTGGCTGTTACCAGAGAAGCGGATACTCGATTGATTACATTTATGTCTGCTTGCTTGCGAAATTCTCCTAGGTTACAAATACAATTCGGCATTGATGGGTTTCAGGTTGAGTTAAGAAATACTTTTTTTTTAAATACCAGAATTAGGTGTTTGCATATTTGTTTAGTCCTCTGCATGCAACCTGGGTGCATTTGCATTCCACTAGCCTTTAAATCTACATTACTCAGCACAGGTTGAGCCATAGAAGCTGTGACAAAGTACTTTCCTCATTATCATCATTAAATGTAAACCTTTGTAATGATGATAAATCCATATCGCTCCAGTCCTGCGTGTTTTGTGGTATGAACATACAGCCAGTTTAACACAGATACTATTTAAGATAGTTTTGTTCCTCAACTTTTAGAAAATTCTTCAGCTGTTTTTTTTTTTTTTTTCTGGTTTGGAAGATTTTGAACTTTTTTTCCTTCCTTTTTTTAATCCTCCTACCTGAAACCAGAGCCAGCTTTGCACCCCCACCCTTTTTCTCTCCTTTGGTCTCTCCTTGACTTAATGTCTAGGTCAGTAGCTGGGTTATTCAACCTCAGTGATGGTGCTGCTATTTGTGGAACTCCCAAACTCTAACTGAAGGGCTGTATGCAGTTGATGGCCTGAAATAAAAATTGGTTGTTTCCCCGATGTTTGTTTGTTTTTCTTTTTTATGCTCTTACTTGCGATGCTGAAAATAGCCTATACCCCAAAACCCGAATATACTTTATTACAAAACCCTGCAAAAGAATTTGTTCCCCTAGTGATAATTTTTGCAATGTAATACTGAAGAAGGAGAGAAAGGAGAAAATTACTTTTGTAATTTTTAAATTTTTTTAAAGAAATTCTCCAAATAAACAAAGGTGCCAGCAAATAACCATTACACTGTTCGCTGAAGCAGCACTTATGCTAAGGTGTTGTTTTACGAAAAAAGTCACATCTCCATATCTGATTTACATTTTTCCTAACTTTATAATTTCGTACAATAGAGAGCTCTCCTTCTAGACACTTGTAATAATTTGATAAAATTGTTGAAGTCTGTCTGTGGTTTACAAATTTCACATCTTTACCGATCTTTGTTTAAAATAATAAATTGTGGATAGTTTCAGATGTGGTCTCCATATCTCTTTGATGTTGAGCAGAATCTGACAACAACAAAGAAAGAAAACCCTGATTGTTTTTTGCTGTCATGTAATTGCTCGCTTCCTGGCATTGATTAGATTATCTTTAAACTGTGATGGCATGTTGTAAGATCTTTTTTCTGTTTTATTTTTAATTACTTATAATGATTTGTCATCTGAGCAATTAACTCTGCACAGACTGTGGCTGATACCAATGTAGGGAGTTAATTGGCTTTGTTTCCACAAACTGCTATTGTCATGACAGCTGTATTCTCAAAATGGAGTCTGTCAGTTTTGCAGCTATTGATTTGATTAGCATCTGTGCTCTCAGCAGAAAACCAGTTTATTCCTTTTTGATTCAAAGATGACCTTACCTGGAAAGATGCCATTGTTTTCACTGATGCTGAAACTCAGTTGCCATAGCAACATGTAATGCTTTGGTAATTTCATAAGGATTGATTATAAATGAAACTATTTTCTGCTGGTGGTAGGAGTCAGATATGTAACAGTGGCATAGGGAAGTGATGAACACAAAGGAAGGAAGCTGGGCCTGTATTGAAAGGGTGGTTTGAAGGAAGTTTGCTAGCAAAGTGTACTCAAAAATCTATATAACCTATGATAAGAAAAGAAATAATACTATGACATTATTTTCTAAAGTGTTAAAATAAGGCTTGTTTGTAAAAACTTCAAAGTTTTTCATTTTAAGAGTCGATGTTTAGAAAAAACGCTTTTACTATCCAACCTTATTTAGTGTTCTTTATGATTTTCACTGGTTGAAAAAGAAATGTAAACTCCAAAAAGAATTAAGTGGCATCTATTTAAATAACAAAGTTCATAACTAATTTTATGTATCTTTTGAACAAGCATAAACTATTTTGGAGAAATAGCTGGTATGTTTGCAAAACAACATAATAGTATTTTTTTAAAAAATAATAAAACAAGGATTCACAAAAAATTATAATAAAAGTAAATAACTACACATCTTATTGTGTAAAAAGTGTAAGAATCTTTGTATAAATAAGAGCATTTTGTTCATGCATTATTTCTTTGGTAAAAAAAAAAAAAGAAAGATTTTTGAGGGGAAAAATGTATCTTAATGTTTTCTGCTATATCATCAGAATTTGAATACTCACTATTTCCTGATGCAGAATTTAAAGACATTTCTAGTAAATGAAAAGTCAGCTACAAGAATCTGTTCCCAAATTGTCTTTCTTTTAAAAAAAAAAAATCTGATACTATAGTTTTTCCAAACAAATATTACACTTTTCTCATGTTGCCTTTCAGATATGCAGTTCAGTAGTGAACTGTACCACACTATATCCTTAGTAATGTGTCAGGAAATCTTTTGAGATTCTCTACATAAATGTGCTGTTGGACAACTAAGAAATAGTTGTCATTATCTTCATGCATATTCAGTATGCAAACTTTTTTTTACTTAAGTGTTCTAAGATGTAAGCTAGCCATTCTGTTTTACTGGTGAACTCTACTAGAATCTGTTTTCATGGGCTTCACTATCAACCTAGTAGCTGTGCTTAGGCACGTTCAAATGAAGCCCAACTAGTATGTTTGCTCGCATCAAGATATATTCATAGACATTTATTTTTTAAAAAATGGTGAACTGTTTGGTTATGGAATTGTCTGGTATTCCATCAAGTTTACACGGTCAACTATATTTATGCAGTCTTTTGGGGGAGTTACTGCTTGCCCGTCAGTTGTACTGCTAATTAACATTCGTTTTGGCTGTCAGTATGTTAATGCT
Organism: Nautilus pompilius; assembly: GCA_018389105.1. Taxonomy (NCBI): domain Eukaryota; kingdom Metazoa; phylum Mollusca; class Cephalopoda; order Nautilida; family Nautilidae; genus Nautilus; species Nautilus pompilius. The sequence goes on along the minus strand of JACATO010000348.1, from coordinate 1,745,397 downwards.
TTGTTCTGATAGGACAACAACAGTAATAATAGCAAATGTTTAAATTTATATTTGGAATGAAAAAAGTAAGTATTTATTAACTCAAAGGTCTGTTTACTGGTAGATAAAGTTTTTGCCAGTAAGGTAGTGTCCAAAAACTGTTTGCCTTTCTTGAATTTAATTTTATCCAATGGAAAGCCCATAGTTGTTCATTTAACCTGCAGAACACCCTAACCTTCAGATGGGGTTCATTGGTGCATATAAATATACAGCGTTTTCTTGTTGCAAGTGTCTGTCTGTCTGTCTGTTGATGGAAAGATTTCCATCAGTTTGATTCCTGTTGAAATTGACAGATAATTTCTTTTGTTCTGAGAAATCAAAGGCCAGCTTGTACTACAAGAATGAAATCGCAGAATACATCTTCTATGAGAAATTTAATTTAATTTTCTATTAAAACTGTTTCTTATTAATCATATTAGAATATTTTTATTTAACCCCCTCCCCTAATTTAATCAGGTGGCCAATGGCCCAGTAGTTAACCTGGTGGACTGCCAAACTTGAGGTTTGAGTTCGCTGGCTTGGCTTGGTGCCTTCTCTGCATGGTTTCTGTTCATTCTTCTTCACCAACCAGTCATGCCAGTTTCTTCTGGGCACTCTGGTTTTTCTCCCACATCTAAAACTTTCTAGTAAGGATTTCACTGCTGAAATACACGTTGCCAGGTCTCATGTAGCATAGGATTGGCAATGCTGCCCCACTATGCTCCCTTATCAAGATTGATTCCACTGTAGAGAGACTTGTGGAATCAGTGCCCTGACAAACACATTTTCACTGCCACCAAGGTAGCCTCATAAACTGCTAAGTTGGAGTTCTAATTTCTTTACTAGGCAGTTACTTCTGTGAAGTAAATCAGAAAATGTTTAAGGCGCACAGAAAATACTGTTTTTCTAGCTTTTGCCTATAGTGTTTAGACTCCCAGTAGAGATGTAAAGGAACCTTGATCTATTCAGCAAGTTTAAAAAATAAAACCAATTCAATAAACAGGTTTTCTAGTCAGATCATTCATTGGATGGTTGCTAGAGTGGCTGACATATGATAGCATGTAGCTAGAAACAATAAGAGGTTTTTCCACTTAAAAAAAATAAGAACATATATATTTATTTGAATACAATAGTCTAAAATGGTGGCACTTGGAGATAAAGAAACTATTTAAAATTTTCTATTGACTGCTTTTAATGACACAATTATATTTGGCAATGTTTGTTCTTTATTTTATTTATATCTTTTTTAGTTCATATGTTGTATAATTCTGATCTATTTTGTGTAGAATGTATTTGTCTACTGCTATATTCTCTATTGTGATTCTGATTCTGATCTTTAACATCTGGAGGGTTAGATTGCATTTTGGAGGTCTGTAGCCCCTTGTGTCATTCTGTATAGTGAGCTCTTTATTCATAGCATTGTAAAAATTAGCCAAGTCTAATGCTATTAAAACTAAAGCATGTGCTATTATTCTCTGACTGTGGCATTGAAGACGAATATAATCACAGCTCAAGAGTTTTTCAGACACATTAGATAGAATCCTTCATCTTTGCAAAGAAAAAGATGGACTGAACTTCACTATCTGCCCCTTTTCAGGCATTTTCCTGGTCTTTTATGTGACATGCATCCTTAAATTGGGGCAAAGTTAACATTTTTTCATAGACACTTTAGATTTAAAAATATTTACCCCCCACAATCGCGTTTTGGATCATGATGCTTCTATACGGGATCAGTACCAGAAAAATTAAACGTTGTCAAAGTTTACTACTAGTTATGTTTATGACCCTAAACTAGGAAAAGTCACAAAATATCATAAGATTAAAAAACATTTTTTTGCAACTTTTAGAGCTTAGTGGGGGGGACCAGTATCAGACCAAACACCTCTCTTGAAACTTATAGGAGTGTTAAAGAAAAATTCATGACCAATAACATGTTCACTTGCATTACAAAGCAAAGGGGACTTTAGTTTTAATTGTAAATGTTGGATGTAGTCTCATACTACAGTTCTGACAAAGCAGCTAAAAAACATTACATCTACAAGCATATCAGACATGTTGCTTTGGGAAATATTGTCAGTTTATCTGATTTTAATAGTGAAAAAGCAAATAGCAAACATTAAAATTATGTGAGCTGTCTTCTCATGGACAAAGATTAAAGAATGAGATATAGGGAACAAGAGAAGTTGCTTGTCACTGATAATTCAGAAAACCTTCCCACAATGCAATTCTATGAATTATGAAAGCCAATAAACTATTCTGCATTGGAGAATACAGCTATGGGAAAGAAAAAAGACTGAGAAAAAGTCACCACAAATCTTGGATGCTGCAACTGTGGTAATATTATAAACTTAAAATACAGAGAGAGAGAGAAAATTGTGCCCATGGTGGTTAGCTTTTGCAGGTTTTCTTAATTATTGTTCCAGATTTTATATAAACCTTGTTTTTAAATTGGTTTTCTTGGACAAACTCACAAAAAAAAAAGAAAAAAAGGAAATTGTTTCCTATTTTTAATAGTATATACTCAAATAATGATATATATTTGTTTTCATTATTGTTTAGTGTAAAATTCTCAAAATTTGGAATTTAGAAGTTGTTGACCTTACGAAATGTGAAATACACATTGAGACATTATTGGTTGGTGGAGAGAGGGGGCATCCACAGTTATTTAATATTCCAAAAGTTTATAAAAGGAGAAAAACTGCAAATCCAGTGGGAAGGCTTAAACCTTATGGTGTTTAGAAAGTTAATGTAAATGAAACTTTTCCATGTTCTCAATGTTGTGCACATCTGTGCAGTCCTGGTTGCTGATCATCATCCAATTGCTTGACTGTCTTTCATTTTTTATTCTAATCTACCACTTATTGGGAAACGTTAAGATTTTTTTGTTTGCTCTTATCCGATGAGTTGATGATGAAAATGCAACAGTGTTTTTATTAACACAGTCATGACTTTATAACCGTGATGGGTTTAAGAAGTTCATATTAGAATATCTACAGTAATGGCTTTAACCTTTGTTGACATTCATAAATTGTAGGCATGAATCACATCTCAGGTCAGTACCAACAATCAGATCAGAGCTGATGATTTTCTTTCTAATATTAATGACAGCAGTTTCTTTTATCTTGGTTTTTTTTTAATGTGTGCCTGTACGTAAATGGTGCACAAAGGTTTAAGAACAATGGAAGAACAAACAAAAACTATCTAACATGGGCATTACACTGATAGGAAAGCAACAAACCTTCAAAATTTTGTCACAAAAGCCCAACTTTTAAAGATTACTTGAGATAAACAAATCAAAGAAGTATTAGTAATTGGTCACATAACCAGAAACATCAGTTAGAGCTTGACAGCACTTATGCATGGAGTCTACAAGATGAGTAAACTGGTCTATGCAATTATCTGCTCAAGTCAACTAAAGAATTTGCAACAATTGATCCAGATTTCTGGGCCTTTTTTTTTTTTTTTTTATCTTAATAGCTTTGTTTATATCATTCCATAGATTTTTGTATTAGATTCAAGTCAGGGCTTTGAGCTGGCCACTTTAGAACTGAAATTTTCTGATCTGTGAGATACTGATTGATGATGGCAGATGGACATTTTTGATTTGTATCATGTTTAGTATTGGTCAAAATCTGGGTACACAAAACAATCCATTATTTCCTGGATGCAACTATTGGGGTCTGTCTCCCTTCAGGAGAAACAGTCCCCCATCCCCACCTTTGATCATCAGTTTGGTATACTTTGGATGGAATGCTTCACCAAATGAAATGCTCACTGCACATAAGTCAGATCATCTGATCCAAGCACCCTAGTCTACATTTCTTGGGTCCAATGGGAATGGTCTTTGGTGAACTGAAGTCAGGATTTTCAATTCTTCAAGGAAACAAAGGGATTTTTTGCTAGAAACACGACTGATCAATGAAATATTTTTTAAATTTCTAAACATTTCTTGTGGAGATTGGTATATCTCCAAAATTCCTTAAAATGTGAACGGCTATCTTGTGCCAATCCATTTCAGACAGAAACTTGATTCTCCAATCAGTCTAAACATCAGTTTTGGGGGGATCTGCCACTTCTATGCCATTCATTGTAACTGCCCATTTGTTTGTACAGCTTCCAGGCTAGATAACAAATGGTTTTACTGCACTCAGCTTGCTTAGCCATCTTGAAATATGAGAGTTTCTTTTGCAAAACCATGATCCAAGCACATTTTGTTGGACTTAAAACTGGCATTTCTACCAATTTTTAAATGGTGTGCATTAGTTTGCTATATTCTATTGGTTGTTTGGAAAAACCACAAGTATAAGCAGTTGACCTTGCTGTTCTTAAGCTTTTGTGGCCATGAAATTGTCATAATGTAAGAAAAGCAAGCGTATGCAAAATAATTACTACCAGTCATGTTGATGTATACTTCAGATGAAAAATTGCTTTTCTATCAGTGTTATGATAGTGCTGGAATGTCCATGTGTACATGTTTTGTCACTGTATGTTTTTTCTTACATTGTTCTTAAGATTTTGTCCACCACTACACCTACATATGTAAATGCATTTTTAAAAAAAAACACTTTCACAAAGCTTATTCTTTATGATAAAGATTATTTTACTATACTATATTAGCACAGACTGACGTGTCAGGCTTGCTGAATTTTTCAGCTTTTACCAAAGATGGTTGTGACACTAGTTTGTGAAGGGTTTGTTTTTAGACTTCATAAGAAATGAAGGGGCAAGCTTGCCAGACACTGACTGGCTACTTTTTAAAATCTAAACATTTCTGATGAGTTCCAAATGTCTTCTAGTCCTGAGTGTTGTTTTCTTTTTCTGGTTTTGGATTTCAAAGGCAAAAGTCTGGGAAAATTCTTAATTCTTCTGTGGTTTCTGAAGTAGCATTGATTTTTCTTTGACTTCATCTTTTATTGATTTCCCAGGGGGTCACAACTTCCTTTGCTATATAAACCACTATCAAGGGTTTGTCACTGCAAACTTTTTCTACACAAAACAATAATTCATTCAGAGTTAACCTTGTGTTTCATTATACAATTTTTTTTATTAAAGAACAATGCATTATCAAAAGGCAATGTTTTAAAAATAGGTGTATTCTTAATGCAAGCTGTTGATGATTTGGACTAACAAGGTTTTGCTATGATTTAATTTATTTTTAATTATTGCTATTATCCTGTCTGTCGTTGTCATCTGAAAACTGTACTTTTCCATAGCATGAGATACAAGAGTATTTTGTACTCCACTTGCCATAATAAAGATTCCTTGCCAATATAGAATCAAAAATTAAATCATTTATTTACAAATTCCTTAATGGAAAGAAGCTGGTTGTTAAAGGGTTAAGAATACCTATTGGTGCACTTGACACTTAACCGTTTAACCACCTAAGCTGTTTAAAGAAAAATATTTGGAGCGTTTCAGGTTATTTTGTTTCATTTGAAAGATGTTATCTAAGGTATGCAATTGAAACAAATCTCTTTTGTGCTTAGAGAATAAAAAGTAAATAGATACCATCTTGGATCTAATTGCCCTTCATGATCCAATAACCACTTACCACCTAACTTTTGAGTTTTGATAAGTTTTAGTAACCGCTCAAGAAGCAGTTACAATCAATATGGTAAGTAAAACAACTAACATTCTTGTTCTGAAAATAATATGCACTAGAAATTCTCATGCTCACATAAAAAAACTTGTACATTTATCTAATTTTTGTTTTTGGCTCTTCTCCCCACAAACAGTATCATAAGAAAACTATATAATTATTATGTACAATTCCCTTAATAATTACTTACCTTCCATTCTTTTCTTGTGAAAATCTTGAAATTAGGGATTCTTGTTTGTTACATTTTAGAAGAAGTAAAAATAAAAGCAAATTATTCTTGCCATGACATACCTGATAATGCATATTCAGTTAAAGCTGAATATTTTGATTTTTAAAATTTTTCATATCACCAATAAAATTTTTCATATTTAGAGGAAGATTGTTAGAAAATTTGGAAACACTCATTTTGGATTATGGCTTAAGGGAGAGTGTGCTAGCTACTGTAATGATGTTATTTAATACAAAATGTATTCTTTGTAAGTTTCTGAATGTGAAATGTGCTGTTCCTGTTAGTTTAGCCCTGTAGTGTTTTGCAAATATATGGAGGTCATTTGAAAGTGGAAATCCGTTTTTGACAAACATCCGACTTGTCTTGTATGGCCAACAAAGTGCTAAATTGTTTATTACCAGCCTTTAGTCTATATGGAGTGTTCACAATCTGTCATTCATTTATTGCCAACAATGTTTTGTTACTCTATTTTGTTAGACCCCAAAAACAAATTGCAATTATCACCCAGCTGGTACTCAACCCTTAACCCATTTCATAGCAGTCCTCTTCTACTAAATACCTTTCACAGCTAACAGATTAAATCCTGAATTAACTGCCAATTGTTTATTGTTTGAGCCTGTAGATTGATCAAAATAAATTGATAGGAAACTGGCAAAGTATTATGCAATTTCTAGTATAGATAGTGAATATTGACCATGATGTTCTTTGAATGTCCAGTTAGATTATCATAATGTATTTTTTAGTTCTATAAGAATAGAAAGTTACCGATGTGCTATTTAAAGTAAGTAGAGGATTAATTTAGTTCCTATTACCTTATAAGTATTTCCAGAAGTACGTAAATAATAAACCTGTTTTATTATTTCTTGTTACCACCACCAGGGTTTTATTCTGAAGAGGTCTTTTCGAGTGCAGTAATGTTAGTTTTGTAGTAGGCTCTTTTTTTGGATTGTACAGTTGGTTTGAACTGGTCCTGAACTTGCCATCTTTTAGTTAAGTAGTTGGTTAAAAAAGACATCAAACTTAGCAAACAATTGACTCAAGTATAGTCCAACAACTAAAAATTCCTTCTGCAAAATCAAGATTATTGCATTCCAAAACAGTTCTCCCCAGTACCAAATCCTGATGATAGTGACGGGGAAAGATTACCAAAACGGTTTCATCAGTTATTACTACTAATGAGGTGATGGGAAATGACTTAAATAAACCTGTTATTATAGTGCTACTGTTATCTGCTCATTTTCAGCTATTTTCGGTTTCCCACAAATCACGACAGCTGAGAACAAAAGTTATTATATCATTGGTAAATAATGTAAGCTGACTAATAAATCTATTTTGAATGGTTTAGGGTCAGATCACTTCAAAACTGTGGAGTCCAAAATCTGAACACACAACCATGAACCTACTTTACAACCTTTTTATTTCAAAGCAGTGAACATTAGAATTTTTAAAATATTTATTTGCTTTGGTGCATGAAAGTGGAGAGACACTGAAATATTCATTAACAGAGCTAAGTGTGTAAAAAAAAATTTTCAGACTTAAACAAAATTGAATTTAGAGAAGGCTTGGCTTTTTCAAAAGTATTAGTAATAGACTAAATGGTTTAATCTTGTGACACCAGAACTAAGTCAATTCTTAACACACAGTAAATTAATAGAAGCATATTTCAAAAGTTAATAAGCATAACAAATGGTAAATGAACCAAACAAACACTCATTTTTTTGGAAGGAAACAAATTTTGTTGTTTTTTTTTCTGACAGTACCTCAACATTTAGAAATGTACCATGACACTAACTAGACAGGAATAAATAAATACCTCCTAGCTTTAGAGATTTAAAAAAAAAAGAAATAAATATAGACAGTTTTCTTATCTGAAAATTGTATTTTGTCATTAAAATAACTGATGTCCACCTTTAGGAGTTTGTTTGTATACATGCCAGCTTGGTGGTTGGTTTGGAGCTTACATTAGACAGTTTTTCTACACACCCATTCAGAGTGATGGATTGAGTCTTTTGATGTTGCACATCATACATAAAAACATCAGCGAGATGGAAATTTTAAAAAAATGGTAAAACGGGTTTTGTGTTTACAGTTATTGTACAGCTTTGTACCAGCAACACAAACCACTTAAAGTTTGTCATGAACTTGCCACTGAATGATGTTTGATCTTTGTCTCTGTCCATTTGTCTGCCTGCATGCATCAGTAACCATCTCTTTTCTCTTAAGAAAATCAGATATTAAATAGACTGTTTATGAACATTGACCCTAATCAGGCCAGTGAGTAATGGCATAAATTGTGCAACTAACAACATAGGTATGTTGAGACAACAAGGGTTAAAAATGAATAGCATATACGTATGCAAAATGCTTGATTTTTACAGCAAAGTAGAGGGCTAGTACAGGTATCTTCCATCATCTTATTAATAGTAAGTACACTAACTAATAGAAATACATTACAGAAGTCTTTCTTTGCCACCACCATCAGGCTTTTGGTATGGGGAGTAAATTATGCCCTTGGTGGATAGGTTGGACTTCAAAACCAAACGCATTGAGAGATTTTGTGAATGACTTTGACATTGAAGTCCTTATAGTTTGGTGACTTTTAATATTAGCATTGTAGGATTGTTAGAGTTTTTATTTGGATGAATGGTTTGGGCTAGTAGGGATTTCCTCAGACATCTTAGATGTGCCACTGATGCCTTGTGGTCTGTTTATCTTGTAAATTCTGAGACCTTTTACCTCTGCCATTGTCAGTAGGTGAATAAATATAATCACTTTCTCTTTTCATTTGCATGTCTTTATCCCTCCATTTTGTTTCACTTTCCACTTTACTTCCTTCTCTTACTCTGTTATTTAATAGATAGACAGATGTTTTCTTTTTATTGCATACATGAAAACTTGATGTCCTCTTGAACACTTTCTAATATTTTCTAAATCTTAACTAGGACATGCAGCACTTTAGTCTAAACTCTGGGTACCAGAAATTCTATCAGACGAATATAGAGGACATTGGAAGTCTGAAATACAGGTTTGTTAAAATGAATAATTATTATGAAAATGTTATCACTATAAGAACAGAAAATTATTGATGTTATTTACAGGAAATAGAGAGTTAGTTCAGGCATTTCCCATCTCTTTATTTGCAGTAACAGGAGTAACTAACAAACTTGGAGAGAGCTCAAGAAAATGTAAGGTTATTAGTCTGTTCAGTTTTGACTAAGCCAATGGGAAATGCCCTGACTAACTGTCAACTTTCTGTGGATCACCACTTCAAAAGGACTGGGACCAACCACTTTAAGATCAAGAGTGTGTACTCAGTATTTTCATTTTGAATTAACTTTAGCCAGTATCATACTAATATTTACTCCAGTAAGACTTTAAAAAGTATGAAACAAAATAAATAAATAAACAAACAACCAGTATAAAGGAGACATTTTTGGTTCCAAAATATATAGCAGCTAAGTGATAGGTTAAAACAGTACACTATACTACAGTAGTAACCATAATGGATTTCTTCTTTCAGAATGTTATGCTCTGACCATCTTTAAAACTAAAACTTTGCTCTCTACTACTATTTCCTCTTTGCTGACTAAAAATGGTCATTAAAATTTTTCATTCTCATATTTAATATATAAAGGATGTTCAAATGAAACCTGGTCAAATATGATTTGTGATTTTTTTTTTATTTTCAGCTGGATTTTATTTGGATGTAACTAGTAATTTATCTGTATCCTGCACAAACCAACAAATCTATCTTCAAATTTTTATGAAAATATTACTTATATTTTAACAAAATGCAATATGTCCATATCTCCAGCATAAGTTTCAACAGTCTTAAGAGTCTTAGCCCTCATCACTTTCAACATGGACACTTGCTGTTGTTCTATGCCAAACTTTCTAACATTATATGTTGGCTGGCTTTGCAGCTTTCTTTCTCCTCTTCATACATAGTATTGTGCTCCCTACAAAGATACAGTAAAATAAAAAAAACAATTGTATCATCATGCAAAGTAGTTTTTATCATGTAACTACTGAAATAATATTAAGAATAAAAACAATATAATAGGTCTGAAAGATTAGAATAATTTTTAAAAATGATATAAGGGTTAATTTAATTATCATCTTATGACTTTTTAAAGACCAGGCTGAAAGACAATCTTAATAAAGAGGATGAATAAGCTGTCCATTTAACTACAAAGCTACAGTGTTTAGTTTACTTTGGAGAAAGACAAAAACACTGAGTTATCTTAGTTTAAGACCAGTACTTGGCATTAACAGCCATGTTAATTAGCCATCTTTCCCACATAGACTAAACAACACTTGACTACTTTAAAGTTTCAGACGAATCTAACCCTGTTGTGTATACAGTAAATGTTTGATCCCTTATTAAGAAAATCGTGTTAGAAATTGCAGAATTTACTCACCTAGTACACTGATAAATATGTCTTTGCACACATTGACTTTTCTGGGAGGATTTGGTCAGGAGGCTGTACTTCACAAAAAACAATTCTGCCCTTACTCGTTTTTCTCCTTTATCTGAGACATGTCCATTTTTTGTCAGCAATGGTCATAATGAAACAAAGGCCTTTATCCCTGGTAATGTTTCAACCTTTTTGTAGAATTTCTGATGGTTTAGGGAGAAGGTTTTCTGGTGTAAGTTTGTCTGTTTGAAAGATATGCATGCATTCTACCATGCATTGTGGTTGCACACTACACTCAGAATTTTATCCTCACCAGAATGGCAATCTCTCTTCTCTGGACCATTGTTATTTTTTTAAGTTATTGTACGATTTATTAGACACCAAATGCAATCAGTTACTCTGAAAGATCATTAACGACATTTCTTTTGGTTGTCCATCTGCAGCTTGTCAATGGCTGAGAAAATGTATTGTGATTTGTAGAAAAGTTGTTCAAATGGCCAATGTTGAATGTGGCAATATCTTACAAAATGTGATACTGACATTGTCTTTGGAGCCAAGCTCATCTAATGCATGTATACATTTTACAAATATAGCAAATTAAATAATTATTCAATTTTATAAATCTGTGTAATCACAAAGAAAATTTGTTAGACTTGATTGAAAATCTTGCCTTTTAAACATTTCAATCAGATAATTTACTTCTACTTAAAATGAGTCTTATTTGTTCAGGTTAGTCTTTTACATTTTCACATAAATAACTTTCTAATTTCTTATTTGTGTAAATTGTAAAACTGAAACTCTTCTAAATATTGGTCTCTCTAATTAAGGGTTAATTTTTTGGGTGTAGTTTCAATATCACCAACCCACATCAGTCTATTTGATTCGGATAACTATTCGATGATAGCATTTTTCTGTCTATGAAATGTGTGATTTTATTAGCAGTGACGCAGAGATAAGATTTATCAAATGGAACATTCTGCTGTCTAATAAACTCCTATATATATAATTGACCTCATAGTTGTAAATAGCAATCCTCACCTCTCCTATGAGATTTAACAAGTCACAAACACAGGAAACTATGAGATGGTGCCAATACCAACAGAAATTTGAAACAACTTACTCAAGTCTACAGAATTCCGTTTTCATAAAATTACAGGTTTTATTTTTTAAATCCAAAAAAACATGAAATTCCATTTCATCCACGAGAAGAAAATCAACTTTGTGCACACACAATGCAAATCACAAAATTTCTTTTCATGTAATTTCTAGTTTTAATTCTTATTTTGTGGATGTTATAGAACTTCATGGACAAAAAGTATTTTGTTCTGTCTGTCTGGATGTGTGGTGGTGGTTGTTGAAAGGAAGTTGCATTTGCAACTTATATTTTAACCACAAAAAATGTAAATAAATCACAAAATTGCCACTTTATCCTTGATGCCACATAGTTATCCTGATGAGGAGAGATTTTTCTGAAAGGACTATATTTTGTAAAAACTACACGACTTAATGATCTAAGTTCAAAATTAATAGTTGAAATCTGTACACAGTTTAAAAGTCCAGAACTAGATAAACAAAGTATATAATATGTTATTTACAGAAAGTAGGGGACTAGTTTGCTTCTAACACCATCAGGGTTTTTAGTACTAGGACAGTTCCAGAGTGTGCAATAACAGTAAATGTTTTCAAAATAGTCTCTCTTTATTTATATTTTTACACTGCAATAGATAGCTCGACAGTAGTTTATAATTCCAAGGATTCTGTAACTGTTTACTGGGAATTCCACAAATGTTCCACATTTATTAACTTCACTGGCAGGTAGATTGGTTTAACAGAAAGACAAATTAGGAAAATGTCAAAAGGAAGTTAGTTATTATAATAATCATTAATATTGATTTTTGTGGGTTTTTCTTTCTTTCTTTTTTTTTTGTATGGTTGGCAAATGATTATACTCTTGGTTAATAGCATTTGTGGTATTCGTCTGTTATGAATAATTGGATGATTGATTAAATGATTGCTGCAATGTAGGCAGTTTGGTCTTTCAGCATAACAAATATTCTGCATATTGCTTTTATTTTGTTTGAAATAAGATCAGCCTTCCCATGATGGAAATTAAAGTCATTTAACATCATTTTTAAAACCAGTTCAATATTTTAAGAACACTGTCATCTGTGTATTTCTTTGTTGTTTTTATACTGTTTCAAAAACAATAATGCTGAAGTTGCAAAAACACCTTGCAAAGTCATGACTAACCTGTTGTACTCGTTTGATTTGATGATAGGTCTCTAAAGTATAGTCTGTTATATTTACTTTAGCATAGTTTTTTTTTAAATATTTCGTGATTGTAGCATAGGTCATGTAATTTTAGTTTGTAGAAATCTGTTTTTAAATTTTCCCATCAAGACAAATAATTCTCAGTGAAATCTTTTTGAATGAAGTGTTATTTTAAATGGAAATGCAACTCGTCAGTGTGGGACTCTATTACTTTCTTAAAAAATGTGGACTTGTATCTTCAAGAAGACTTTCAAATTCGAAAGCTGTTAAGCTTTAATAAAAGATTACAACCAACCTTTCCCAAACAAACCAAAACAAAATTTAGGTTTAAAAATGTTCTCTTAAATGATTTATTACATTGTACAAGTTTACGGTGAACTTTTTGCAGACTAGTTGGATGTGCTGTTTGTTTGAATGAAAAGTTACATTTCATGAAATATTTGTTTATTTTGATGCAATTGCAATTTTTGGGTTTATTTAAATTGATTTATCCAAATAAATGTTTTTGAAAAAATAAAACGGCAACTTTCACAAGAAAAAAACAACATTTGTGGGCGCTCTTCGGATTATAATAGCACAAAGTATTGCTCATCCAAACATTGCTGGCTTGAAATCCTGGCCTGCCCAAGATCGTTACCATCTGTTATGGGATATGTAAAATGCACATTTTTGACATGAGCACCATTTCCATAGGATCTTCAGAATCGCATTTTGAAAAGGGATCAATAATAGATGTGCTAAAGTTTTCAATGGAGTAATGCATTTATATGTTATATAATAGAGAAAAAATTAAATAGTATATATATTGTACATATAGAAGTGTATTTTTAAAAAATCAGATACAGCCATTTTGCTTTTTCTGCAAAAGAAAAACAAAAATTCATAGAATTTAAATCCTTTGCTAATGAGTAAATTTGCGCAACTTTTGGTAGTCTGTTGTTGATGGCACACTTGAGCTAATAAATAATAACCTGATGTAAACAGCCTAGCATTTAGATGTGGGAGAAAAGTGGAGGACCTCCCAAAACCCTTCATAAACAGAGCAGAAGTCGAGAAGAACCCTACAGCATTGGGCAGACACCTTCAGGGATTTGAACTTTAGCCACTACCATTGCTGCTATTCTTGCTCCACTAATCAGAACATTTATGATTAATTGATGGATAGTATAAACATATAAACACTATTTTCATGTGAGTAGTCTCTTAACTGATTTTGGTTGATTTAAGTGGGGGATGGATCAGTAATAATTTTTTTTTAAGTATGTTGCAGGTAGTGTAAGCCACTGGATGGCACAGCTGTCCAGCGGTTCTGAACTACCATGGCATGCCTCTCTAGCATGGTTCCTTCTTGTTCTTCTTCTCCACCTGGCTGCATGGTTTTTCTCCCACATGTGAAGACGGAGAGTTAGTGTTTCACTACATGTGGTGGAGATTTTTCAGATAACTCCTATGCCCGTTGCTCAAGAACCCCAAGATTGATACCCCTTCTAGCTCACTCTGAGAGCTATCCTCAGCTTCGAACAGATTTTATAGTATTGCTTGAACCTAGCTAGAGGTGTAGCCAGGGTCACTGGCTGCAAAAAACAAACGTGCTGAAATGTGTATTGCCAAGCTAGCCCTAAGCTTCATGGGTAGCAGAGAGGAAAGCATACTAACAGTTTGTTGTGATTAATTAATACTAATCTTTTGTGTATAATATATTGCACGAGGGACTTGTAAACTGGTGATGGACTTTGTGTAATTACTATACTTCTAATGTATTAGCAATAACAGAAAGCAATTTACATTTCATTATGAAGTTGGGGAAGTATTTATTTTTATGAGAATGAGTTTTGTCAGTCAAACAAAATTAATTTTTAAAGGCAGCCAGCCAACCTTTTAGCAAATAAGGTAATCTATAAGCCTTCATTTCTGCAATGTTCACTAATTAACAAAACAGACAGAAGGAAACTGTTTCTTTGTTAAATACAGAGGGAAGTTCATGCTATAAGAGATGAATGAAAGGAGCACCCTGAACTGTTCATGTTGGCTGTAAGAAAATTGATTTTCTTTTCCTGTGCTTAATTGTCAATTTGTGTTTTGTCATGGTGTGGTAGGCTGGCTGTGAAGGAGGTTATATTGTCAACTGGTAGTAACTGTTGTTTGGTTGACCTTCAGACAATACAGGATTGATGATGTGGTAGACTTGTTCTGCTCTTCCTATACTTAAATTAAAGGGCATTAATTGATGGCCATCAGAAAAAAACTAGCAACAACAGCAACAAATTTTAGAATTTTCTTACTTTGTAATCTATGTAATGCTAAAATATATTAATAAATCTTATTAAATAGCAAAAAAGTACTTAATGTGTAGATAACCTAATTAAAATGTTGTACTAACTTTGTATTTCAGTTTTAAAATATTTGGGTATCTTTAATTAGCCTAAGGTTTTAATTAAGAAATTTACTATGAATCCGTTATTTAAAAAAATGAAATATTAATGCACAAGTGAAACTGTTCGCTTTAATTCTTGTCTGGATGGTTGTAGATAGATGAAATTAGAGATTTAGAGAAATTTAAAAAATTTTTTGTTATATGCACTCTGTGGCCACCATTTTGAATATTCAATGAGTGAACATTGACAGAGAATTTATCATATATCTTCTTTATATTTCTGGGGATGTTTTTTTGTTGTTTTTAAAGTTGTTTGGTATTATCATGGAGAATTACTTTGCAATGCTAGAAAATCTTGCAGATGTTAGGAAAAGACTGGTTGGTGGATTTGATTTGTAGCGTTGACATGAACAAATGGACATGTATGGTACCTGAAAACTTTTGGTTTCCAGTTCTAGTTCCCCTTTTACCAGCATGACTTCAGACATTTCGAGAGCTTGGATGCTTATAATTGAGTGGTTTTGTTCATGGTCTGTTGGAGTGTTTCTGGTCTGTAACAACAGCAAGACACCAGTACATGTTGTGAAGGCATGGTTGGAAGCAATTTTTAATGTAAAAAAGTTAATAAACGGCATTGCATTGTGTGGACTAGTTGGAAAATTCTAGAAATCAAGATGAGTAGGACCCTAACTCAGATTGGACTAGTGGTTACCACTACAAGGTTTTAGGACTGCTCGTTATTATTACATTTCTTTTAAAACCAAAAAAAAATTTTAAATTATATTAAATTCATCCAATCTGTTCCTTTTTCTTTTTTTATGTGCAAGCATTGAGCTATAAGCAAAGTATAGTATTAGTAATACTTAGATATTTTCTTTAAAAAATAGTGTTTGCAGATTTTCTTCTATCAAATTCATTATTTATGAACATTAATAAGACTTGTAATAATCAGCAGAGCACATTTCAGGTGCATTTGTCCCCTTTGTTTTCACCCCCTCCCACAAGATCATAACAGTGGTTAGAGGCTTGGACTTAATAAATACACAACCCTATCCATTACAGCTCATTGGTGTCTAAAGGTTTTCTCTAGACATGTTGGCTGCTCATTGAAAGACACCTACTAGAAGTCTAAACATTTTTCTGCAGTAAAGAATCCTAAGCATCTAATATTCATTGTTCACATAGTTTCCTTAAGTATATTTCATTAAAGAAAAAGAAAAAAAAATATCTCCCAACCCTGGCACTTAATAGAAATTAAAAGAACAAAAATAACACAACTTGATAGTTTGAACGCATGATCATACTTGTTATTCCACATGTAAATGTTTTTTTAGTATTTAATCTCTTCTAATTGCACTCTAGTCCCATCTCCAATCCATTGCATCCATGTAAGCCTGTGTACCTTTTATCTCTCATTGTGGATGAGGAAACATTAAAATAATAATAATAATTCTGACAGAAAGAAGCAAGCAAAAACAGCAGCTAACAAAAGGCCTGACAATAAACCAGAGTAATTTTTAAAATGACCTTGTTCATTTACTGTTTCTAAAAAAAAGGGTGGGGTTAGGGTTCTTAGTGTGAGGTAGCCAGCTAGAACTGTGTTTTGCAGTTTAACTTAAGATATGTTTACAAATTATGAAGGCTCTTGTTTCAGTAGAACTTATGACTTATTCACTGCTTATTCTAAGACAATTTATCCTCAAACATGGGTGACTGCCATTTTCTGCTGCTGTTACGCATTGTACACTGCGAATAAATTATATATTTGTTTTTTCTCACCCTAATTTCTGCGTTTTCATATGATTTTATAAATCTGTACAATTCTCTCATAAATAAAATTAATCCTTTAAAAAAAAAACTGTCATGTCAGCAACCTTTAAAAAGGGTGGTAACTATCCAAAGTTCCAATATGCACAGTATTCAGACTCCTGAAACGTGTCATTGTTTCTGCCCTCCAAAAAAACCCAAACACACCTGCTTAAGTTACTGTATTATGCACTTTGTTAAGTGGATCAGTTATACTTGTGTTGATGTCCTCAGTTTACTGATTTGTTAGTTTAGCCAGTTAATTTTGATTATTTACTAGTATGAAGCAAAGTAACTGAACTTTGTTTGTTAATAAAATTGAAAAAACATTTAAAAAGTAGAAAAGTAAACCTCTTTTCAGTCCTATCTCTGTAACGTTTGGATGCATTTAACTGAATAAATATTTTGTTATACCTGGAAATAGATAAGACATATCATTATGTATCTCATCCAACCTGCTTTGAATTATAGATTTGAGGCCTGAGATAAACTCAATAAAATGAGCTTCCTCTGTGAATAGTTAATCTAAAACACATGTATGAGATTTACTTGAGCCATGATGGTTTCAGACTGCCATCTTGTATAGTATTTATTGTGCTGCACTACTTACATTTCAAGCAAAGTTTTAAAATGTAGGAAAGAAATAACATTGCGGTTAATTATTGTAGACATTTACAATCAACGTCATCTTTTAAATCATGCTCTACTGGAACAATTACATATATTAAAAAAAATAATAGTTAATAAGAGATTTAAATGGTGGTAAATTACTAGCATACCAGGACAAAGGGGTCCATGAACAAGAGAAAAAACTGGTGACTATAAGATGAGAAATTGGCTTGCTTTTCAACTTTGTTGATTCTCACTTGTTTACTAAATACATGATAAAAATAATCTAAGCCATATTTTTCCTTTGAAATTTTAATTTTTTATTTTAAAAAAAAATGTGGATAATGAAGCATATGGATGTAGTCCATTGGTATCATAATTACAAAGATTACCTCTAGTCTGCCTGATTTGTCCTTCAGCTGCATCTTCTAAGCCTGTAGGTGGCTTATCTCATGGTGTTTGTATCCAAGGAACCAAAGGACAGAGACTATATGGGCACACCTCTTGCCCCATGAGTATATTGACAATACCAGCCAAGTATTAGTAGTTTCTTTGCATTTGCATGTTCAATCCACTGAATACATACTGGGATTTATGTAATCCTGGCTTGGAGAAGACCACATCTTTTACAACTTCATTCTTGCACACTAATCTTTTTCTTGCAGGGCCTTCAGACTCAATGGTCTAGAGCAGGCAAGTGTTGTGCAATTACAGAATCATTCTATTTTGAATGAGACTGTGGCAATAACAGTTGCAAAGAGCACACAATTCTCACATAGTCATCTATGAAAGGAATCTGCAAGTTTGGAATTACCATATCCAGGAATCTCCACTGTTTGAGATGTCTATTGACAGCTTCCATCACCCACCAGACGTAGAGTATGTAATGAGCTAAATCACCGGTAGCCATAATTTGTATATCAACAACATAGCAATAATCAAGAAACACTAGTGTGACTGCATCAGATAAATGAAAGGATTAATATGCAGTATTTTACAAGTGCCATATTAGTGGTAAAAACTGAATGCCCTTCTTTTTTTTGCATTTGGTACTATTAAACGGCCTATGAAAAAATTAAGTTTGCTTATATAAAAACATGTTTAAAGTAGCAAAAAATTATGAGAACTCCACATATGAGCATCTTATGCTACCCCTGTTTCTTTAAAAAGTGATAGTTATTGGCAAAATGTATTATGGGTTATGAAAATGTACTATATAGTCTGTTAAGTGCAAGAAAGAGAAAAAAATAAGCATTTGATTATTTTTTTTCTTCTAAGCCTTTTTCCATCTTACAGTTGCAAGTCCTTTCTACATTTTCCCCACATACAGTATTAATTAAATTATGCTTCCAATTTTGACTCCATTTTGATGATTGCATTTTCTGACTGGGTATTCTTTACATATAACAATTTTCTTTTCTTATATAACTGATAGGATTTGTATCTTCTGTTTTTGGTTCATGACTTATAACAGTTTATTTATGTTTGGTGTACACTTTAGCGTTAAAGTTACTACATTTGTAGTTGTTTTTTTTTGCTTGTAGATTATCAAGATTCATGATGTTGCAACAGATATGGTAAGTGAAAGCACTTATTATTGCATGCTTTGTTGTTGCTAAGAGAAAGTTGCATTATTACCTGATTTGATATTTTTAGGATCATTCTAATGAAACCAAGCTGAAATAGCATTTGCCAAACGTAACACTATCCAGCTTGGTTCTGTTAGAATGCCCTTGGTACTAAAACCGAGTCCTTGAGGCTCCAAAATCGTGCGACTACCATTTAATAGTAAGTTTTTTAGTGTTCCTCTTATTGTTAGGTTCCCAGGTGATTTCATTTTACAGATTGCTGATTGTACTTTCAAGATTATGCAAAAACTAATTCCATTTCAGAATACTGTTTTTTTTTTTTTTTTAGCGCTAAAATATCCCCATATCTTGACCTCATCGCTAACACTATTGATTCTCTTCCTGGCTCTCAGTTAATCAGTCAAACAGTTCATTCCAATAACTGTTCTTTGTCATTCATTTAATACGAATGTTTTATTCTGCTACAACTATATCTCATCAATCAAGCAGTTTTCCACATCTATTCATTACGCATATTTCTGGAACTTTGTTTTTAATGACTCTTAATTCTATTGTTCTGCATGGTTGGCTGTCTCTGGAATCTTTTAATTTTTTTCCTTTCTTTTTTTTTTTTTTTTTTTGTCTTTCTGCAAATTAATGAGCAAATTTTTTCTTGATTATGTAATCCTTAAAAAGGATTTTACCCAGACTCTCACCTTGGCCATTTTTTCTGAGCTTTGTAGTTAATGAGCAATTTCTCTGAAAATGAAATTCTAAGTAATTAAATTGCTACAGCTTCTTTCTGTTTGTGGTATTACAAACGGGTATTTGTCTGTCTTTTGATGGTGATTAAAGACTGTGGCCAATGCAAATTTAATGTCATGAGGAAGTATCTGTTCTTGTAGTGGCTGGTGTAAACATTCTTTTTGTATTACCAGAAAGTTTACTCATAGCGCTAGGGTTTTTTGAATCATTGAACTATATCTGCCTGGAAATAACTGTATAGTAGAATTTAAGGTAACTTCTATAGACTTTTTTTAAGCAAACAAAAATATTTTTACTTAAATTTCCATTAGTATTTATAACTGAGCCTCACTACCCCACACATGAATTTAATACGTCATTATAGTCGCTGCATTGAAATTCTCTAGAACAAATCAGCATGGGGACATATCTCTGTTAAATAGCACAACAGAAAAATTTCATACATCCATTCAAAATAAATAAATATTCTTTGATTCAAAAGAATTTGCATAAAATTTTATATTTGCTGTAGAAATGTCTACCACCCAGAAACAGATATAAATTTAATCACGCTGTTATTATTGCAGTGTTCATTATTTAACTTTTTTGGAAGGGTTTTCTTTCTTTGTTCACCAGTCTCTACAAGGGAGACTGCCCTGGCAACAGGGCCTAGTGCCAAGGTTATTTGCTAGATAGTGTTATACTGTGCCGCCAGAACCTGTCACTGCTGACTGGTGGTAGCTGGGCAGTCCAGTAGCCTGACCACCGGGCCAGAAGGGTTAGTGAGTTCTTGCTTTAATATAGATATCTGGAAATTTACTATATTTGTCCTCGTGTTTAACTTTCTAATCCAATGCTTTGACTATGTAGATTGCTGTCATTGCCTGGGTATCTGAAGTTAGTGGGAAGCTATAAGAAATTAATAATTTTTCACACAACTTTTAAGCTCATTATTTTACTGCTTAATTTTTTTAAATTTCATCTATTATTAAAGTAAAAGCAATTTTTTGAGAAGAAGGAAAAAATAGCACATTTTTTAAACTTGATTTCCCATAATTTTTGTTATTTTGCTTTGCTTTACTTTAATGTGTACATGGGTATTGATTTGCTATCAAGATTACAGAGTAAACAAAACAATTGGATACCTATTGTACTAACTGTCATTATCATGCCAATGTTCTGATTGAATCTGAATGTTTGTAAAGTGTTATCAGGTAAATCTATTCATAGCAGGTACCACTCCTTTTACTTATTTAAAATGACCAAGTAAACATGCATACCTACAGGTGAGAAAAGTGTTAAATCATGCGGGCAGGTTTTTGTTTGTTATGGATGGGAGGGTAGGTGGAGAGTGAAAAATAAACAGCTGGTTTTCCTTGATAAAACTATGATCTAATACTGAACAGAAGCAATGTTGGTCGATGGTATATATTTCCAAAACGAAACGAGGCCAGTTTCTTTACAGAGGGGCTATCAGCAGCTAGGTGGGGGCAGGGATGTGTAAGGAAGTAGAGGGAGATGAAGGATGTATCTGGTTTTGGTAAAAGCTGTTGACTCCAGAAAGGACATGATGAATTAGCTAGACAAAAATATCCCTGTGGTTTCGAGACCAGCAATGGCAAAGTTAATAAAAACACCAGAAGTAAATAACTTGGCAATAGAGTAGAATAAATAAATTAGAGAAGATGAAGAAAACCAAAAAAATACAAAGTTACCTTAATATTTTATGAATGGACTGGCTTTTTATCTAATGGCACAAAATCTCACTTCAAAAACAAAAATGTATAACAAATACTGACTAAGTAGAACATTTGAATGTTTTCTGAGTTTGTTTTCTTTTAATTTAAATTCTATTTCTGCATATTTATTATTTTTTTTTTAGAGTGTGGACAGACTTTTCTGTAGTTAAATAGAATAATTTGGGGAAATAATTAAAATTTTGTTTTGGAAGCTATTTTTTTTTTTTCTTCTTCTATTGCTGAACAGTGAAACCAACTTATTTCATTGGGGATCTGTGAACTTCTAACAGCAAAATGGAAATGTAGCAGATGTCCTGTTTATGCAGACACTAAATGTAAAATCAATAAAATTCAGAATTTTAAAAAATAAATAAATCAGGGAATTATGATTCTTATAAAAGCAATTCATGTCTGCTGCTTGCTCTATTCTTTTGTTTATTTGAGTGGGTAGCTTGAAAGTTTAGTATTTGACATTTTAGCATCCCACATAGTATACTCACCTGTCATTTTAGACAGGTCTCTCAGTATATCATTCAGTATCAAATGCTGCTGTTAAATGAGACAAGAATACACTCCCACCCTTTGGAAGTCAGGCTTAATTAAAGGTGGATCCTTGTACCTTTTTTTACTAATAAATTACATAAAGGAAAACAGTTGATAATTAAACAGTCTTTTAAACCAGCTGACCTCTAAAATTTGGGAAAGATTTGTGTAGCCTGCAGCAGGGATTAAACCTAAGATGACCTCTTTCTTGGGCTGTTAGCTTTTAGATGCTCATTGAAACAGTTAATCTTTAGCCATCTTCTTATTGAAAAGTGTTCTCACTCATTGCCAACATTATTAATAGAATATTTATGATAATTAGATTTCTTGCTCTATAAAAGCATTAATTTTGTCTACAAATATAATCATGGTTGGGTGTATGGGGTTATATAAGTGTGATAAAGGAGTGGAGAAAGTTTATTTGTATTCAGAGTTAAACTGTAGTTAAGGTTTCGAGTCATAAGATAAACAAGTAAAATAGGTATGCATACCAAATGCTTTATACTTCTTTCTCTCTCTCTTCAAGAGATTGTTGGTTTAAATTTTCAAGTTCCACACTATGGGTAAATACACAAGATCCACATGCACTCACAAAATTACAATAGTTTTAGGTTTTAATACCTGGAACAAATTAAACAATGCCTGACTTTTGTAATTTTGTTCATGTATTCATGTATTTGAAAAGTGTCAGTATATTACCATTACTACCTCAACTACCTTCTGACAGGAACTGTAAACAGACAAAGGGGAGATAATTTTTCCGACCGGGATTTTAATTTCTAAGCCTTGTGAGAAAGTAGCATTTCATAGATATCACAACATTTGTTTCTTTTATTTTTATTTTAATGAATGAAAAGTAAAAATAAAAATGCTTTGTGTTTGTGTGACGAAATTTGTTTTGCACAATTATTATGTAAATTATATAATTATTAACTATATAAAACTGGAGCACTTCATACAAATAAGATTAATTCAGTTATACCAAAAATATTGTTTTTGCTAATGTAAAAGTAAGAAGAGATTTATTAGCATTGACTTTGAAACACACTAATCACAGCACGACTACAGTCAAGGCAAACAACCAACCTGGCTTCAAGAAGCGATGTAGAAGTAATTCTCTGATAGATATTTTCAAAATGGATTTCTCTAGTAGCTGGTTAGCATATTTATGAACTCTCTCTGGATTTAAAAGGGTTAGGGATTTTATCGTTTAGGAAATTTCTGACTTTGGCAGTTTTATTGACCTGCTTTTGTTGTGATTACTATTGTAAGTCGAGCGAAGGTATCTATTTCTTAGAGATTTCCCCCCTCTTCGGCAACAACAACAATAAAAAAGGGGGTCATTGGTACAGTATTGGTACTGGCGTGTTATTAGGGTTTAGTTTATGACCAACATAAAATTTTGCACTTGAATTTGCCAGAAGAAAATGTTTTTATACTATGGTGTGACATTGATTATTTGCAATCTTACCTTTCTAAGTGTCGGTAACTATGTTAGAGAGATCATTTTTACATCTCCGTTGCCTCCTTTATTAGTTTTTAACACTCACTACAGCAAAATCTAATTTGAATTTGTTTTATTCAAACACATTCGCCCAAACTGGAATTTCAAGGTGTTCAAGTTTAACCTAATTAACTGTGGCAACTTGGTTACTGATTGGGAATTGCCGTGGATGGAGGCCAAAACCTTTCTTTATATTTTTATTTCTGAAAACAAAATCATATTAATTTTAACTTTGAATTATTTTAGGGACAACGTTGGTCAACCATAACATAATAAATAGTGTCATGGAGTTGATTAATGAGATGAGCTTATACATTTTGTGCAATGCGTGAAAGAGATGGGAGAAGGGGGTCTGTCTACATATTGGATTTTGAGTAAAAAAGGATACAGGAAATTTCTTCTCAGCTTTTGCTTTCTTTACACGAAATAGTAAGTTTTGAGGAAATACTTCCTTTTAAATGATCTTTGTGGAATGTTGGTTACATTTTGATTGATTGATGGTTTCCAATTTTCAGTTACATTCAAGAAGGTTGATGATAAGGAATTCCTAGAGAGTAGATTAAATAGAGCTTTCTTGTTGTTGTTTTTTTAAGATTAGTCAGTTTGCTGAGTCATTCTGATAGAGAATTACCTGCAGGTAAAAACTGAAATGCTTAGTGTAAAGTTTGTAATAAACTCTAGATTTTTGCCAAACATCAATAATCTTGGAATTCTATTTTATTATTTTTATTATTATTTTACTATGATTTATTTCTAGAATATGGAATTATTCATCCATTCCCTAAAAAAAACAGCACTACAAATTACTTTGAGTTTGCAAGTAAAAAATTTATCACATTTTCTTGTTTATAGAAACTGATCCATTGAGACATTTATTACCTTTCTAATCTTTTTAGGTAGCTAGGAGAATTAAGGTGGATGATAAATCTGTTGATACTTCTCCTGACCAGGTCAGAAGGTTGGTGATTAATTCTGTCCTCACATTGAAAAGGGTCCCCTCTCTCTTAGATTGGGTGGCACTCAAATCTTTGGTTTCTTCTGTCTATTCAACATTCATAAGTACAGGGGGAAGGGGCATTCACCTATGGGATCCAGCTGTGACCCTAAGTGGTTTGTTTTTACATCCATATTCCCTTCTCTTCTATCCTTTCACCTGAATGTTTGCAAATCGATGTCTTGATGAAGGTTATTATACTTTTTGTCTTTGATAATTTATTAAAAACATCTTTTTAAATAAGGTGTTACAAATAAAGTTAAAAAGAATAATAAGTTTGATATTCAGAATGTTTATTAACCCCATTTTACTCTGCTCTTTGTATTAAAGGATACCTTACTAATGTTATTTTCTTAAAAGATTCTGATGCAAACACATCGCCACTTTTAATGAAAAACAATAAAAACTTGTTCAAATGGTTGGATCTTTTTCTAAGAATATTACAAACATGTCAAACTAACTTCAGTTTAAACACATCAAGATAATAGTTATTATGATCATAAACAAGCATAAATCACATTTAATTAGTAGCGCTATTTTTCTCTAAACTGATTTAAGGTGCTTGCATTAAAGTGAAGCTGTATGGGATTTAAAAACTATTTATCTGCTGTAGAAAAGCAATCCCACAATGCAACAGAAGCTTGGCATTCTAAGTTGAACACCGAGAGATGTATCAGAGGTTCTGACACATCGTGTACACTATAACTGCAATGATACATTATATATGACATCCCTGTTTAGTTTGTGGGCAATCTTCTCTAGTATTGCTTTGTGGAAATGCTGCTTTAATTATTGGAAAAAGAAACGCATTTTGCTTTAACAATTTCTGTTTAGGTTACTGTATTATGGAATTTCTCTAAATCGTACATTGGAAATGTTATCAACAGCCTTTAGTTTTTTTTTAATCAGTATTTTAGTTAAGGATCATGTCATTTTAACAAAAGAATTTTTTTTAAATACAAATTATTTTTAATAACCTTGGAAACCAGATGTAATAATTAGCAGATGCATTGCCTACCAATAAAAGGGAACAAAACATTACTCTTTGTAGCTTAAAAAAAAAGAAACTTTAAATTTTAATAGTATAAATTGAGATTGTGGGGGGGGTGTTTTCTTTTTAGATTTGAGAAGGAAATAAATAATCACATTTTTAATGAAAACACTAAATGTTTCAATATAACATCTGAAACAGAAGCAGTCAGAAAGGGAGCTTATTCATGATATTCTCCCCCAAAAAGAGAGGGAGTTACCAGGTCTCCAGTTTAAGCACACGTTCATAATGTGAGCTAGTATGGCAGTAACTCCTCCTCCTTTTTTTTTAAGGAAACTTGTAAACATCTGGTTTCCCCTCCCCCTCCTTTCCTTTAGATATATAATCAAGTTTGAACCATGGGTAAAATGACATTTGTTGTTCTGGAAATATTATCCGGTGATATTATTCTTAGGACAGTGCAACTGAGATTAGATAACTGTCTAAATATCACTGAATTTTAGTAACCTACCCACATCTGTTTCTTATCCACATCAAAGCTGAAGAACGAATATGATTTTATAAAATTCCGCTTCCCCTGCATAAATTGTTGATTTGGCTTTGGGATTAAGGTGTAGAATTTTTTATAATCTAAGTTTCAATTTAAAACTACTCGTCCTGCTGCCTGTTATTTGCTTATTTTAAACCTTGCATGTAATATGAACCAAGCTACATACCTTGTCTCTGTAATGTTTGTAGACTCTGCCATTTGATAAAAACTAGAACAGTTCTTTGCATTATTATTTTTTCCCCTCTTTCTCTCAAATGCCATTAACATCATCATCATTGTGTGATTCGTGAAAATTGAGTATAATTTAACATCCACTATGGGAAACACCTTTTACTGTTTTGATAAGTTTACATCAATCAAACACTGCAGATTAATAATTTTAGTGGATGAAATGCAATTACAAGATTTGACCACCTTTTCATTAATAACAATTATCAGTTTTCTCTCTCTCTCTTTTATGCATCTGAAACAGATCTAAGGCAATTAAGTATGAGCATCTAGCTTATATTTTGTGGCAACTTTTTTTTTTCAGATCAAAGGAAAAATGTGAGCTCTCAAACAATTTTCTAATTTATTTTTGCGGCACATGAAATGATTATTTTTATATGGTATCTTTGATAGTAAAATGATATTCTCGATCAATTAGTTTATATTATTTATAGATACCTGTACAAACCACCTATGCTTTTGGTTCAACCTGTTATGGGAAATTAGTTTCATACATACAGGTAAAAATTATGTTTGTTTGACCATTTTTGGACCCTAAAGAGAAATTTCATAAGAGCCAGTATTTTTTAAAAAAATCAAAGCTTTATATTTTATTGTAAGCATCCCTTTGTAGGCAGTAATGTTTATAGTGCTGCTGATGTAGTCTTACATTCATCCACTGTCAACCCTGAAGCTTGACACACTGGTTTATTATAGAGCCTCCATTAATTCTCAAAGGGTTTAGAATTTTGTCTCCACATTTGCGAAGGTTGAAATTACATGCTAAGAATATGATTTGAGAGCAGTTTGTGATAATCTTCCACATAGCATTGAAATGACCATTTACTGTGTGTTTGGCTGTATCTCTTTATGGAAATTTAATCAGCCCTTTTCTTTTGAAATGGGTATTTTGAATCTCTGTAATGACTGGTTGTAATGTAGGATGAAGGATATTTCCCTTCATTTAATATTCTCAGCTAAGCTAATTAGAGTTATTTTGAGAAGGAAAATGGGGAATTGGTCAAGACAGTTGAAAGTATCATGTGGAAGGGGTCGGCTACATGTGATGAATTTCCAGCTAACAAACCAAGTTTTTTTCTCATCTTATTTACAAAGAATTACTGCGTATTTGTGATCTAACTTAGGTTATTACACTTCATCAGGAAATTTTTCATGTTAAAAAATGAAAAAAAGATTTTTGCTCCAATTTTTATTTACGACTTTGTTTATTGACCCAAAATTACTGTTTTATTAATAACAAAAATTTACTTTTAAAATTAGTAATATTGTAGCATTCTCATTTCTTCTTTTTTTTTGCATACTTTTGTATTACAAGTTATTTATGATTTGGTTCTTTAATGTAATTATGCATATGATAACATAAATCAACTTTACAATATCTGGTTGGCAATGATATAAGTAAACTTAATGATATAAAAAATTCAGTTTGTGATGGGAATGATTTGAGAATCAAAAGGATTTAGTTTGTGATATCTTAAAATATGGCCCCTGCAAAATGTGATAGTTGTCCCCTGGTAGTATTGGCGGGGGTTACGTTCCTAGAGTGCCCGCAAAGAGAGAAAAACCGTGAATATTGGACGTGGTCCGTAAAAATGCCTATAAACGTCAAAATATAACGTAAAATATAATTTAAAAAATATAAGTAAATATATAATAATAATTTAATAAAAAATACAACACTCAAAGAAACACTCGAAATAGCTACACGCGGTAAACTGGGATGATGCTGGGCTGCATCTGCCTGAGACAGCAGCCAATCAGCAGCAAGGAGAAATGAATAACGCTCTCGGATTGGCTACTTTCAAACCTCCAACCAATAGCATTTATTTTATATTGATATTTTGCTGAATTTACGTTAGTATTTATATTACAAAATTAGTAAATTATATTGTTATTAATAATTTAGTGTTAAAAAGTGTGAAAAAATATATATTGCCACGAAAAAAGCCATAAAAAAATCGCGGAAGATATTTGCGATTCCGCGAATATGCGGGGGTTTCCACAAACAGTTATTAGTTAGGTTCTAAGGAAAATTCCGCGAATAACCAGGGGCCGCGATTACGCGGGGTCGACTGTATTTGGTTGCATAATGGCCATATTTAATGATATCACAAACTAAATCTTTTTGTTGATTATAAACCTGTACTGGATGGTTAATTCACCATCTTGGAAGGGCCTGGCCACTCACCAAGTAGTATTTTTAGCCCAAAAAGCAATGTTGAGAATATTCATGTCCCTTTATTGTCTACAACGGCTGGTAGCCAGAGTTTATTCTTCATTGGATCATGGTTGTTCTGCTTGCTTTGGTCTTGCTATTTCCATTGCTAAAGAGATTGTGGGTGTTTAATTTTTTGTTTATTTTGCAGGCTAATTCTGTTTCTAGGAAGATAGCCTCCTGATAAAATGTTTAAGATTTTTGTGAGAGAATGGACGTTTGTTGTCTCCACAATAAGTTGAACCAGGGATTTATCTAAAACGTTTATCAGTGACCGCCACAATGCCTTGGTCTTGTTTGTAACTGGAAATGTGGCATCAGAATTTTAGCTATCTTTCATTTTTAGTTGAAGCAGAATTACTGGTAACACAAATCTGATGAACAATATTAAGTATGGAATAAATACCAAAAATAGCTTGGTCATTCCTGTGTGTGTAATTGAATCAGAGGTAGACACTTTTAGCTCTTTGGATCAGAATTGAATATTATGACAGCACGACTGATTTTAAACATTAATTATGCCTGTTTTAACTATTTTAATGGGAGTTATTTTTGAAAAACTGCCAATGATTTTTTAAAAATGTTATTACCAACCATTTAATATTTAACTATTTGAAGTTCACATGTGCTATCAAAAATTTTCAGGTTCTTTTTGTTACAACCCTCCTAGCAATTATAGTAGAGACCTGTGATGGTGGCTTAATGTCTCAATAGGTTTGCCGTACCAATACTTAATAAGTGGCACAGTTCATCGTAGCAGTTATCATATCAGTATAGAGCTTAATTTAAAGAGTTTGCTGTTTTTTTCTTACATAAATACTGATTTGTATTTATTAAAAGCAAATGTAGTAAATTTTCTTTTTTCCTGCTATTTTTGATGATTTCTTTTCACTTTCATTCTCATGTGTGGTTTGTTAATTTTTACTGTGTACTTACTCACTGGTTATGCAATGGCTTCAATACAAGTTAACTATTTTATTAAGGTTTGATGCGTGTGTATGTGTGTATGTACACACTTGTGTACTTTAAAGCTGCTCAAAACATTGAATGGCTTTTACATGTGAATAGATAAGCAAAGACTGTGATTTTTTCAGGGCAGATAATGTTGTGTTAAAAGGCAAGAAATAAACAGAATTACTAAACTTTATTCTTGTGGGCTTTAATTTTCCCTTAGTTAGTTAGTTTTGTTTGTTTTTTTTTCAAATTAAAACTTAACTAATCCCCATGTGAGACGAAATACAAAGAAAATTAGTCTGGTCTGACTAATGTGTTTACAGCAGTTTGTCAATAGTAGGTGTGTCAGGCAGTCTACCGCTAAACAGTGATTCATCATACAATAGCAGTAATTGCTCAAAACTGGGGTAAAACTCAAATTTGTTTTCCTTTATTTTTTTCATGTTTGTTGTCTTTTTAAGTATAAATTAAAAAGGTTAAATCAATTAACAACAAAAACCTCAGAATGAGGCAAGTCGGTGATATTTTTAAAATATTTATAGCGATGGTCAAAATTCTTGCATCTCTTGAAATGTAATTATACTAGCACATATACACTGTTCAAGCATTTTGTTTTATTTCTTTTAAAAAGATATTCTTATACAAAGTTTGCATATAGAGGCTTACTGCTTGATTATTCTGTAGTTGCATCTCCACAAGAAATTAACTACATGAAAGATGGTTAGTGTAGAGGTTCTGTTCATATCAAAACATTGCATTATTTTGCATCACACAATGAGCACAGTATCTTGTTTAAAAACAAGGTGATGCAATAGTTTTGGCCACATTAACATACACACAGTATGTGAGGTACTCATTACTAATTTAAAATGTCAATATTTATGTTTTTTAAACCATATATAATTTGACTAAAAGTTAACATTTTGACATTTTGACAACCATTTGATCTTTTCTTTCTTTATGCTTAAGGAGAGAGAGTGAGTACCAATTGAAAAATTCTTAAATTTATAGATTTGATGCATCTTTCCTGGAATTGGCTAAGAGTTTAGAAAAACAACAGAACTTTTCATCAATAACACTTTTTTTTAAAGAATATAAATATTTAAAAAGTACTAACTTACTTTATTTGGGGTAAGGTTCTTTTAGGTGTCTTCTGGCGGTATCTTACTCAGCCCTTTCATTTGCTGACCAAAGTTTCTAAGCTGAATATTCAAGAAATCTTGATAATGTCTTCTTGAGAAGCAGACCTTCATTTCTTACTGACCATTCCTAGCATTACTTTGAGATGGGAATATGTTGACCTGGAAGGAGAATAATGGTGTAGCCATTGACAACCTAGAGTAATGAGCCAGCTTTTTAAAAGATAATTGCTCCATGAGACTTCCAATCCTGCTGATTATAAAACAAGTGCTTATAAATGAAATGTCAGACCTGTTTTTCTTGGCATGCTGGTAATGTGTAAAACACAGTCATGCATGAGATAGAGGATAGAGATGTATTAAAAATTATAAACAATGTTCTGACTGGCCCTGCCACAGGAAAACGCTTTTTGTGTAGCTTAGTTTTTATTGGTTGCATCTTCAAGCCTGACTACATAAAATGCGCAGAATTCTCTTAGCGCTAACTTTGTTCAGGGCTGGCCAGGTGAGGATTAATTTTGTTGGCAGCTTTTCAGAAATTCCACCAAAACTGGTATGTATAGAATAAGCAAGAGTGATCTAGTTTTCTTGTTAGCTCAGGATACAGTGACATTAATGGTTCACCTGCCCGTGTTGTCTTAGAGTAATAGCTGCAGTGTTCACCTGTCTAGTGTTTCTACTATGTCAGATTTTTAAGAAAACAGCACTCTCTTTTATTTTTACCTTTCCTGGATACCATTACAGGGGGTGATGTTTGTACATATGGCTGGGGTGTGATGAAGAGACAGTCTGCAATGAGCTGTTAATATTTGTGTATACAGCTTTAGCTGTCAATTTCTTTAAAAAAAATTTTTTTTTCCACCTAATACTTAGGTATTTAAACAAATAAATGCACAGGAGAAATGACAGTTTTCTCTCAACAGGAGAATTTAATTCTTTAACTATAGATGGCCTTGGAAATCGATAAATAAAATAAAGATTTACTATTTAATGCTTCATACTTAATTCCTGTATAAATAACCCAATTAAATTATAAACTCATTTTAGAGAAATGTGAGAGAAAGGAAAGCAAAAAAAAAACATACAGACAGACAGAGAGAGAGAGAATTTTTCATACTTTTTTTTATTACTGGACTCAAACAAAGGAGCCCATGTGTTAAAGCAAATCCCCAAGAGTTATCTCCTTTAAAGATAGGCGCACCATAAATATCCAAATCAGCGAAAAGTCTCTGCACCTCAGTTTTTTCTTACGTATTTTTCTGGGTACATCAAATGTTTACCATAGATACCTTCTAAACCAGTAATGCTTGTGACTAAGATCCTTATCATTAAACATTTGTATTTGAGAGCCCAAAAATGGAGATTTTCCTGTTTGAAATAAATAGATAAAAATGCTTATGAATTAATCTTGAAAATTAATGATATAATTTTTTTTTAATGTTGATCTTTTTCAAGTGTTAAACGAGTAGTGAAGAAGGTGAGCAGTAGATATCTGTGTGCGTGTGTGTGTGTGGTGTACCAGCCTATTGTGGCTAAGGGCCTGAGTTTGATTCCTTTTGGCCACTGATTTGGTGACCTTCACATAGACTGGTTTCTTCTGGCTCTTCTCCATATAGCCAGCCATGTTGCTTTTCTTTGTGGTGGAGATTCTGTGGGTAACTTTTAATTGGCTTGCACTTTGATTAACACTCAAGAGCTGCCCCCTAATCTTATCCAGGTCACTTGTCTTGGTCACCTTCCCCTTCTAGCTCACCTCTGGAAAATGTCCTCAACCTCAAAGCCAGGACAGGGGTTCAGTGCAGGACGGGGAACACATTCACACTACTTTGCATAAGTCATCATGCACTTACATTATTGCAAATGGTTTGATGCTCTCTTCTTTTGTGGTTATGGTGCTAGTGAGAGCAAAGTGTGTTTAAGTGTTTGGGTGTTTTCTCCTTGCAGAGCAGGTGGGTTATTGAAAACCTACAAGTGGTTGGGGGGATGAAGCCCTTGAGTACTATGCCCTTCAGTGGCATTATGATCTCTGGCATAAGGCCAAGGACCATGCTGGTGCTTGCTCTTCCAGCAAGGGAGCCTGCAAAGAAGATAGCATTAGGCTATGACGCTGAAGAAGTTGCAAGAAGTGTTTACTGTGCGTGCCATAGTGTTTCAATGATTTGTGGCTGCTATTGAGCATAGCTGTCTGTCTAGGTCATATGAAGAAACCATTTTGATGGTTTATAATAGTTTGGCTAAGGGAGGTCATGTCAGTTAATAACCATTGAGTATTATAGGATCAGTATGGGATAATATAGATGGTTTCTGACAGTACTATAATTGTGTGTATGTATCTTCATATTATTAGCTTAAGCAAGCTAAACACCCTTTGACTTAAGACAACTACCGACTAGTTTGGTGTCAGGGTCAGGAACTAATAAAATGAATTCATGAAAAGAGGAAAATGTAGAATCTTCTCCTGGTTTATCTCATTGCTGATAAATTTGATGCCACATGGAAGACAAGTGAAAAATAGAGAAAACATTCCTAAATTTGTGGTTTGTTTGTGTGTCATATGCTTCTGATTCTGTACTTTCAGACATTAATTTTAAGAATTGCTTGTGTATGCAAAATATTTAGATTTCACTCTTTTTTTTTGTCTGCAATTTAGTCAGCATCTCTTGTGGGGAATCTTGGAACATTATCAGATACATTTATCAGGAAATGTGCAGATCTGTCTCCATTATATCCAGAGTAGGTGAGGTGTAGCAGGGATAATAATCATGCAATTAAATGTGCAGTTATTGTTGCCCACTGTTTTGAAACTGCTTTATTGATTTACCTTGAGCAGCTGGTGGCTATTGACTACAGCTTTCACCTGTACAGTATGTCATCATTTTTTAATTACGGAAAGAAGAAAAAATAAAACCAGAGACCTGAATATTACACTGTGCTCCTGTAGTTGATATAGTGGTTGATTCAATAGTAAAATCAATATCTATGAGTGTACTGAGTCTTACTTGTCTACCTTTTGGTTTTTATTTGTCTGTTGCACATTTATATGCACAAAGCATTTTTTACCATTAATAACTATACACAAAATCCCCAAATAAAAGTAAATTTTACTAAATTTTATATAAAATTAACTTTTTCAATTAATTATCCCCCCACCAATGATTTACACTATCTGTACACTGTTTACAGGTAACTTACTAATCCTTTCCCCGATATTTCATTTTGTACAAAAGTTTTTTTTAAAAAAACAGGTAAATACTTACTTTGATATACTGTAGAAATAGACTGCTTTCTTGTGGGAAGTTGTGCTCTTAACCTGTACCTACTAATAAGTTCTTGGAACTTTCTTTGTGTACTCCCAACACTGTTTATAGTGTACTTAACTGAACTACCTTTTATCGTTTTGTTTAATCTCATTTGCATGTGTTGAGGTGGAAATAAATTAATTTTTTAATAATTTATAGTCTCCTTTGTTTATAAAACAGTTTTGATGAACTTTTTACTGTTATTGTTCTCTAAGATTCACACACACATGTATGCATTCCATCTGCTAAGCTAGCCATTGATAGCAAGGTAGTATATCTTGGTTCCCACTTCTGTATTAGCCTTTTCTACATCAGTTTCTCACATTTTTTACCTTCCCCCAAAGTTTCAGATTTTATTCTGCTTATACCTAAACATAGGACACCTCAACCAGGATTCTACATTTCATTCACTCATAAATGAACTCTTGTGTACAACTTTTAATTTTAATTTTTTTCTTTTTCAGATAGAAGAGGAGAGTGAGTGCAATTCTGAATCTGATATAGAGTCTGTGGAGCTGACAGACATGGCGACTCAGACTGTGGACCCGCATGTGCACTCTGGCCATCTGATATATAGCCTGAAGATGCAACTACAGAAAAAGGAAACAGCAATGCACTCCTATCAGAAGGAGTATGATAACAACCTTGGAAAGATCCTTTCCAGTCTGCTGTTCCTCGAAGGACAGCTTCATCAAGAGCAGAAACGGATCTCTGGGATCATCAAGGAGAAAGACATGATCATTGAAAAACAAGAAGTGCAGATCAAGCACTTGTTCAACAAAAACAAGACTCTTCTCTCCTCACTGAATGAACTCCACCTGAGACTGGGAGCAAACGGGATAAACCAGGGACTACAGGAAAACTGTACAGTTCCTGTGGAACCATCCCCAAAGCCACCGCCACTGATGGTTATCCCCCCAAAAGACAGGTTCCGGAATTTGAAAGAGAGATTTGGTCGCCACAAAGGCAGTGTAGAGTTACGCAGCTTCCGTCTGACTAATCAAGATGGCCGAGACTTGTCCTTTCATAGCAGCATGGAGAACTTGTCACTGCGCCGGTCTGAAGACAAAATAAAAGATAGGGAACGCTGCAAAAGCATTGCTGGATATCCAAACTGGGAGAATTGGTCAATGCTTACATCAATATTGGAAAAGGTGTCAAGTGAAGGTGAGTCATGTGGCCTTAACGAAACCATTTCTTCAACAGAAGAACCTCAGAACAACCAGGTGACAATAACCCCAGATCTCCGGAAAGCAGAAGCAGAGCTCCAACCAGATAAAGATGTTGATCTTCAGGATGCCTCAAAATATTTACACTGGAAAAAAGAACCAGCTCATGAGCCGCCATCAAATTCATTCAGCCATGTTGAAAGCAATCCTTTTAAAAGTTTTAAGAATGCACTCAAACGAAAAGGGAGCAAACTGAAAAACAAAAAACGATCTTTTTCGCTCACACAAAACAACAATGGGGAATATTTTAAAGCATTAAAGCATAACGAAGGGCTGGACTGTTCATAGTCTGCTCTTGATTCTACTTGAGAACACGCCAATATTGGTCCTGAGAAGAAAGGACGTCATCTTTGCACAGTTCAGTTTGTTTCTAATCACAGCCATATTTAACTGATCAGGTTCCATAATGTGCTACATTTCATGCAAATTAGGGTCTGATAATTCTTCCTAGTAATTTTTTTACATTGATTGGATGATTAGAGTCAAGAGACTGGATAGGAAGAACAGACAGGAAAAGGAACACTTTGTTGTTGTTGTTGTTGTTGTTGTTGTTAGTGATTAACAAAATGTATGTATGAAAAGGGGCAGATAGCTGTTTTACTCATTCCTTGTTTTTCTATCTCATAAAGTTGAAAAAAAATATATATATATATATATATATATTTTGCAGTTGACACTTACAGATAAAATTAGGCTTGTGATTCATTCCCACCAAGTTTGCCTTACTAGAATTTTAAAAAGAACATGCATATGGTTAAATAAGATGCACAAGGAAAATGATTGATGCAGGGGAAATAATTATCAGTTTTTGTTTGGTTTTAATAGTTTAGTATAAGAAAAAAGAAAAAAAATCTTTTTTTCAAATAAGGGCAGAATAATAAAATTCTGCTTTTCGTATATTGAATTTAAGGACAAGTAAACCCTACCATTGCACAAGATTTTATTTTTTTTTTAATTGGTTAAATTTGTAACAAAATTGGGAATTAAGCTTATTTGATACTGCTCTCTAAAATTTTGTATTTAAACTTACATTAGTTCAAAGGTATGTACTGACATGTTGAAACTTAGTTTTTATAAAAACTAAGTAAAATGGGAATTCTTCTTAAGACTTAGTATTTTATAATAAAAAAACTTCTGTAATTAAAACAAGAATTAAATTAAAACTCAAATTTCCTATCCATAACTGTAAAAATGTGTTTTCAGTGTACTTTTAATTTTTGAACATGTGTAGATATTGGAGAGAAAATAAATACATTATTAGATGAAACACAGAACATCTCTAAGAAATCAGACTTCATAAACCTTTCCAAATTATTATTATTATTATCATTATTATTATATATCTTTGGAAAGCCTGTGGGTGGTGGAGTTTTTTTTTTTTAAATTTACATAAGCATGCTACAGGCAGATGATGTCTTGGATACTATTCATTTACTGATTTAGTAACCACAGCTTTCTTCTAAGCAGCGGCGTATCTAGGGTAAATGGCGCCCGGGGGCAAGCTCAAAATTTGCACCCCCCCCCAAGTAAAAAATCAACCTATTATTTATTACTTATGAGTTATAAGTAACTAAATCATTTCATTTTATTTTCTAATTTTGCCCAATATTATTACTGCTCCGTAATATCCAACCCACTAATTCCAAACCGTCCTTTTTATAGGACATACCGTAAAAAGCAATGAACAAATGAGTCGTTCTTGCAAGTATCATATAAAAATGCTTATACTGTCATGTACCTGTTAAGCAAAGGAATTATTCTTGTCAAATTTCGTTTATCTGCTGAAATGAAGTATGGATATTCCTAACTTTAAGCCCTCTAGAGCTAAATGGGTTAGGTTAGTTACTTCAAAAATCTATGAACTAAGAATTCTTAGACAGTAGTCCGATTTAACCCCTTTAAGGATTTTTTAAAGTTAACTTTATCCCAAGTACTAACTATTGGAAATACCATGAATGCATAATCTAAAAATACTCTTATGAATTGAAATGGAACAAAAGAGTAACAGAAAGTATTTACAAAGGGATCTTTCTAGCTTTCATTGATGCAAATTGATCGATTATGTCTTCAAAATCGGTTGTGTTTGTTTCTTCGCTTTCGATGCTGAGGAGGGCAAGGTCACGCAGGTGGCTTTGAGACATCGATGTCCGCAAATATGACAAACTTAGCTTGAGTTTGCTGAATGACCTTTCGAAGCTTGCATTTGAAACGGCTATAGTTAACATAATCTGAAGACCGATGCGCAAATTAGGAAAGACGCTATTATCTCCGTATTGAACAATAAATTTGAGGAGATGTTCTGGTCTTGATATTGAAACTTTGACGACAACGCCCGGCAGTCGATGATTTCTTCGAAGAGCTCCTCGCCGTCAATGTCAGCACTGCAATGATTAGCCAACAAAGCGCATTTTGATCGAAGCGCAACGTCGTCTGGAAGTGAGGGATAACAGAGAGTACGAACATTAAGGTGGAAACCAAACTTTGCGTCAATATCGTGTAAACGGGCGAATCTATGCTGCATTTCGGATTGAGCTGCATTATTCCTGTTTATTCATGCTTCAGTTGCACATAGCCTCAAAGCGCCCCCTCCTCCGTCAAAACAAGTCTAGGCATGCCTAGTGCATGCACCCCACATCCCTGGTTTTGCAAT
Organism: Nautilus pompilius; assembly: GCA_018389105.1. Lineage (NCBI taxonomy): Eukaryota > Metazoa > Mollusca > Cephalopoda > Nautilida > Nautilidae > Nautilus > Nautilus pompilius. Next base: position 1,707,726 of record JACATO010000348.1, on the reverse strand, counting down.
CTGTCATGCGCGAGAATGCGGGTGTTGTTTTCCAAATTTATAACAAAACAATCTTGCAATAATGTGGGCGTTCACCAGCTTGAATTTTTACGCCAACAATCTTGGTCAATTTTGCGCCCCCCTCAAAACGGCGCCTGGGGGAACATGCCCCCTCTAGTTACGCCACTGCTTCTAAGTGCATTTTATATGTGCATATCTTTCTCTCAGTAAAATATATTATATTTTCTTTTTAACTTACAATTTTTCATTCTGTCAGGTGATTTAGATGGGCTTTGTCCTGACCCTTTTAATGCTAGGATTGAAGTTGTTTATAAATAGGGACAGTGTGCCCTTTTTTCACCTCCACCACAGTGAAGAACACCAGACAGTTAACCAAGCCCGACAGCACCTCACCTAGTGTAGTTCATCATGGAATCAGATCGATTTGATCTTAGAATTTCAATAAATGTTGTGTATCTAGTTTTTCCCTTGAACTTTTTATATATTGGCAAAAAATGGATTTATATACAGAACTTTTGCCTGTGCCATTCATTCTAACTGGCAGAACTACAACAGGGATAGCTATTTTGAATTCTGAAAAAACAATATGATGTTTGAAAATTTATAACATCCAAGAAGATTAAAATGCCAAGCTCTATGATAAATGTCCAAGATATGATAAATTTTAGGTGATGAATAATTTGGCTGCTATGTTTTGCTTATTTATTTTTCAAAATTAAATTTAAGTATCGCAAATAACTTATTTCATTTTTTTTTTCTCCAGCTTCTAACTAAACATGAATCATAGCTGATGTTTTGCTACAGGACTCACTGCGGTATCTGTAACTGAGTTAGTACTTTCTCTTGCAAGTAGAATGGTGTGTTGTGTGTGCGTGTTTTCAGTATCTCAAGATAACGTAGTGGGATTTGAACCAGGAATCTCCCCAACTGAGCTCAGTTAGCAACTGAAGATTCCTGGTTCAAATCCCAGCATCAGCATCAGCTGTCTACGTTATCTTGACACGCTGAAAACACACATACAATGAATCATAGCTGTTTTTACACTTTTATTTCTGAGGTAAAGTTTAAAGGGATTATGTCTATGCTTTTGATGTTTTTGGAGGAAAATTCAGAAATCCTTAAGTATGCAGCTTTGTTGCAACAGTAATTATACACTGCTAAAGGGAGACAACCTTTTTTTTTTTGGTAATGTATGATTAAAGATTGTTTTTTTCATAAAGAATATCTCAGAATAGAGACACATCTCCAATAATTGTCTGTAATTAATACTAGAACACATGGTATCCATTGACAACTTCCCTGTATTTTTGTAAGACTGAAGAAAAAGCAAGCTGTCATCCAGTTCATTTTTCTCTAAAATAGTGTTCTAGCTGTAATTGTTTTATTTCAATTATCATTTTTGTATTCTCAAACTGTTTGTGTAGACCCAAGTTCTCCATTGATTTTCTCTTCTCCTCTGAACCTGCATACTGATCTCAGCGCATAAGGCATCCACCAGAGAGATTTCTACAGTATCCACTATAAGTTCTTGACACTTTCTTTCAATATTAGCTTTCATGTTGTCTTCATCCAAACTAGTAAGGACTTTGGTTTGTTAGCTTGCAGTGGGTATTGCTACTAATAAAGACGTTCAAATATTACCACCCGTTTCCTGATGATGTTTGTAGTTGTAAAACAATAAAAATACTTTTTCTTTTATTGCGCAGACTAATATGCACAGCATGCCTTAAAACCCTAAAAGTTAGAACTATATTTGAGCAAAAAAATGTTGCTGTTGGTTGCCAAAATAAGAAGAATTTTTTTATTCTTAGAAAATGTAAATTTAAATATTCCCGAATCCTTGTTTGAATACCAAGAGATGGCATAGTAAGTTTATATAGGTATTAAAGACAAGAAAATGAAAATAATTTGTATAAAGAATGTATATATACATATTAATTTCCTGCTTGTATAGGTTTCTATTTTTCAATGTTATTAATAACATTTTATCTGTAATCTTTTTTTGCATTGTTAATAAGCCAGTGAGTAGTTTGACAGTTTAAGAAAAATAAACCTGAATAGAATAGATGTGCAATCCAATCAGCCATAGCTGCCATAATGCAAACATTTATTAACAGATCGGCCAGGAAGCCACACAGGTGGAAAAAATCTAGAGACATCATGAAACTGTTTCTAGGGGTTGGAGAAATTGTTGTTTTTGGTGAGAATGGTATTGACTCCAAAACCAGAACAGACGATTCTCTGCACAATTTCTATTATTATTTTCATGCCTGATAATACTTTAACACCTTGAATTTACTTTTTAGCGTTTCTCAGGTAATGATATTGCAATTAGGTTTACGGTTTGATGTCTATATTTCTACCATGACTGTAGCATTGCATGGCACTAAACAAAAAAAAAATACTTGGTAATTTTCAACTTAAAAAAAACAAACAAACATAGATTAGTCTTGGGTTAAATTAATGCCACTGATTTTTCTGTCTCTGTTCAAGGGTATTAATTGCTACCACCTGTAAAATTGACTACTTGGGGCAACATCTGGACCATGTCCTTAACTGCTGACCTTTGAGGTCTTAGATATTGGAGGTTGTTATTGTACAATCAGTGAATTATGAGCTGGAGCTGTGTAGCTGTCACTAGTGTAAAGTTTCCAAATGAATTAAGTATCTTCCATTTAGTAGTTGGATTAATTATTAATATTAATTTCTGGCAGAATGTTCCATGTACCAGTGGAAATCTGTATTTAAATGCCAAACTCTCATAATTTCAAAATGAAACATTTAATAAAAACTCTAGTTAATTTTATAGTTTTTACAAGGACATACAAATATGGGAATGGCAGGCATTCAGACTTATCATTTTTGGTTTCTCCTACCAAGAGAAACCATGTAAAGAAGAGGAACACAATCTTTAACAAAGATCGATCATCAATAAACAATTTTTGAATGAGAATTTGAAGAAAATGTATTTTCTCAAATCTTAATGTTTTATTGTCATTAGTAATGTTTGTTTGAATTTTCATCTTTGAAAAAATAATTTTTAATTTATACAAACTATCAATGTTTTTAAGATAAGTTATTAAGGATTTTAGAGCTTAAAATTGGTATATTTCTTGTGTGTTTATTAAAAAGGTGAAGAACTGTTAAATCAGCTGGTGGGTATCTACAATGGAATCTCAGTTACTATTAAGTTCCAGATACTTTTTTTTAAAGAATAACCTGTAAAATATCTTTTGTACAATCATTACTGTAAATCTGTCTTATCTCCTGCTGATTTTTCTTTTCCCCTCTAGAAGAGGCAGGAATATAAAAATTCTGAAAAATGCATCAGCATATTTATAAGGGATCTCATATATCTGGAACTATTTGCTGGGAGGACAGACTTTGTCACATTTGTCTTTAGACTTGTCAAAATATTTCCAGCACTGGCCTCCTGAAATATTTTGGTTGTACAGCTTTTAAGAAAACCCACCCTAGCAGGCCAAGGCTGTCACACCGTCCAGTGTGACAAGTAATTTGTTGAGTTAAACTGTTTAAAATGAAAATTTCATTTTAAATTTTTTTTTGCTCCAGAAATGTTGTCAGAGAGCTATTGTACAGGTATGTAGTTTAAGTTTGCAGCAGTAGAATCCCATGTGATTGCACCATTTACTTTGGAATCTAGTAATTCAAGGATAGTCTCTGGTGACCAATGTTTTTTTTTTTTTTTAAATGCCATTTTTTATTTTCTTTTCTTTGATTGCCTGTTCAGCGTGAGCGGCATCTTTACAGGTTTGCATGACATGTAGGAGACTAAACCACAGCCATCAGCATAGCAGGAGGAAGTGCGGCCACCCACTGCCAAGATTATTCTGTTGTTAGTTTAAAGTTATGATCTTTCCCACAAGATTGATGATGGGTTCTTTTTGTTGATACTATAAGAAATCTGATTGAGAGAGAGAGAATTTTTTTGTTTTTTTAAAACAAAGAGAAGTGTCAGATGGTATCGGTAATTTTCATACCGTTTTTGAAACAAAACAAAAATAAAATGAATTGTGAATATGAGAAATTTGGATTCACCACATCTTTCCTCCCATCGAAATGCACCTTACCACTGAAAGCAACATCTGGCTGCTGTTTGACTGGCCATCAGAGATGATGTCAGGGTTAAGGCAGCTTGGATAACCATTGGTGAAGTGTTGGAGCTGCTTCCCAATACAGCTGTCATGATCTGATGTTTAAGCGCTCAGTGGAGCTATTGATTGTTATGACCCTATAGTCTGCCATGCAAGGTCTAAGGTGGATTAAGCTTCTATGCCAATCCTGAGTAAAAGTGGTTTGCCTGAATGTGAAAAGTCATCAGTGATGGTTGGTTCAATAAATAGTCGACACACAGAGACACTATTGAGAGTCAGTGACTGAGGGACATATACCAGCTTCAAGTTTTCTTGTGGCTGTCATTTTAACACAATCTAAAATTTGTTTCTTTTGGAGTTGAGTAGATCATTATTTTAACCCACCTTAGAGAAGTGAGAATAAATCTGTGCTGTGCCAACATTTATTTCAATCATTAATATTTCATTATACAATTTCTTGAACAGATTTATATTTCTAATGCTAATTACAATCACAGGACAGTGTGGTAGTCTAGTGGTTAGACTGCTAGGGTAAAGGGTTCAAATTTTCTTTTTTGGGGAAACAGTTCGGTGCGCCTTTCTAGCATGCTTTATTTTCACTCTTTACCAGCCGGTCACAAGCCAGCCCCACGTAGCACAGGATTGGCAACACTTCGTAACAGACAGCTATGGCACTACGCTCCTTTACCGAGGTGGTTTACCTTATAGATGTTTATGTAGACCAAAAGAAGAAGAAGAAAAAAATAATCACAAACTGCATAGGAAGTATTTACCTGTAACGATGGCAGACGCGTATATAATATCCAGGGACGTTCAAATGAAACCCATCTGGAATAGCATCGCTGTAGTTGTGTTAGGTTGGGTTTTCTTTTATATTTGCTGCAAACTTCAAACTATTGCTGTTATTAAATTGGTTTTATAAATCCCAGGGTTTCTGAAAGTTTTTCTCTCTGATTAAAAAAAAAAAAAGAAATATCGTATGTGTTCTGGACAGATGATGGGTGGTTTACTTCTATTGCTGGGAGGTCCATCTTCTGAATACGCGGTTTTTACCAGTTGGGCATTACTTGTATATCTGCTTGTCGCAACTGTTTTTTTTTTAAGTGGAGTATTTCCACAAAACAACATTAATAAAAATTATTTATTCATTTGTCTCACCATTTGTTTGCATTCTATTTTGCTTACTAAATAATTTTTAAAAAGGCATCTACAGTGACCAGTGAAACCCTGCTTCAGTGTTGAGATGGTTCTCCGAGCTATTTACTAATAAATAGGTTTTTCTTTTTCAATTTGCTCTTTATTATTGTTAGATGTCTGTAAAACTGTTCAGCCGCAGACCACCATTTTCCAAGTGTTAAGTTGTCCGCATTAGAATCACGACTCTGAAATAAGTTTCTATCTACTGATAAAATTAAGAAAATGTTTTGCCACAAGGTAATGCTATGGAAGCTGACAAAATTCCGAAAGAGAGAAACACTCAGATTTTTGGATGCTACAGCTGCAGTAATTTTAAAAGATGAGCAGATCCATCTTGTGTTTAGTACAATACTTGATGCTGTGGGAATGTTTTTTTTTTGTTTTTTTTTTAAATTATCAGTGGGTTAGAAACCTGTTTCTAATGGAGTATGCTATGTCAACTGTTTCAAAGAAGCGATAGGAGTGACAATGATTACCCAACATAAACACACAGCAAAGAAGCGTAAGACTGAAAAGTCAATGAACCTTTCATTTGTTTGATTTTTATCTCCATTTTATCTTTCTTTTTTCTTAAATTATGAAATGATAGTTTGATTATTTCACAAGGAAGTTCATAGGATGGTTATTACTGTTGATCTCTTGCTTTTCAACTACACACCAGGTGCTTTTGATGGACTCAGTTGTGCACTATCCTTCAACAGGTTTTGGTCCATTATTCGCAGGACTCTCAGGATAATGGGTCTAGCAGGGATGATCAGTCCAGTTTAAGCCATAGCCACCTTGATGTCCTTTTTATGCACTGGAAATCAAAGGTTTTTACTTGAAAAATACCCATAAAAATTGTAGTTGACTTACACACTACGTATTATGAAACGACATTGTGCCATTTCTCATCAATCAAACAAATGCAACTTTTTGAGGAGTTCAGATGTTACTGTTTATGAATAAACAAGGTAAAATAATCAAAACACTGCCATAAATATGATTAAATGATGCATTATTAGATTATCAATTGTTTTTATAGTTTACAACTTCAAAAAATGTTCAATGATTGCACAGACAGCCAAAAAATTTCAACAACAAAAATGAAACATACAATTTTAACATTTTGTTCACACTGATTACCAAATGAAAATATCTGATATTACAAAATAAATCTTCAAAAGGATGAAGATTGCACGAGACAATAATGGCCATCGATACAAGCTAGCTTAACACTGAATCTTTCAACCACAAAAACAAAAGGTATTAAAAATTTTCGAAAATTTGTTATTGTTATGGAGTTTAGATTTTTTTAATTTAAGGAGAAACACTGTAGGCTGTAATGTATTTAACCCATTCAATACTGAACACTACAGATGTACATTGTGCATCATTTAATGTTTTAGTGAGTGGTTGGGATGATCTTGCAATTTAAGTAACTGTTATGACAACGTATAAAGAAACATAATCTGAGACAGGAAAATGAAAATTTCCTAGCAAAGCGATATAAAGAATTGAACATTGGAAAAAATATTGTGCGTGATGAACAAATGAATAAGTAACAAAGACCATGTTTTGTTTTTTTTTTAAATTTATGCAGTAGAAAAAAGGTTGGCACAGCTTGAATTTCTCTGGTAGTTTTCAAACAAATCAATGGATTAATGTGGACAGGAACAATATTGTCCTCCACATCCAACAGATATTCCAAAGAGGGAGAACCATGTTATTTTGGAACAGTATTAACTATTTTGTGCTTACAGTGGAATTAATTAAAAATTTTATAAATACATTTTTTAAAATAATACACAAAGGGAGGGGTATTATGATGCAATGACAAAAAATTACCTTGTTTGAAACAAAAAGTACATTTAAAAAATCTTAAATGCAGCAGGCATAACAGGCATCCTTGAATTGTATCAATTATATATTTTGCATAAACTTTAAATTGTAAGAGTTAAAAATAATCAATAATCTGTAGCTTAAACTCTGAAGGTAATGGCGGGGAAAGGCCTCCAAAATGCTGGTTCATTAATTAGTAAAGCCAAATCTAGCCCTCCAGTTTTGTTAGTCAGATTTTGAAGCCTTATTGCAGAAATAAAACAACAAAACATTTTATTTCTTATGATCTTCAATAAAAGTTTTAGTTATTATTTATTTATTTTGCTTATTTTTCCAGCTGCAATATTGAGTTTTAAAAGCTGGTGTATTTTAGATGAGTTTATCATCTCCTTTGTTGAAGTCACATAAAAGAAAAAGGAATCGCTGGGGATACTTCAGCAGAAGATCAAACTAGTGTACACCTGGTCAGGACAGTAACTGTCTTCTTCTTTTTTTACTTATTTAAAATACTGTTACACCAATAAACTCACTAAAGGTTAGCCACAGGCTGACAAGCCAGAAATTGAATAAACTTCAACTCATGATGATTAATGGGGATAATGTTAATTTGTATTGGTAAATATTTTTATCTTCTCAGGTGTTAGTATATTCACTGATGGATTCCAGAATAAAAATTCTATTAGCTGATATTAAATAAATCTGACACAAGTATCCTGTTCTTATGTGTAACTATGCAGACGAGAAAAAAATTTTTTTAGATTTTGAAGTAGTAATAATTTTTAAAGTTAAACTTAAGTAATTAAATATCCTGTCAAGGAAGGAACAAAACTTTTAAGAATACTTTCAAATCTTCTCATTATGTAAAAGTTTTTTTTTATTATTATTAATATTTGCATTAATAAAATATATCCACAAAATTAAGTATTAGTATTACCTTTAATAATATAGGATATTAATATTTAAGATATGAAAAATACATAATAACGATCTTCCCTAGTATTCCTCTCTTTTTACCCTTTTAGTTCCTATCTGTCTACGTTATCTTTTGTTTCTCCTATATTATTCATCCATTTATTCTTTGTCTTTCTTTCTCACCTTAGGTCATTTATTTTAGACAATAGTCAGGACTCGCTTGTATTGTTTTTGTTTAAAGTAGTCTCCCTTGGATTCTTTAACGCTGTCTTGGATTACGAGAAGAATTTTGAATAAACAGTTATCAAAGAAAAAAGAAACACTGTACTAAATAAACGGTAAGAACGTTTACAAACAGCTATCTTTTAAAATTCAGATATTTTTTTCTTTCAGTTTAAGGCGGATGAGAATTTTAAACGTAAAATTAGAGGCAAACGTTTTTCATTCCTCGAATGTTACGGCGAGTCGGTTTTAAACTGTTACTGGGGATAGTTTTTCGTAATACACCGTACGGCCCGAGGCTGGCGGTGTTTGATGGGAATACAGTAGCAGTAAGCAGGTATGGTGATACTTACTGGCCAGGCTTATTTTCTAAATCATTCCTGTGTTTATTATTTTTTTTTGTTTTGTAAAACGAGTCAGGGTGGAGTTCAAATCACGAGAAGGAAAAACCTTAGTTGTTGTTGTTGTTTTTCAGTTGGTGATCACGTATTGCGCGAACTGTGAATGAACCAATAACAGAGAGGATTAAAGATAAAAACCGTAGAAAGCGATCCGATTTAATTAATTTATTACCCTGAATATTGTCAAAATACTTGATATTAAAAAAAAAAAAGAAATGCGGTTAACAAAAAGTCTTATTTTATCTCGTTTTTGTTTGTCAATTAATAATATGCAGTTTACTTTAGACATCGCGGTACTATTCCTTTTTGTCAGAATTTCGACTGGTTAAAAGATCTTAATATGGTTATCAAAAATATGTAAGGTAAAAAATTAAGAAATATTTGTTTCTTATAATTGTATTTATATGAGTTTGGGAACTAATGAAGCAATTTTCGACTCATCCAATCGATCACTTTGACATAATATGAGAAAGAGAGAGAAGGGAGAGAGAGAGCTTAAATTGCATAAATGGAGTAGGCGTCCACGAATTCGGTGTTTTTACTCATTTTCTTGAAGTCACATTATTTTCTCTGATATCAAATCTATATGTAGCTCTTTTTTTCCTTAGATCGTTTTAATATACTAGTTTTCTGTAAGGTAAAGTTGCCTGTAATAAAAATAGAAATAACTAATAAAATTACAAATTTACTGACATGCCAATGTAGTTGTTTTAATTTTATAATTGCAGCTAACTGAAAATGTCTGGACTTGAGGAATTAGGCATATCAGGTGGTGACTTTCTGAGAGAAGCTCTCACAAACTGCTCAGATCCACTGGCAGCTATAGAAGAGTTTCAGGCAGAGAATGGCATCCTCCTTCCATCTCTGCAACCAGCTCTACCTTTCCTGGATTTGCATGGTGTGAAAAGACTTGATTTCCACCAGTCTGTAATGGAAGAGCTGCGTGAAAAGTTGCTGCAAAAAATTGCTGATCTGGCAAGCAGTAACGATGAGGGTCGGTACAAAAAACTTGAGGGACTTCTAAAAAAATGCTATCCTGCTTTGAGGGTTAAGTCACTACGGCCAGTGGTGATGTGCATTCTCAAGCACTTGCCGCAGATCAAGGATGAGCACCTAACCCAGATTATGGAGAACAAAGAACTGTATGCCGAAGCTTCCACAGAAGTAAAACGGCAGATTTGGCAGGAGAACCAGTCACTGTTTGGTGATGAAGCTTCTCCTCTTCTAAGCCAATACATCAAAGAGAAGGAAGAGTTACTGCTAAACCACGAGAACAGCAACCTAACATTTTTTCTGCCCTCACCCAGGGTGAGACGGCAGGGTGAAGTTGTCCAAAAACTGGTCACTATGGTTGGCCGGAACCTCAAGCTCTATGATATGGTTCTCCAGTTTTTGCGAACATTGTTTTTGCGCACTAGAATCGCACATTACTGTACCCTGAGGGCAGAGTTGCTAATGGCTCTGCATGACTTAGAGATACATGAGATATGTGCTGTTGACCCATGCCACAAGTTTACATGGTGCATTGATGCATGTATCCGAGAACGCTTTGTAGATACAAAAAGAGCTAGAGAGTTGCAAGGATTTCTGGATGGCATTAAGCGCAATCAGGAACAGGTACTGGGGTATGTGTTTAAACTTTTAGTTTTCTCATAAGAACTCTTTGATATAATTATTTAAGACAGACTGAAAGCCTAACAGGATCTACATTAGATAGTGGGATCAGTGTTTAGTTCAGACCTGCAAGATAAAATGATCACACCTTTCAGCATCCTCTTCTTTTCAGAACTACTTACATATAAGTAACATCAAAAATGGTTTTCATTTGTGTTAATTTACAAAAGATATGTTACTTTCCTTTATTTATAAAAGCTTTATATAAAAATTTCCCAGAACACAGGTATGGAGAGCTTCTGGTTGGTTCTCAGACATTGATGATACTTTGTGAAAACTTTTGTTGAGTCACTTACAAATGGCATAATTTCTTTAATATAACTCACTTGCTTTTTCTTATGAATTGTAAGTAATGTATTTGTTTGTTTTGTTTATTTTTTTTTCAAAATATGATACACACTGACAGCCATAATTGTAGACTTTAAAGCTTTGTGTGATAAAAGTTTGTAAATAAATACTTTTGTTACTTGGAGGGTTTTATAACAGTGATATGCTTGTATATACACACACACATACTACCTGCCATATTAATTTGGCCATTTTCATGAATAGTATTTGCCCAAAATTTATATATTCCAGTGCGCACTATTATATGGCCAAAGCTAGGTGGATCCCATGGGATTTCTCTATTTACCTGAAGTCAAGTGTGGCCAGATTCAGTGACAGATTACCAAATATCTCAGCATTTCTCATGGATTTGTATCTATTATTTTCTCAAATGTCACTGCTGTGATAAAGTGACACCATGGCAAGAACATACCATTGCCACATCTGCACTCACTGCCAAGATTCTCTTGCTGACATTACCCATGCAACAAAAATGAGCCAAAGAACAGTCAAACATTATCTCTGCTGACATGGTTGCAGGGGGTGTGTAAGATGTAAAATAATCCTTTTTTCCAGTAGTGATTAAATGCTTCTAAAGTTCTGCTCACAGGATGTCTGGCAAGACCTTTAAATATTGGTGGTGTGTACTCACAGGCTTCAGCAGTTCACATCTGGAGGCCATACCTGAGTTTGAAGAAGATCTAACAAAAACTTCATCTTTAATGTCTTCAGCCCAGAAACATATGGAGGCAGTAGTGTAGGTTACAATTTGGCATGATAAAAAGACAATTGGTGTTTGTCAAAGAACATCTTAATCATGTTGGATACATTACCATTTTAAAGACACATACCAACAAGGCAAACTGAGATTTGATGCTTATATTCTTCAAGAAGATGGTACTACATCACTGCATCTCTTGTATGACCATAGTCTAGAAAACAAATCAAGGCATTTAGCTTCTTGGGGTACTCAAAGAAGAAGCAAAAAGTGTTACAAAGTTTTGTTGATTCAATGCCAAACAGGATAGAGGTTCTTTGTCTTGCAAAAGGTGGCTAAACCAAGTACTAACAAAAAGGATTTCATTCTATTGCTTGTCTTTATTTCCTGTTTTCCATAACAAATTATCATATTGTAAGGACAACAGGTTGCCAAATTATTATGTTAGGACACTATATATAAACTAATTCATTGGAGTTCTCAATTATGGCTGCTAGGTTGTATTTGAATGAAAAATTTATTTAGGTATTTTCCACTACTTTGCTAGTTAATGAATGCTTATATTCTCCCTGCATTAATATTGTTTTTAAATGTTTGTAGGGTAGCAGAAATTATGTAGCAACTTCATGAAATGTCAGAGTAATTCTAAAGTCATTGAGATGAAATTTCAATAGTAAAATAAAATGAAATGTAAAAAAAAACAGTCTAAAAGGAATCCACTAAAGAAAACAAATTTGAAAGGAGGAAAAAATAGAATGAAGTGCCTGAAGCTTTTAAACTAACTTCAACATGATCATTATCAGTTTATTAATATATACATGTAATTAGCCTAAAGCTGTTTATTTATTACAAGAATATTTGTCTTTATTGCAATAAAGTATTCAGAAAATTCATATTTTGCAGAATTTTGAAGATAGCACAAGTGAGACCAAACATTTTTGGGTATTTAGAATTGTCAGAATCTGATTCCCATAACATTTTTTAATCTTTAGTCATTACTTAGTATTAACAATCTCTGACTATTTAGTGATTTTTGTTTTTTTTTTTTTAAATTTAATTTTATCTAACCATACTGGTATGATTAGTTGTACACCACTTTTTATATTTTATAAGACTACTTAGCGATAACATTATCTTAGATTTTTGCTTTGACTATGATATAATATTCTTTCCCTTAAAAATGTATATATATAATTATCTGTTTTACTTCAGTGATCTCTCGATGATCCTCTGTGACCCCTATGCAGTTCACACTATTTCTCTCTCAACAGTGAAGGCTTTGCAACATTGCGCCAACTTCGAAATTTTTCCAAGGGTAAGTGATGAACTCTGTCTCTCCTAACCTATTGTGCTACTCACCATTTATTGTCAACTGCTTTCAGCTCGGAGTTGACTCTAAAATCTGCGCCCTTTTTGTTCTCCCTTCAATGGGATTTCTAGAGTCCCTCACCCAAGCATGTGTGTGTTTTTCAAAAGACAATACTCCTTTATTACAGTAACACGGTGTACATGTTAAACTTTTCCCACTGAACTGTTAGCATACAGGGTGCTGGTCCGGTGGTGGCTCAGCGGACTGCTAAAGTCAGGGGCTCTTATTTTTCCCATGCACCACTTCATCTGGCCACGTTGGTTTCCTTTATTCACTCCAATTTTTTTTCCAACATCTGAAACCTGAAGCGTTTTGGTAGGGCTTGTCTGCACCCTGATCTCTGCCTGTCACTGGAGCATCTGGATGGTGCAACACAATGCATCAGTATAAACGATCAATGTGTGCATTTCGTTGTTGAAAGCGCACCATCTGCAGGGCCATCTTTGTTTGAAGACAACAACAACAGCATTTAATAAACCACTGAAAAACAGCAGTTCTGTTGATTTAAAAATCATTTTTACAGCAAAGGAAAGTAAAACATGAAATATAGAAAAAAAGGTTTACCTGTGTCAGTTTTTTTTGTTATTCTTCTGTTTAGCACACTTTGAAATGTAGGTATTTTGGTAAGAATTTTACTTAATTTACAGGAATAAAATTAATTGTTGTTTGTTTTTTTAAAACATGTATTTGTGTAAGATTGTAGTACGTGAAAAGTAACTTAATTTATTATTGAATTTCCATTTTCTTCTGTCTTCCATTCAACTGTAAAAGATCAGCATATAATTTCTAAAACTGGTTCGTCCCCAGTCTTTATTATCCTAATTACAAATTTTTGGCAAAAATTTATGAACTAATTTATAAACTGTTAAACTGTCATAGAATCTGTGGCTTGTATGTACTAAACTATGCTAATAAGGTCTCCACAATAATAATAATAATAATAATATAATAATAATAATAATAATAATAATAATAATAATAATAATAATAATAATAATGGTTTGTTTTAATTACAAAAGTCAAATGAAAGAAAAAAATTTTTTTTCATGTTGGAGAAAATATAACAACATTAATTTTAAATTTTTACTTAAATTTTTGTAAGCCAAAGAATAAGAAACAGAAACCAAATGAAATGCAACAGTTTGACAAATGTTTTAATTTCCACATTTCTTCAAAATTCTGTAGGACAATGTTGACCTTATTCTCCTAGTGAGGCTCCTGGCACTTGGTCTGAAAGCATGGGACATGATTGACAGCCAAACATTCAAGGAATCCAAGCTGGTAGGTGGTCATACATTTTTCTAGCATTATTTGCTAATTAAAGCAACAGGTGATTACTACAGTAGAAACAAAGATAGTGCCATTGTAATATCCATTTTATATAGGTTTTCTGATTAGGAAAGTATACCAAGGGACCTAATTAAATCTAAGCTATTTTTAGTTTGTTTTCTTTTTTTAATTTAAAAGTTACAGAATTGTAATTTGGTCAGTGTAACTGTAGTCAAGGACTGTCACTGTTAAATACTTTTACCACGATGTAAACCTCTGTGTATACTTTAGCTATTTGCATTTCTGTTATTTTGTTTGTTTCAGGAACCAGTTCTGTTTATCAGATTCCTTCCTGTGGTAGTGGGCTTTCTGGTAGATGACCAGTTGCGCAGTGTTTCAGCAAAACTAAATGATGAACCTGTTCCATTTCATCTTCCTACAGACAGCTTCACCACTCAGCTAAAGGAAACAGCTATCGGAAGCTTGATTTTACTGTACTACACTTTCCAGGTGACCAGGTACAAAGATCGCACTGCCATCTGCCAGGTGTTTCCTGCACTGGTTCACTGTGAAGAGGAGCGAGCTTTCAAGGACACGTTTCTCCACTCACTTGTGTCCTACTTAATACAGATGTCAGAGGAGTTTGCCCAAGAGGATTTTTGTATGGCTGTGTTTGATGAATTTCTGTTGGTAAGATATTTATGATGCTGTTAAAATTTATTTTTAACTATTTATTATTTCTATTTTTGAAAATTCAAAATTTTAATTGTATTAGGTTGTTACAGAAGTTTTGTCAGTTTTTTAACCTCAACAACGAGACTTCATATCGTTGCTAAATGTGAAGTTTATCAATCTAAGTAAGTTCCATCACAATCAGTACACTTCTGCCAACAAGTTACAAGAGTATTTATACCATTTTGAAAAAAAAAGTGTGGATTTCTGGAGTCGATAAACTGTTGGAAGGCAGTTTCAATTGCTGCTTGGTTGGAGACAGATTTCATACAGAGGAAACTGTTGAGGTGTTTGAAAAGGTGATAGTCTGTGGGAGAAAGGTCTGGCAAATAGGCTGGGTGAGGGAGAACTTCGTGCCCCAACATGTTCAGTTTTTGAAGAGTCACTTTTGCAACACAAGGACGAGCACTGTCATGGAGCAGGATTGGGTCTCTTCGATTCACCAATGCCGGCTGTTGTTGGGAGAGTTTCTGATGAACAACGTTTAATTCACAACAGTACCTTTCAGCTGTGATGGTTTCACCAGGTTGCAAGAAGTTATAGCGGATGACAACAGTTTTAGTCCACCAGACAGTAACCATGACCTTCTTTGGGTGGAGGCTGAGTTTTGGAATGTGGTTAGGTGCCTCATCTCTGTTGAGCCACTGTGCTGATCATTTGCAATTGTCATAAAGGATCCATCTTTCATCACACGTAATGATTTGGTCAAGAAATGGATCGTGTTTGTTTCTTATGACAAGCGAAACGCAGATCTCCAATCGATGATTTTTTTGTTGTTCATTCAACTCGTGAGGCACCCACTTGTCAAGCCTTTCCACCACGCCGATTGCATCAAGATGCCGGGAAACAGTTGCGGTGCTTACGTCAAGCTCTCCAGCAATTTCTCGCACTGTTTTTCTTGTGTCAGCTTCAACAGAGGCTTTCAGACGGTCGTCATCACATCTGGAAGGACGTCCACTACATTCCTCATCTTCCAGGCTCATATCTCCTGATCGAAACTTTACAAACCATCGCTGTACTGTCTGCTCATTTGTTGTATCCTCGCCCCATGCTTGCTTAATGTAAAGAGTTGCCTCACTCGCTTTGTGGCCTAGTTTGAACTCATGAAGCAAAATGGCACAGAAATCTTTTCTATCCATGCTTCTCTCAGAACCCTGAAACAAATATCCATTTTATGATTTTTAGAAAGGTGGGTTTAGCATAATGTATGCCAAAGCACCGATATACAAAACGGTATATAACTTATCTACATACACCTTCACAAGCATGCAAAAAGTGAGCCCCAAATTAACATAATATAAAAACCGACAGAATTTTTGTAATGACCTAATATTATTATTATTATTATTATTATTATCACTCTAGTCTTGATATATTTATTGAACAAAAATAATTGCAATGCTTAGTCATTAGAATGTTACTAGTTTTGAAGAATTTACAAACATATCTTCCCTTTACTAAATTTTACAACTGAAATATATATATATATAGTCTGCAAATAAAGCTGTTGTTAAGCCTCACCTAGTGAAATGAAAAGTATTTTATTGTGAAAACGTTTCTTATATTTAAATAAATGTTCAATCAGATGATTTAACCATTGCAGCAATGCTTTCAGTAGTTGCTAAAGAACCAGCAGAACATGTGATACCCTCAGTAAGAAGGCCAGTTTAGTTGAGTTTTCCAATTTGAAATCTGTTATTCAGATATCATCATCACTGACTAGAGCAGTTTTGGGGCACTCTTGTTTCAGCTCAAACAGGCTGTGATACTGACTGGAGGCCCACAGATTTGTCATAGACAATTCAAAAATACTGTGTGTTTAGGTCTGGAGACATAGGAGGGGATGGCTGCAACAGTGCTGTCACTAATATCCAGTTCATAGTCTTAGCCTGGGAATTATTTTATCCTGCAACCATGCTGTTGAGTGTCAATGAACAAGCTGTATTATTATTATTAACAGTAATCTTGCTGGTGTTATCAGGCATAGGAGGCATCACTATTTCGTGCGATCATCTTTCGTCACATCGACATCCATAGGTACTTGATAGCTTATCTGTTATGGTAGACCATGCAGCTGAACAATGATCTTCCTTTTCTTTTTGATAATACCCCTAAATCTGTCCTCAGTCAAGTGTGCCTGGGATGAAGCTGAGTGCTGACTATGTCATCTACTTTCTCATCAAACCATCGATCAATCGCATCAACAACTTCAGGGAATGGCGTATCCAATAAGACGTTAAATCATCAGTTTAGTCACAGGTCAAGGAAGAGAGTTCTCTAAAATTTTATTTGCTTCTTGTTATCAAATGCCCAATAAATATTTGCATCAAGAGTCTGAATGAAGTTTAGTTTTTTTGCCTATAATAAAGCAATCAAAGAAACTACATATGTGTTGAATATATTTATAAATGTAAACTCACATAGTGAACATCTATGTGCACTTACTTACATAGGACTTGCCCTTCAAGCAAACAGAGCCTCTTTATTTGTATTAATTATTTCTCTAAACAAATTTTACATATTATTTTCACACTTAGCCAAAAGTTTTGCATCACCCTAGATCTGCAATAACAAAATCTATCTTCAAATCATGGTCATGAAGCTCAGGATGACCACTTCTACATGTCTAGTGTTGAATGCTTTAACTGAGTAATATTTGTTGTCACGGTTTTATAAGGTCTCTTCAGAAATCATACATTCACTTGTTAGATTGTAAATAGTCACATTTTTCAATTTTAGTCAATTTTTATTAAGTATGTGGAAAACTACAAAGCAGTACACACTTCAATACGTTAATGTAATATTATTATGCAAATTCAGCAGGTTTAATACTATTTTATTAAGCAAAATTAGAAACTTTTTGGGTAGTGCAAAACTTTTGGCCAGACTGTATATTCAGCAATGCATGCTTAATGTTTTGAAATGTTATGGGAGGAAAAAGCTTTTGGTATTGAATTTATAATAAATTAAATCCACTTCTGAAGATGTTTGTATTTTTAGAATAAGAAAATCTTTGCAGAAGTTCATGGGCCATAACACTACCAATTCATATTTGCATTCCTGCTAGTGTTAAGTTGACAATGCCTATAAATTTTAAATGTTTTTGTTTTGCTTCCTGATTAATGCTTAAAAATTCCTTTTTCATTACCAGCTGTAATTAACTCACTCGCATTCTTGTCTTCTCTGTAGCCTGGAATATCAAGAGAGAATGTGGTGCGTCATATTTTGCGTCTCTTATGGTATATCCATCCCCGTCTTCTTGCTAGTAGATTGAAATCTGTCATGACCGCTGTTGCACCAAACAGAGAAGTAAGTTATTAACTTCTGCGACCTTTAGTTGGTAGCTCAGAGTGAACAAATGTTTTATTGAGTGCGTGGAGATTTTTTTAATTTAAGATTTAGATTTTATTAATCCTTTCCAGCAAAACCTCAGTAAACCCATTCTTCTTAATCAACTACTTGTTTATTTTGTTCTGTTTAAGTTATGAGACTTCATTTTTGTATCCAGAAAATTGATCAAAATTGAAATAAGTTTTTTTCAAATATGAAATCTCTCCTTTTTTAAATATTTTGTTTCTTTTTTGGGGATTTTTTAAAAATAATGTATTGCCACCCATGCTCCAGTAAATGCCCATCCCCCCACTTCAGCCTCATAAAGCTATAAAAAGCATCCACTTGTTTGCATTCATAAATACTCCAAATAAATGCCACACCCTTCTTTAGGAATATCAACTGTTGAAGAATTTGCTTTATAGACATGATGATCTTTGATCATTGCATTCACAGGTCCTTTTCACCTTTGAAGCATCTGCGCCAGTGATCTCTTATTGTTTGTTGATGTATCTCCCTACCTGCATACTTACATTGTGCCCCTATAGCATTCAAGGAATATTGCATTGTTTGAGAATATTTTTAAAAGTGCTGCTTGCATGTGATTGTTGCACTGCTGATTACGCAACAGACTATTTAGGTGGTGCATGTGTGGTGACTGATCACATCAGATCATTATTTGCTGTACTTTTATCATATTAGGTTTTTCTACTATAAGAACAATTCTTCCTTATTCCCTTATTCATTTGAAATTCTTATCGCAAAAATGTATTGTGATGTAGAATATTTAGAATAAGAGTTACAGTGCCAAAGACAGCAAACTATGCAAGATCTACAACAATTACTGAAGTGGAAAGAAACTTGGTGTGTAAAGGAAAAGAATTTGATAGTGGATACAACAAATTGATAAGGGAAAATTGATTATGGACCCTCCCAAGACTGGAAATGAATTGCCTGGGTTAATCAAAAACTGAGAGATGCCGAAATAGATCAACAATGTTTTTTGACTGGTTTTCCAAACATGATTGTGGCATACAAAAAAACATAGTTACATGAATTTCTGTGAATGGATAGATCACCATGCTGTCTCCACATGACAAAAGAACCAACTGTTGTGCAAAAAATGCTAGAGCACCAGGAATAAAATGTGGGAACTTTCCACTGATACATTACTAAAATGACACAACTTCATGAATACTACTTCATTGCTGATATCAGAAACATGGTTGAGACAGCTGCAGCTGTCTCTTTTGACATGCTGATCAACACAACTCTGTGCTACTCTGGGAAGAAAACCATCTTAATCAAAACTAGGCAGGAAAAAGACAGGGACAGTGATTGATGCATTGGCTGACAGGCAAAAACTATCCCTCTTGTTGTTTTATAAGGGAAATGAGAACTATCTGCTTCGTTGATTCCTGCATGAGTTTGTCAGAATAAGCCCAAATGGTTTGCTGAATGAAGACGTTATTCTATACTGGCTTTGCAACATGTGGGGTAGCTATGCCCAATAGAAACTTCTTATTCAAGACTCATTTAGGGCACATAGGACTGAGACAGTAAAGGATACGTGGAGCTGCAAGTGGATGCAGGGTGAATATAATGCAAATTTTGCGAAATTCCAGATGGTTTTTTCATTCTTTCATTACATGTAGATCTGTGTTGCTCAGTTTGTATTGTCATTTGGTAATATTCTCATATAGTTTAGTTCCCACATTAACTGCTGCCAATTGTAGGAAGCTTTGACCTGTTTTCATTTAGGAAACATCTCTTAGTGGTGCAACTTGTCAGTTCTTATCATTAAATTTTAAACATGTTTTATTATCCTGACAGATCATTGTATTTATTTATTAATAAGTGGTTGTTGCTTTGTTGTATTTTAACCAGCACAGTGAAGTAGTCCACAACACGTACCGATTACTCGAGGAGAAAATAGCTGCCTACCAGCCTAGTCCTTCACAGCCAGAAACCAGTGAGACACCTCTGTTACCAGTCCCAACTCCAGCTCCAGTGTGAGACCTTTTTGACTGGACAGGACAGATACCTTGCCCTGTGTAATCATCTCAAGATTTCTTGCTAGTCAGTCAGCACTCTTTCTCCACAACAAGCCATGAACGTTGAGACTGATCTACCATTCATTTTTTCATCCAAGCAACTATCTCATTGAATTATTCCAAAAACATGTCATAACATTTAAAAATGAATAAATAATTAGAAGGAAAAAAAAAGGTACTTGCATGAAAGGAGTTATTTCTTATGCTAATGTTTTGGTCAAAGGCAGCAGTGAAAGAAGAAGAGTGGTTTTTACCTGAAGGGTGATAACTCGGGTTTTAAATTTTTGAAACCCTTATACGCCTGACATTTTTTGGAATGTTGCTCTCCAGTTTTTTGTTTGCTCATTATATGAGAGTTTACTAGTGCACAATAAATTTTATAATACATGTATTTAAAGAAAGAAAAAAGATTTGCCTATAATAAGAAAAGAATTTAAAACAAAATTGATAATATCAGAAATAAAACTTAACCTTTCACCTACTAAAACTATCAATGCAAGATAAGATAAAGCATTGTTCTTTAAAAATTAAAAAGTCTTAAAGTTAAATCACATATCTTTTGTTTAAAAAAAAAACATTTTATAGTCTGTGCACAAAGTTAATGCATTTTAATACATCTTTGTATTTTAATAATTTTCATTCGCATTATCCAAAAACATTGGCAATTAACTTAGATTTAATGCTTTAGTATATATTTTTAATTAACTATGATTCACTCTTAAAATCAGCTACATTACAACTTTTTATTCTCAGTTTAATAAATTTAATTTATCTTTAATTTTATGATTCCATTAGTTACCAAATCTATCCATGAGCAATTGAAATTCAGTGTAAATTTTTCTACAATATACGTTACTCCAGATTTCAGCTTGGCATGGGTAGCATCTATCCAAGGTTATTAGATATGATTATCACTGGTCACATAAATCTACTGCAGCAGATAGTTAATACAGTGAGGTCTTTGCCAGATTATTCACGTTTGATTTTAAAAGTATTAAAATCTTTACATCCAAATTATATACCGTTTATAGATGATTTAACCTGCCCTTAGGTGCTGCCTTTGAGTTAACTCGACGTGGTTACCAGCTGAAGCTTCTATAGCAGTTGTGACAGTAAAATTAGTATTTCTTTTTTTTTTTTTAATTTTAATTTGTGCATGGTTTTTTGATTATTCTGCGTTGTATCTGTAGTGTATTAATCAGGTATTTTGACAGGCAGGTGACTATGAACAAATCTGCTATGTCTAATTTGATATTCATATTACTGAAGGCTTTGGTGAGTAAAGAGTGCAGCTTCAGATTAAAAAAAACAGCCCATATTTTGACTCATCAAAAGTACAGATATTTTCTAAATAGACATTGAAGTATTAAGTCGCTGAGTAAAGATAGTAAACAACAAATTTATTTCCTTAGAGGCAGTTTTTAAAGTATGAAGTTGACCCTGTTTTGAACTTTCAGTAAAGTATGATTCTTAGTTTGTCTTTTAAATTTTGACACTTAACCAAAGACTTGTTCACAGTATTAACATGCTGTAACTGTTGTTGGCTACAGTTTGGCCCTGGATATATTTAAAATTGCTCTGTTGTTTTTATTTTACATTTGTAATTTTGAAAGTTGTTAAAAACATATTTTGCATGATTAGTTATTCCCCATTGTTGGCAAAGGGAGTTAAGTCAAACTCAGAGATTTTTGCTAAGGTTTATGATAAGCGAAACTAATGAAATATAATTTTATATATAAGTAAAATGTCATCTTAGATTTAGGAGAAAATCGTGAATAAATTATACGATAAATACAATCGACTTTATGAAAAGCTTTAATGGCAGTTTATGCAAAACCCAGATTAATAAAAATTACATCGTTTTTATACTAAAATAAGTAACTAGGTTTGTAATCGTCAGTCATGTGTCGTTCAAGAGGAATTAATGTTTAAGTTTTAAAAAGTTATTTAAATATTTTATTTTCGATTTATCGTAGATTCTAGGAAATGCTTAGTTATTCTACTGTGTGTGTGATTTAAGTTAAATTTAAAGCGGTGGAAGACGATTACAATTTTATGATAAGTCCCTAAATTAAAATAGAATAAATTTTTTATCGTTCTTTTTAGATCGTTTGCCCAGATTTTACTATTTGTGTTTAAGGTGTCTGTGCTAAATGAGCTGGCTGGCTTGATTAGAAGTTCACGAGAACATAAGACCCAGGTGCGCGTTTATCTATGCGCTTGTAAGCTCACAGAAGTTCGAAAAATTACAAATAAATATCAAAACAATTGTCGATTAGTTAGATAACACTATTTTCAATATAAAAACAGGACTGTACGAACAGTTCTAGTTCAAAAGCATGATGATCATTAATTAAATATAGTGTTTTATTATTATGAAGTTATTTGTTTTTGTAAACTGGATGAAAATGGGTCGTGATTTTTATATTTTCTTTCTCCCAAAACGATATCGGTGCAAAACTTGACAGTAGAACAGATCGGAGCCGGACTGAAGTGGGTTCTAAGACTAGAATTTAAAGATTTTGTTTTTGTCTTGTGTTAAAGAAATAAGATAGAATGTTATTGAATTAATTCGTTTTATTATTATTATTGCGGTAGTAACAGTAATTATATGCAAACGGTGGAATATAGTAGGTGACAGATCGAAGCCGGCGATACGTGACAAAGGGCCTGGCTGTATAATTGTATCTCCAGTAGCCAATAATCCACGCCATGTTTAAACAGGTAATTATCACACTAGCGCGACAAGTAGCTACTTCTGTCAACAATGAGAAAACCGTGTTTAAGTTCATCTTCACATGTGAACGGTGGGGAATGGCTGCTGAACAACAAAAGATAATAGGCCTTCGCTCAGCAGGGGAGGGGTGCCTCGTTATTGTATTTTTTAAATGGGACAGCTGTTGTTCTCCTTTTTCTCTGGAGCACGTACGCGTAATTATTATTATTATATTATTATATTATTATTATTATTATTATTATTATTATTATTATTATTATTATTATTATTATTACTATTATTATTATTACTATTATTATTATCATTATTATTATTATTATTATCTTATTATTATTATTATTATTATTATTATTATTATTATTATTATAGGGGGGAATATAAGGAAAATATAGCATTTTATTGACGCAGTCCTCTCGGAACGAAGTAACTCGCTGAACACTGACATAATTAAGCTGATTAACCAATCCAGTTTGATCTGATTCCAGCTGCTATCCTAAATCACGTGGCCAGCCCTGGAAGGACCCCACCCACCTGGAAAAGGAAAGAAAATAGCGTAGAATGGCCGACTTCTCCAAAACAAGTCAGATAAAACCTGAACGAGAACAAAATGGCGAACGAGCGAGGCAAAGATTTTTATTTTTTTAATTAAAGATAAAAAGGATAAATCACAAATACAGAGAAGAGATAGCAAAAGTTCACCTTAGGTTCGTATAGGCGTGTGACATTTACTGAGATCAGACGCTTCGCTCGCTCACCGCCCCATCCGAGTTATAAGGACTTTAAAGATGCAACCCCACGAATCACATAATAAGTTGTTATCTACACCGTTAAGAGTTCCTATGTTGGGCTAAATGGCATAAGTGCTTTTAACAGTCGGACACGGGGCGACTGGACGCCGTTTCATCTCCGACCCTGCTGATGAAGGTAAACTGGCTACTCGCGGAAACCGCTTAAGTTTAATCGTTTATTAATGTTAAACTTCTTCCTGCAGCCTTCCTTCCGTAAAGCTGCTCGCGCAAGACAACAGGTAGAATTCACCTTGTTTTTATGAGTGTTCTATTTGATAATAATCAATAATAATCGATTCAAGTCGAATCATAAGAATAAGAACCACCTGTTTACATTTTTTAAAGAATCTGTGCATTTGACGATTCTGAAATTATTAGTATTATTAATAATTAATAATGATAATTCTTAAATGAAACAACGATCAAAATCGTTTTTTGTAATTGTCTTTATAGTAATAAGCCGTAGCTAAGAAAACAAAATCAACTAAGCGATATTTAATACAATACAGTCGACCCCCGCGTAATCGCGGCCCCGGTTATTCGCGGAATTTTCCTTAGAACCCAACTAATAATTGTTCGTGGAAACCCCCGCATATTCGCGGAATCGCAAATATCTTCCGAGATTTTTTTATGGCTTTTTTCGTGGCAATATATATATTTTTTCACGCTTTTTAACGCTAAATTATTAATAACAATATAATTTACTAATTTTGTAATATAAATACTAACGTAAATTCAGCAAAATATCAATATAAAATAAACGCTATTGGCTGGAGGTTTGAAAGTAGCCAATCCGAGAGCGTTGTTCATTTCTCCTCGCTGCTGATTGGCTGCTGCCCACGAGGCTCTGTCTCGGGCAGATGCAGCCCAGCATCATCCCAGTTTACCGCGTGTAGCTATCTCCAGTGTTTCTCTGAGTGTTGTGTTTTTTATTAAATTATTATTATATATTTATTTATATTTTTTTTATTATATTTTACGTTATATTTTGACGTTTATAGGCATTTTACGGTCCACGTCCAATATTCGCGGTTTTTCACTCTTCGCAGGGGCTCTAGGGACGTAACCCCCGCGAATACCGGGGGACAACTGTAATAGTATTTTGGGATTTGATTTGGTGTTTTTTGTTGTTTTTTTACCAATAATATTACCGATCTGTGGTCTCCTAAGACTAATTTAAACGCAACGTTTTCTTGCAACAAGAAAACGAGAAGAGCACCCTCTAACGGTCATTTTCAGCAACAAGAACAATGTATCAGGTAGCCATCGCTATTGTCTTCGTATGTACCGACTGGCGACTGTCTCGGCCGATTTATCCCCCCCCATTTAGTTTGTGTTTCCGTTTCCGTTGCCATTTATTTGCACATAGCTGGTCAATAGTAAGGTTTCGGGGTGTTCCGTGGCGTTGGCGATGTATTAAATGCAACCATTGCGGCTTTCAAGGTTGCAGCATCGCATTGTATTGCAAAAGATTCCAAGACCCACTGGTGGCCAGCCAGGTAATGAAAAAGTTGGCAGAATTGCCAGGGCTGGTACTAGATTACCTCAGAGTAGTCAGACTAGTAGAGAGAGAGAGAGAGAGAGCATAGGGCAAGGTCGAATCGCCCTCTCTCGGGAGGACCATGTGACGTCGGCAGACCGCGAAACAAACGGGCAACTTCTCAATTCATCGTTGAATATTGGGATTTTCAAGATTTTCCCCGAGTTTCATGATAAAAGTTCATCTATAGATAAAGAAATTTTAAAAATACTTTTGTTTAATGTGTCATAGCAGGATAACATATTTAAAAACAACTAAATTCAAACAGAATTTCTCTCTTTTTCAAAATATATATATACAGGGTGAGTCAAAATTATGTTAACACTAGTGTGTGGTGTGCCGTGACCGCTACTGGCTTAATTGGCCCCTATTTCTTTGAAACTCCAACAGTGAATGCAAATGCCTACTTACAAATGCTGCAAGAGTCTGCCATGATAACATACCCCTACAAATCAGACGGGCAGGGTATTTCCAACAGGATGGTGCACCGCCTCATTTTGCCCGTACTGTTCGTGCTTTCTCGATCAAACATTTCCAAATCGTTGGATAGGTCGCGGTTGACCATTGGCATGGCCTCCACACTCCCCTGATCTGACACCCTGTGACTTCTGGTTATGGGGCATGATAAAGGACCGCGTGTATAGCAAAAAAGTTAGAGACATCGATGAACTCAAGGACAGAATACAAGGTGTTATATCAAGTATTCCCCGTGAAATGTGTGTCAAGGCACTAAATTGTACTGTTGATCGCTGGTTTTTGTGCATCGATCATGCTGGTGACCAGGTTGAGACTGTTCGGTAAATTCTGAATAAATGATTCCTCCCATACTAGTGTTAACATAATTTTGACTCACCCTGTATATATCAGCCATAATTGAACGTGAAAAGATAACAGCAAACAGACAGTTGACAAAGATGTGACAATATGAAAAACGCTTCTGACATTGATTATTTTTCAACACACATTAATGAAGAAGAGGTAACTTTACACAAGGTCCGCTTCTGATCGATCGATTCGTTCCTTTGATACTCTCCCATATGTTAAAAGAAATGTATCAGGCGGCCGATAGTCACGCGCGCCCCGTCTTTCTGTCTGCTCACCTGTCGACGGTGTACCGAGCGGCAAGGTAGACTGTTTAAATTTGTGGCTGGTTGCAAACTGACACCTGCTGCTTTCCCAGATCATCGATATTTCTGAAGAAAACATCGGCCCAAAGTAAGTTTTTTTTTTTTAATTTCCGTTTTGTATAAAGTAGACTTTCAATTAAAATATACATTATTATTATTATTATTATTATTATTTTCAGAGCATCCGCATTAGCCATTCATTTTACTAATGAGATGTCTACAAAAGTAACTCTCCTTGGTGTGTTATCAACTTTAAAAACTGTATATCAAAATGCTCAGCTGGTGAAGAATAGTTGGTCTGGTAAATACTGTTCAGTAACATGTTTTCATGGACGATAATGTGAAACCGACTATCGATGGTACAGTACTTTTACGATGGATAATTGATTTTTCTTTTCACCTGATCAGAATCAATCTTTCAACCCCTAATTTAGCTGCCTTATTAAGTTTTCGGTTGATTCACGTCCACCTAGAATAGAATACGCTGTGACTTAGGAAGAGGCGGCTGAATTACTGCTGGTAAGCGACAGGAGAAGGGGGCTGGCGGGTAGTAACTTCCCGTCCTCTCTCCTCAGCACCAATCGTGTTCCTAGAACTCTTCAGTCGGGGGGGGGGGATCTTTCCTAAAACGGTTAGACTTACTCAGCTTGGATTTTAAACTTTTCAGGGGATATCTGATGGAGGTTTAAATGTCTGAAGCGAGTAGGCAATAACAAACTCTTCGGTTATCTACACTCACCAGTTAAATGAAGTCTAGTTCACACTTTGATAGTAAAAAAATAAATTAATAATAGAATTGGAAATGAATAGAATGGTTTCTGATCGGTGGGCTAATAAAGTGATAGGGTGCATTGTCTTTCTTATACAATGATTTAGTTATGGTAGCTGACTTGTGTATAATATACGTATGGGTGCTCCAAAAAGACGTATATAGTACACACTTTTTTATAGCCAAATAAACATGGACTTATTATTACGAGAAAGAATTTTCGCTTTACACATCAGACACCTTGAACATGACACGCTGCAATAAGAGTTCAAAATGTCCGCCATCGACATCCAAGCTGAGCGGCACGGAGCATCAACGGAGGCCCGACGTGAGAGAGACCTCCCGGGTCCTTGGGGCCCCCGGTGTCGGGTGGACCGGGCCGCTTGTCGGCTCGACGAACATCTCTCAGTTACGAGGACTCGACAGAGAACAGGCCACTTGCCTTTACGGGATGCAATGCCATTGACAGAGCCTCGTTCGGAAGTCCAACTCGCTCAACAACAACAACAACAGCATCAACGGAGTTCGTGGAAGGTAGATGCTGGTTTGGTGGCCCACTCCGCATCGTCCCATCAACCTCCCAGTGAACTGTCCATCAGAATACCGCCTACATATTTGCCCAGGGGGCGGACTGAGCCATCGGTCAATCGGTATTTGCCGCACACTGAAAACGCATGACGTCGCGGATGTGTCGGTAGCGTCATCGGTGAACGTCCGATGTCTTAACGTCGAGAGACAAATAGCCTGTGTGTGGTAGTGTACACCATTTTGGAACACCCTGCGTGTAAGAAATCTGTTCAGTTTCGGCAACAACAACAAAAAAAAACCAAACAAAGACAGCGAGAACACAAGAGCAGATGTTATCAGGCGTGAGACGTTTATTATTTTAGATGGAAGCTTTCTCTAGACGGGTGAAAGCGGAATTCTTGCTTTCGAACTTTGACATTGCCTGCTCCTGCTGATCAAAACATGGTTCGAGTTTTCTGGAAAGATGCGCAGAAACAGGAAGCTGCAGGGAGTCGAGCCGGTGCTGCGGCCGAGTTGGGACGGGTAGGAACAGAGATGCCGAGTACTGGAGCAAGTGAAGTCTCTGGTACCGTCTCCACTTGGCCCGCCGATTTGAAAACCACACCTGAAAAAGACAACCGGATTATGTCTGGCGAGCTCTGCACTCAAATTGTGTCGGGGGGGAGATACACGGGGCCCTGATTGCGCATAACGTTGGCTATGAACAGTAGAACGGGGGGTTGTTTTATCCAGAAGTATAGAGAGCTCAAGCGTGACGTTACGTAAACATGTTTAGGGTTATACATTGAAAGGGATTGCGCCCCAGGATGTAGAAACTTTTGTTAAACTTGAAGACCCTGCCGTATTAACTACAGCGTCGATAATTATGCTCGCTTCCGTAGCAGCGTAGAGACTGTCGCTTTAGCCAACCGCACCTATTCAAGAAAACTCGACACAAAAGGATGCCACGCCTCCAGCGACACACTGCGTCTTACCTGAACTCGCGCTTCCGATAGATTAGTTTTTGATGCTAGCTCTTCTCGCAGAGCCACGCCCGGGTAGTGGGTCCTTTGGAATTCCCTTTCCAGAACCTTGAGTTGGTCAGCCGTGAACGTAGTTCGGTTTCTTCTCAGCTTTGACACGGCATTTTCCGGACACGGCGGGTCGGGCAGCGGCGACATGTCACCGTTGTCTGCAACTGGTAATGAGAAACAGTTTATCGCAGATGGGCCGGAAACCGACGGATTGCGTGGGTTTTGCGCAAGAAGAAACTCATATTCTGAAATGGCTAAGCGGGTCTGGCCCGGGGGGGGGCAGTAAAACAGCTACAGTGAAATGCCATAGAAGTGGCAGACCCCCCAAAAAAACTAGTGCTCGGATCGATTGGAAAATATAGCGTTCCTTCCCCCCCGAAATTAACCAACACAAGATGTCCGTTGTCATTTTCGCCGATTTTGATCCTCTACCGATCTCCGTGAGAACTATCCAGAGAGGTCTTTGGGGTTTCGAATTGATGGGGCGCGTTTCCGGGAAAAGTCTTTTTGTTTCCTTGAAGAATCCAAGGGTCCGACTTCAGTTTGCCAAGGACCATCTCCATTGGTCGCCGTGGATCAAGATGGTCTGATCACGGTTTTCTGAGGTTTGGATCGGATGGTCGGACTTAGGTGAGGCGAAGATTCTGTGAAGTGGTCCATCCGAAGTGTACCAAACTGACGATGAAACGGGGGGGGGGCGGGTCCATTATGGAATGAGGCCGTTTCTGCAAAAAAGCCGACAAGCCCTAATCATCGTATCTAGGAAATAATGAATCGGTTTGTTTACCAGGACATACCAATATACTAGAATTAAATTTTGTTCGATCGTTCCTAATTATTCAGTCGAATTGGCCCGATATTTGCATAGATCGGTGTCTTCGTCACGTGGACTCCATCCATAAGCGCTGTCAGGCTTTAATTGATATTTATGGCTTTGCAACCAAATACTAATACTTCTTTGATCTGTTTATTAAATCTAATCCTTAAAGTGTGGTTTGTGACAAAGTTTTTGAATATTTGATTCGCTCTTAAACTTTTGCTGCCATGGAATTTTGTCATAATGTAAAAGCGGGCGTATGCAACCTACTTACTACCGATCATGTTGATGTATATGTGAATTGAAAGACTAAGAAATTGCTTTTCTACCAGCGTAATTCCCGTGATGGAATGTTTATTTTTAAATACTGTATTTGTCCATTTATTTTTGTCCGCCACTGTATATAACAAATTTCAATCATTACAATATTTAATACATTTCCCCTTGTATACGTGTACAGTATTTCGTGTATACGTCATTAATCCGTCAGATCCGTTTTCGTGACTTTCGATGGGGATCTTCATCGGCCGTGTTATCTATTACGGCCCATTAACAACCAGAAACGCCTTTCGATAATCTTCATTTAAAACGCTACCGGCCCTAACTAAAATTTCTATACTTCGATATTTCAAAAAAAAAAAAAAAAAAATAGTAATACTTTTAGTGAATGGAAAGAAGTACTCTTGGTAGTTGTTTGTAGTGACAATGTAAATCAGTGGTTAGCTCGGTGGTCCAGTTATCGTCTCCTGGACTGCAAACGTTTAGGGTCAGAGTTCGAATCCCGGTCGCGACCGGCTCGATTTGGCATTAGAGTTTCTCTCCCCCCCCCAAAAAAAACATTTGTAAATGAAGAGTTCTGGTAAGATTTTTCCGAGAACTTGTGGTAGAGGTTCCGCGGGTAACTGCTGACTGGCTCGTACCCTAACCAGCTCCCAGCCGTACCCAGGTAAGATGCGCTCACCACTGCCAGATGTCTTCAGACTTCGACAAGAAGAAAAAGTGTAAGCAGATTGTTTAAAAAACGATAGCGCGCCCCCCCTTTTTCTGAGGACCTTGTCGCATCTAAACTTAGCTAAACTAAAATCGATCCACTTAATTAGGCAATGATCGAATGTAGCTCTCAAGCGCAACAAAAAAAAAACAAACCATTTTGCTATTGTGATAAAAAGAACTCGGATATAGCACCGTCACGGTTGACCTGAGTCGGTGGGAAAGATTTAATTAAGTGACATACATTTCTAAACAGTTTCGTTGTTGACAGTCAAATATAATAGATTTACATTTGTTGGTCATAATTGAACACTCATTAATGGAATCTCGCACATAAATCAATTGATTAGTGTAATTTAGTTGCAATAGTATAACCATGTGACTGTTATGAAATTCATGTATACCGTAAAACCTCGATTTAGCGAACTGATAGGGAGGAAGGGGTGCCCGTTAATGCCGGGTGTCCATTAAATCCGGACGTCTACCTACGCATGCGCAAAAGGCTCCCAAGCAAAAAAGAAATTTTCACACAGCTCAACGCGGACATTTGTCGGGAGACCAGGCGACGTCCGCTGAATGGAGGAAGGGTCCGTTAAATCGAGGTTTTACTGTATGTGCATTTGTTAAAACTCTTGTCTCAGAAATTGTTTTTTTTTTTAATTTCTTGATAAATTATTTTGTTAGTGAGTCAGCAATGAGGTCCACCATTGTATATAATTTTCCTACGTGAACAAAGACAGGAACAAATGCCTTGACAAAACGTTTTCTTTACCTTCTCGGGTCGTGATGCTGTAGTCAGACTCGCTAGCCACGCGTGCGTACGTCTGGTGCTGAGGATACACGGATGCGCCGTATTGGAGCGGAGCAGATATATTCCAGAATGGCTGATAGACGGAATAGAGGGCTTGGTTGGCCATTCTCGCATACTCCACAGCCGCCCGCTCGGCAGCCTTGTTGCGGAGGATACGGTTGACAGAGCTGACGCTGGGCAAACTGTTGGGCACGCACACTTCTGAAAATATGTATGTACAGCCAGGGTGGGAAGTTTTGCACCACCTTAGAAGTTTCTAATGTTGGTTTATTAAATCGAATTAAATCTTCTGAATCTGCATAATGACGTGACTTTAGCGTACCGTTTTGTAGTTTCCCCGCATACTTAATGGGGGGGATGACTAAAATCCAGTAGTGTGGCAATCTGGAATCTACATGATACGTACATGATTTCCGAAAAGACTCCACGAGCCATGACGACGTGTGACCAGCCACTTACAAGTGGTCACGGTTACTGTGTCAGGCTACTGGAGCGTAATTTGAAGGTTAATTCTGTCATTGCTATTTCTAGGGTGTTGCAAAACTTCTGGCCCTGGCTTTAGATTTATCCAGCAAGCTAGCAAATCACGATCCATCCACCACTTTAATAGGAGTGAACGAGTTGGTTGGTACTAGCGTAGTCGTCTTGTCTACTTACAATCACAAGCAGACCTACTAGAGCTTGTCATTAAAGGGTGCGGAAATCCGTAAAATGCTCACAAGGCTAAATATGAAAAATGGACAACTTCATGTCGATATCATGCAAAGATTTAGTTTTGGCTCCTTATCTCTGTCACTAAAAGTAAAGATGAGTTATCGAACACTATAAAGCAGATGCATAATGTATATACATTTACATACCGATCAAACATTATAGGGATATTGTGATATACATTTACAAATTTATTTGACGATAGAACATTTGCACACAATTAAAAATCTAAGTTTGACATTCAGAGTTTATCTTGCAAAATATCTAGACATTGTTAATGCATTTAGTGACGCGTTAATGACCACCCCATAAACTTACCCATGGTATGGCCGTTTATGGGGTGCATTGCACCAGTGCATACTCGTTTTGTGCTGTTCACCAGGTATTTGATGCATTCTTTGGGGGGACGCAACTTCGGGATGGTCTCAGAAACACGTAACGTAGTTGCTGTTTAGTGCGCATAAGCAGCTCATCCCAGACATGTTCTATGGGGTTTAAGTAGAGGGAAATGAGCAGGCCATGGAAGACGTTTGACATTTTCCTCTTGAAGGTGGGTTACGACTATTCCCGCACGATGGGCTCTCACATTATCGATCACGAAGGATAATTTATGGTCGTATAAAGGGTACAATGATCCCCATCCGGGTAGCGCTGAGCTAACAGTTCTGTTCTATCAAAGCGAATCAGTTATTTTTCGTGGTCACAGGACATACCACTCCAGACTAGAGCATCTCTCTCTCTCTCTCTCTCTCTCTCTCTCTCTCCTGACGTCATATCTCTCTCTGTACTGACGTCATCTCTCTCTCCTGACGTCATATCTCTCTCTGTACTGACATCATCTCTCTCTCTGTACTGACGTCATCTCTCTCTCTCTCCTAACGTCATCTCTCTCTCTCTCTCACTCTCTCTGTACTGACGTCATCTCTCTCCTCTCCTCTCTCTCTCTCTCTCTCTCTCTCTCTCTCTCTCTCTCTAAAAATAAGGAAAGAAACAGCAACAACGAAACGCAGATATGAACCACTCGAAAATATAGCAAGTTTTTTTTTTACTAGTTTCTGAAAGACTGTCGAGTGAGTTTAACATTTCTGATGCCGCCTTGTTTTAGCTTCGAAAAGTATTTTTCCCTAAGCTTGCTAGTTCCGCCCCCTCCTCCGGAAGTACTGTAAGCGAGGCACATTAAGGCTGCTTGATTAATTTTCTTTATTCTAGCTTTTATGACGCGCGCGAGTGCTACTATCACTTTTTCTCCGAGAAAATTCTTTTCCGTTCACAAAGAAAATATTATTGCTTAAAGTTTACAATAATTTTTTTTTTTTTTTTAAAGGAATTAATCTTACCGTCTTCGATCAGTTTTTCTCTAATCTCCCAGGCGAAAATGGACGGGTTTTCTTTTTTGTACTCTTCTATTTTGGCCACCAACGGACGGTATGGCTACTTTAGGCTTGCTTCCACCAATGGCGCCCAACCTGACCAAGGGGTCATTGAAATGGCCTGAAAATAGATGTATACATTTCTTCTGGTTTTTATGAATGGAGACGGAAGAATTTTTTTTTTTTTTTTTTTTTTTGCATTTACAGCCATGGCCAAAGTTTCCTGTCACCCTAAAATTGTCAAATTTTTCTTTATAGAGTCGAATTAACCCCTCCCCCTAATTTACATAATGACGTCACGTTAACGTGCTGACGTGCAGGCGGCCGCTGTGTGGTTTACCGTGGACTTAATCGGAAAATGACCAGAACAGTGAAATGTGACGATAGGAAATCTGACGTGCAAACAAATGATTTGCAAAAAGACATTATAAATCATGGTGACTCAGTTTGAAGTGTATATTCAAAAGCAGAGATCACCGAGTGGTTCTCGTGGGTACAGTGCCAAGCTGTATGAGCGTAGATTTTGTTGTTGTTATTTCTAGGCTGATGCAAAAATTCTGGGCAAAAGGAGGCTCTATATAATGTTGTTTTTAGACGTCGGTCATAGCATCAATGAAGTTTCCTAGCTTTTATTGTTAAATGATCCCCGGTGAACGAGGAAAACTTATTTTAAAATTCAGGTACAGAAAGATTCTGTTAAAAGTTTCAAGAAGAAAAGCCTTCTTTTTTCATTCTTAAACTAAAATGTTAATTTAAGATATCCATGTCTGAATAACATCCTAATTTTATAAACCACCGCCATATCAACGCAGAAGGATGGTAGCGCTCCAATAATTAGAAAACGTACAAGCCATTTTTTTTTTGTCTTTTAAGAAATATTTAATTTTTTTAATTCTTTAAAGAAAAAAAAAACACTAGCTCTTTGCAAAACCGAGAGAGAGAGGAGGGAGAGAGAGAGAGATGAGGTCAGTACAGAGAGGGAGATGACGTCAGTACAGAGAGAGAGAGATGACGTCAGTATAGAGAGGGAGAGGAGAGAGAGGGGGAGAGAGATGACGTCAGTAGTACAGAGTGAGATGACGTCAGTAGTACAGAGAGATGACGTCAGTACAGAGAGAGATGACGTCAGTATAGAGAGGGAAGAGAGAGAGGGGGGAGAGAGATGACGTCAGTAGTACAGAGAGAGAGAGGGAGAGAGAGGGAGATGAATGACGTCAGTACAGAGAGGGAGATGACGTCAGTTCAGAGGGAGAGAGAGAGAGATGGCTCATGGTCTTCATGGCTTACAGCTACGTTGGAGGTGGAACCGATTTCTTTTTCTTTCGTTTCTCTGGTGTCTTAGAGTGTCGTCTGTTGTCAAGTTTTAGCTGCAATGGCCACCATTAGCGCGAACTAATGTGTTTCGTTGTTACTGCCGTTTTTTAAAAGCCAAAATATCGAGAATAACTTATCTTCTTGCTTTTAGCGCAGCAACGAATACAACGTGCATATTTTTCTTGTTCCTTAAGCGTGGCCTGAAATGTCTGTTTTAGATTTCTGATATAAAATATATACCTAAAATGCGCAATAGTTCGTTCAAAAGCGTTTCCATAGAGAACCGGCTGGACCACGACGGTTAGGGAAGCGTTACCCGCGCATACGCACTATGCATAAATTCATGAACGATAACTCCCACCAACATATGCAGTGGGCGTGACCAAGCATTTCGTCGCGCAGGTCTGAGAACCGCGGCCGGCGGTGCGTGTGTCAACAAGCAGCCCGACAGCGCAAACAGCAAGGACCGGGAAGAACGTGCTCGGACAATACCTGGTTGGCGACATGCGAACAAAGGGCCGCTGTTCTGCCTGTTTGATCGGGACCCCGCTAAGTGGACTGACTCTGTGACCAGAATCGATGCAGAAGTTAAGTCCGCAAAGAAAGTCAATTGAGTTGCGTGCACGACGGTGAAATAATCTTCAGGCACTAGTGCCGCCCCCTCACGGACTTTCATTAACCCTAGCTAATTAATTCGTGCATTGTTGCCGTACGCCGCCAGACTGTTGTTACTTCCATGCTTTTAGGGTCTTCTGAACCTTTGAAGCTCAAGGGAATCGGCGATTTTTTTTAAAATCTGTATGAAATAATATTAATAATCGATATTACTATTTACAGTGATTACTCATAAATGATACTAAATTTTATTAGTAATAAAAGTAATATCATTAAAATAACATCTTAACACTAAATTATTAATCTTTTTAATAGGTAGAAACGTATTAGTATATTCTTCAAAATTACTGTATCTACAAGCAGGTGTTAGTTAGGGCGTTCAAAATAGGCTATTATTTAACAATTCCGCTCCCTTACTTTTAAAGGTGAATTTATATAACAAACAGTAGTGAGGATTTTGTAGGCGACCTCAAGCAACTTTATTGACACTACTGCAGGGGAGATAATTCAGTTACAGATTTTGTAAAAAACATTTTTTACCCTTATTTTTGCAACATCAGAAGTCTCTTCATATGTTTCTGTTTGTACAAGACAATGTAGAATAGAATCTGAAAAATACGACGAGGCCTTCTCTAGGGTGCACTACTTTAAGGGTTCCTCTGGTAATATTTCTTTATATTTTCAAAAAGAGACTGGGAAATGGTGCTCCCTGATGAATAGAGCTAAAAATTTGACTGGGAAGGATAGGTAATATCTATGGATAATACGTAGTTCCGGTCACGAGTTTTATACGGTAAATTTATTTATTTATTTATTTATTGTAAATTCTGGCAGACTGACGCACGGAAGTCTTTAGTTCAATCGTTACTTCACACATAGGAAAATTTTGCATTATATATCTTTTGTTTGACAGCTCTGGAACCACTCTTTTGTATAGCCCTGAGTACTTCTTGGCACTATTGATTTTGTTGTTGTTGTTGCGCAATGGATATAAAAGTGAGGCCACATCACTGTTCTATTTCTATTGTTTGACCTAAGTAACTTTGGCAAAACATCTGCGCCATAACTCCACCCACCCCGGTTATTATTCAGGCCTAACGCGGGTACAATTAAAAAAAAAACAAAGATAATTGCTAAAAGAAAGTAGATATATGTATAATATTTCTATTTAATTTCTGAAATACTCATAGAAACAGACCACTTTAGAGGAGATGAGCGTAAAAAAACACTACAACAAGAGATTGATGTTATTATCATTATTATTGACAGCTATTTTAATGTTAATATTGCGGTCGAAATATGTTGCAAGGGAGACAATTCAGTTTGTTTTTTTTTATTTTTACGTTGTTTCTGCAACATTTAAAGTATATAATAACTATTTTATGCTTACATAATATAGATTTTTAAATTCAGAAATACATGGGCCTTGTCAAAAAGACAGCGGTTTTTGTCAATATTTTATTATCAATCTATTCCACGTTCTTTAATAAGGTTCACTATACTAAGTTATTTTTACGAAATGATAATAATTCGTGCCAGAAGAAAATCTTATTTACTCTTCAAAGAAATTGTTCTGCCAAATTGTAATTTTGAAAATGGCTTTTTTTTATTAGGACGCAAACATACTAACAAATCATGCGCCCCGTTCTAATACATACAGAAAAGTTATGAATTACCTTTTTTTTCCAGAATTTTTTTAATTATATGCTTATTTTCTGTGATAAACATCTTTATTTCATTAATTTATTTATTTATTCACTTAAAACCAAACACTTACCAATCATTTGAGGAAGAATTTCCCGAGGAACGCACATTTGTGAGGAAAGACTGGAAAATTGCGCCCTCTGGTGGATAGGGCTGAAAACTTCACTGGAAAGGGTAGGTAGTGGCGCACTCTGGTGTACGAAGGGCGGATAGTAGGTGCAGCCTTCCATTTTGCACAGTCTTGGAAAAATGACTTGGAACGAGAAAAAAAATAAATAAATAAAAGGTAATTTAAACACTTGGGAACCGAAGTATAAATAGATAATTACCAACATTTAAAAATAATTAAGTGTACTGTTTGTTTTCTAAAATGTTCTGCTTTTAATGTTTTTGGAAAGATGTCAGCAAGCCCTGAAGCTTTACTGGGTTTATGTGATTGGAAGTTATACGTAATCATACTTTTAGTAATGGTCAGGGCCGGACTTCCATTCCAATTTACGGATTCTGACTCGGTTTCACGAAGCTCCAATGCCACGGTTTCTTTTCACTCTCTTGTAACCAGCCCCCATCAGCGTGAGATTCTTCCGGATGCAACAGCTAGACAGAAGAACACAGTTACCGGAGGTGCCACTGCTTCCGCCCAGTTATAATGGTTGACAATCGCATGGAATAAGGGATGCCCCAACGTCCAACTATTTGGCACGTGAAGCTCGACAACTGGCCTACTGAAGTTGCGCTGCTAAACATAGAAAATTAATTTATATAAAAAAATTTTAAAAAATTCTGTTTTTTTTTTTTTTTTCTCTTCCTGTCATTTATAGAGAAGTTTTACCAAAAAATAACTATCGTTTCCTAATGAAGTCAAAACTAAATAAATATTACATACCTGGAATAGATTGTAAACTTGAGAGGATAAAAGTCCAGTTTGTTGCTTCTTCCTTTTTTGAAGCGATGCACATGTCTCAGTCAGATTTATCTGTTCTGTCCGCATGTAATTCCATCTCTCCACGCCAATTTGAGGCAAGTTTATTTATATTTAATGTCGATATTATTGACTAGTAAAGGGAGTGCGTGTGACGTCATCAAGCTATCCCGCATCATCACCTGAACAAAGAGAAATCAAGAAAAGTGTCGTCGTGGAATCTTTGTCACCTGTGTGATATTCAGTTTTAATTTAATTTTAAAAATAAACGGAGCAATCGCGCTTTTATTCAATTATAACTTTTAAAGTAATGCATATATTGATTGCTAGAGGTAAATAACTGATGATCGGTTCTTGTCTAAACTTTAGAAAGAGTGAGAGAGAAATATCTGCGGATATAAGAAGTCTGTCTCTATTTACAGGGCATAATTTGTATTACTGTAAAATAAATAATGAAAGCAAGTTACGGATATAGTAATAGATGGAGCAAAGAAATGAAACAAAAAATTCGATTAGATTTAATAATAATCAATTTCTAATAAGAAAAAAAAAACGTGTCAAAATGCTATTTTACTTTTGTATAGTGTAACATCTCGGGTCTTCCAGCCCTCCTCACTGTAACATCGCGGACGGTGTAGCTGACGTATTTGCATACCAAACAAATATGTGACTACTGTAAGTCCAAATGAAACTTATTATTTTAACAATTTGCAAGTCCTGGTTATAATCCATATGTTTTCACGGCGACTTTATTAACGACAAAGTAGCATTTGCTAGCATCACAGATATCAATTCTTCTTACCGTAAAATCACAGCTTTATTTGTTTTACGTTGCAGCTGTCATCAAATTATTATTATTTTAAGAATATAATCTTTAAAAAGTAGGCAAGATTTTTAACAGTCGAGAAAAGGTAAGTTTTAATTTTTAAAAATTCATTTTAAATTTGACTTAAATGCAAACCGACGTCTATAATTAAAATAAGAATGAAAAGAAAGTATTAGGTTGTTACAAAGGTTTTGTCAGTTTTTTAACCACAACAATGAGACTTCATATCATTGCTGAACGTGAAGTTTATCAATCTAAGTAAGTTCCATCACAATCAGTACACTTCTGCCGACGAGTTACGAGAGCATTTATACCATTTTGAAAAAAATCTGGATTTCTGGAGTCGATAAACTGTTGGAAGGCAGTTTCAATGGCTGCTTGGTTGAAGAAGGATTTCATATGGAGGAAACTGTCGAGGTATTTGAAAAGGTGGTGATCTGTGGGAGAAAGGTCTGGTGAATAGGCTGGATGAGGGAGAACTTTGTACCCCAATGGGTTCAGTTTCTGAAGAGTCACTTTTGCAACACAAGGACGAGCACTGTCATGGAGCAGGATTGGGTCTCTTCGATTCACCAATGCCGGCTGTTGTTGGGAGAGTTTCTGATGAACAACGTTTAATTCACAACAGTACCTTTCAGCTGTGATGGTTTCACCAGGTTGCAAGAAGTTATAGCGGATGACAACAGTTTTAGTCCACCAGACAGTGACCATGACCTTCTTTGGGTGGAGGCTGAGTTTTGGAATGTGGTTAGGTGCCTCGTCTCAGTCGAACCACTGCGCTGGATCAATTTTTCATCACACGTAATGATTTGGTCAAGAAATGGATCGTGTTTGTTTCTTATGACAAGCAAAGAGCAGATCTCCAATCGACGATTTTGTTGATGTCCATTCACCTCGCGAGGCACCCACTTGTCAAGCCTTTTCACCTCGCCGATTGTGTCAAGATGCCGGGAACCAGTTGCGGTGCTTACGTCAAGCTCTCCAGCAATTTCTTGCACTGTTTTTCTTGGATCGGCTTCAACTGAAGCTTTCAGACGGTCGTCATCACAGCTGGAAGGACGTCTGCTATGTTTCTTATCTTCGAGGCTCACGTCTCCTGATCGAAACTTTGCAAACCATCGCCGTACTGTCTGCTCATTTGCTCTGTCCTCGCCCCATGCTCGCTTAATGTCACGAGTTGCCTCACTCACTTTGTGGCCTGGTTTGTACTGGTGAAGCAAAATGGCACGGAAAACTTTTCCATCCCAGCTTCTCTCAGAACCCTGAAACAAATATCCATTTTATGATTTTTAGAAAGGTGGGTTTAGCATAATGTATGCCAAAGCACACGATATACAAAACGGTATATAACTTATCTACATACACCTTCACAATCATGCAAAAAGTGAGCCCCAAATTAACATAATATAAAAACCGACAGAACTTTTGTAACGACCTGATGCGTTCAACGATCATCAGATTTAAAAAAAAAAAAAAACAAACTTCCAGACACTCGGCATATTTTCGCATTTCAAACTTCAGTTTCAAGAATCTTTATTTATCTTCATCTAAATCTTATCTTAACTGAAAATAAAACTTTCGTTTACTTCGGTTAAAATGTTGAAATTCAGAAGATAGATCAGGTTAGATATCTATCTCAACGGTATACTGTTTTTTTTTTTTTTCCGTTGTTGTTGTTGTTGTTGTTGTTGTTGTATTGTTTACTTTCTCGCCGCCTTATAATTATGACGTCATTTCAAAGCTTGATTGTCATTTTCGTCAAAAGGAATCAAAGCAAAAGAATAGGAAACCTCTTTTTAAAAACCTGCTCGAATACTAACTACTTGGAATCGCGTTTTACTAAAATAACGGAAAGTTTCGAGTGGAGAGGAGGAAAGTGTACTAACTGTTTTTTCCAGGTAATTCATTTACAGAACTATCTAAGTCAGTAATTAAAAGGTGGCTATTATTATTATTATTATTATTATTAAATTTCAAAGAAGCGTTTTCGCAAATTACCTCAAAATAAACGCGAAAATTTTAAATAAATATTTATTCAGAATAGAAAGACGAACAAAGATGTATTATTTAGACCACACCTAAGAATGATATTTAATGTCTGATGTGAATTTATACTGAGGATATGGCTGTCGTCTCTGTAGCTACAGACCTTCTGTACTGGTAATAATAGTCTTCCTTTAACGAATTCGATATATGTATTTCCACAGTTCTATTATATCACTGCTGGAGCTCTGACAGGACCACAGCAGGGCGAGACAGCCTTATTAGCCTCGGTTTTGATCGGTACCTTATTGTAAAACAAGATCTCTGCATATCACTACTGCTTCAGACGGGCGGCGGCTCGTCTCTCTCTTCTCTCTCTCTCTCTCTCTCTCTCGCTGTACTGACGTCATCTTTCTCTCTCTTACTGACCTCTCTCTCTCTCTCTCTCTCCTCCTCTCCTCTCTCTCCTCTCGCTGTACTGACGTCATCTTTCTCTCTCTGTACTGACCTCTCTCTCTCTCTCTCTCTCTCTCGCTGTGTACTGACGTCATCTTTCTCTCTCTGTACTGACCTCTCTCCTCTCTCTCTCTCTCTGTAGTCGTTGAAGTCAGTTAATTGCATTGCTAGAGATACGTTCAACGAAACAAACTTTTACACCTGCAGCTCTCCGCTTGACTCGTGACGTTATGCACTAATTAAGGTACAGCTCAAGTATCCTTCCTGCGTACATCTGAAAATCCGAAGGGGTTTTTGAACGCCCCATCACCGCTAATTTGTGAGGGAAATCCAATTGTTTATCAGCCCGGTTCATAGTCACTGGTTTTTCCTTCACCTGGTGACTTCTGTGGTTATTTAGTGCATTTATCTTACAGAGAAAATATCAGAAAGACCACAAGATACCTTTGTAGGTGACAGTGAGAAAAGGAAGAGGAAGCATAAGTCATTATCAGTTGCTAAGAAAGTTGAGGTATTGCAAAGACTTGACCGTTGTGCGTCAGTGAGATGATTGGGTGAGGAGTACGGGATGGGTATGGCCACCATAGATTATTTAATGAAGTAGAAAGACCAATTATTGATATTTTATAGTGAAAGTGAATCTCAAAAGTTAGTGGATAATAGAGAAAAACTCTGCATAGGTCAAAAACTGATGAACATTATCGTGTAATAATCGTGTTAATACCTACCTGAAATATATATAATACCTGAAAAACGGAATTATCCAAATTCCGATACGCGGTCGGCGCCAAGCTTTTCGGATAAAGGATACTTGATCTGTATCTTTTTTATTTCCTCTTCATAGTTAAGGCTTACAACGGAAACTTTTCTTTAAGACCGCATCCAGTTAGCCTCAGTCAAGCCAACTTTGAACTAATATCAGGTCCTGTATTCTGCTGAAGTTTATTTACCAGATGCCTACTAGACTTATTTCTGCCCAACCAATTAAAGATATAATTTTTTTTAAGTACTGTATTGCTTATTATTTTCAGACAGTTTAACTCCCCTTTTTCCCTTCTTTCTATTAACAACACCGCTTTTTCCTTCCTCTTCTTCACAGTTTTAGATAAAACCTTTGGTTACTTTTACATCATTGACGACATTAGCTCTGCGCATTCAGATTCAGAAGCCTCGTTTCCGCCGCTCTGCACAAAACGAAACTTAACTTCATTTTAAAGTTTGAACTTCCGGTCAATTTCTTGTTGCTGTTGTTGTTGTTGTTTTCTTTTTCTAGATTTACCCGAGATTCTTCGTTTATCCTTCTCTCGGTTTTGTTTCATGTTAGAATTTATTCTTCAGCCATCTACGAATCTGAGACCGTGCAGACTTCGGCAAAACGTAAGAAATTAAGATAACGAAAACAGAACGTTCGCACCGGGTGAAATACGGCGAGGAAGTTTTGATACGTTTTGTATTTAAGGAAGGAAAAAAACAGAGTAAGTCGGGGTTATATATATATGTGTGTGTGTGTGTGTGTGTGTGTTTAGTGTTCATAAGTTTGTAAAACGTTTGTGCGATTTTAAGAATCGCCTTATTAATTAATTGAGCTCAGTGCTAATCAGGCATTTTATTTCATAACGATTTTGCTTTAGTTAGAATTTTCCCGTTCCTTCCGTATATCCAAATGTGGTGAGTAGATTATATCGATTATATCACAGTCGCAATTTAGAATCCTAGCAGACAAAAGCCAAGTTTTCATTCCTTATATGTCGAAATATAATCACTACATATTTTTTTCTTCTTCAGATTTCACGATGTTATATCACAAAAGAAATTTTATGGTAAGAACTTAGCCAATTTAATAGCTAAGAATACCTGTAAACACGCACTGATGAACATACCTAAGCAACTTCTAATCCACCGATGTGGGTATAGAATTTCTCTCTTGTTGAATAATTATGAAACTAAAAAGCAAAAGCAAAAAAACAAATATAATTGAAACACACGTTACAAAGATATTATTCAGCATATTATATTTATATTTAAAATGTAAATTATCATTTAAAATTTGAATATTTGTAAATTTATTCTACAGATAATTGAGGCCTTTTTCGTTAAAATAAATTCTCTATGGGCCTAGTGGTGAACTTTTTCGTGCCTCCAATACAATGTGCAAAGTTTGCTTGCTTTATTCTTGGTGTTTTGAAAATTATTTAAAGTTTTACTTTTTAAAACATGTAGATACGTTTTTAAAATTATTTTTCGCATGTTCAGTAATAATTACTGAACATTAGATATAATATTGCTCCATTACACGACCATTTAAAAAATTTTGTAAACGAATTAAATTACACAAACGTAAATAAGAACATTGATAAAATGTTATTAAGAATATGCAAACAGGAATTTCCATTTTTTAAAAAAAATTTTTTTACGGCAGTAATCTATTTAGCTCTTTCTTTAAAAATTGTGAATTTTGAGAAAGTCTTAAGTTTTTAAAAATATGTTTTAAATGTTCATCTCTGGTTTCAAATAATATAAAGCATACAAAAATCAAAAGGCTTCCATGTTTAATCAGTCAAAGGCTAAACGGTTTTAACAAATATTACTACTATCTTTGATTCAGTATAAATGCTTAAATGACTAATCACAAACTATCAAAGTACAGAGAAATAATAAGCTAGCTAATCCCTTATAAATACTTAGAAAATCATCATCTTTCGTTTTAAAGCTCTTTTAAAATTATAATTATGGAGATAGTGCTGTCAGAACGCTACTATTGCCA
Source organism: Nautilus pompilius (assembly GCA_018389105.1). Lineage (NCBI taxonomy): Eukaryota > Metazoa > Mollusca > Cephalopoda > Nautilida > Nautilidae > Nautilus > Nautilus pompilius. The sequence goes on along the minus strand of JACATO010000348.1, from coordinate 1,663,800 downwards.
CAAAGGAGACCATCTTGCACAACTATGAAACAGAACTGAACGCCATGCAGCAACATACACAACCATCATGTACACGAAACGGTTCACGTGATCTTGATAGGAAAGCTAGAGTGTCATCTATTTTTGCTCGGAAGTTTATTTACAGAAGTATCCAAAAATTAATGGCATAAGTAACCTAATAAGTTTGGTTGGTTATCAATAGATTATAATGGTCTTGTAAGTTATTAGTTTTAATATAAAAAAGATTTCGTTACTATTACTGGAGATGACGTTCAGATAATTCCGGCCGCCGGTTACCATCACGGCAATGATATTTCAACTGGAATTTATTTGAACATTTTTAGCGTTTTCGTTTGATTTCAACTAATTTTACTAAGCTTTAGGCAGTCTAACATTTGAAATAATTTATGTAATTCAGAGCAAAACTAACGCCTATTATCATATCTTACAGGATACCATTCACTGCAGCAACTTTTGGAAAGAGAACCGTTCATATTTCGAAGAGATTAACAATTTTCAGCACTACACCCACCACAAAGAGAATCAGCTTTTATTCAATTGTGCTTGCCGTCGACCTAATTATAATATTTTTGAACATGGACATTTCCCCTGTACTACACCAGAACCATGTCCCAATCTAAAGCCTAAACCTTTTCTTGACCTTTCCTCCCGCTTGATTCCTTACAATGAGCAATCTCGTCGAAAACCTGACCCTGTTTCTGAATCTGTTCCGGACGGCATGTCACGCACCTATCCCAAATACCGAAAACCCGCCATTTATATACCTCAATTAAACTTAAATTTCAATGCTGGAGATAGTAGATTTCGCAAAGAACAAAATCCCAGCGGTCACACTTTTGTTTGTAAAAATAAACATTGCGGTCATCCAATACTTTTCCCAGATAAATATCATAATCCTCACTTTGATCATATCACTGACAGAAATAAACATTGCTATCATCAAAATGATCAAGTCTCTGGATGGAGTGATTCCCACAATCCTCACTTTTTTCACATCGGTGACTGGCATGAATCCCATAATCCTCATAGCGATAACATCACTTGGGGGAATGAATTTCGTCTCCATCGCTATGAATGCATCGCTGACAGAGATAAACCTTACAGTCAACGCTTTGATAACATCCCTAACCAAAATGATCTTCAAATACCTGCCTTTAAATTAATGAGTAACCGAGAACATCGTTGCAATTCATACTTAGCTCACATCGCTAAACAGAATGAAACCCGCAATCTTCATGAACGTCGTAATCCTCACTTTGATCACATCGCTAGCCGAGAT